>CM040190.1:22595571-22845571 GCA_022606455.1 Callitettix versicolor
AAAACACCATGTGACCAACACAGCAGAAAAAGCAAATACATTAACGGTTATACTTGAAGAAGGCTTAGCTGGAGCTAGAGAAGGAAGTGCACAAGATAAGCTCAACAATATTTACAGAGCTTACATTAAACCAGCCCTAAAGTATGGCAGTGACGTCATAGTAACAGCTTTCAAATGTATATCACAGAAAGTAGAACAATGCTTTAAGGCTACTGCAGTAGTAGTACTTCACTTACACACACGAAATCTAACAGTCATTGCAAAGGTAGAAGTGTATGTGCTATGCACACTTAAATCTGCAAGCTTTACCATACACAAATTGAGCAAAATAGAAACTACAAAATGAAATCATAGAAAATCATAAAGATCCATTAACTACAAAAAAACATCATCAACAATTGATGCAATTGGCAAATAAAGTTGAACTTCCCTGCAGTATTAAAATTCCGTTTGAAATTTAACAAAGGGAGTCTAGTTGAGCAGAAAAAAATTATTGTTTGTCATTAGCATTCATACAGATTACTTTGCAACAATTGAAGAAAGATATCTTTTATATGATTAGTTATATATATATATATATATATATATATATATATATATATATATAGAGAGAGAGAGAGAGAGAGAGAGAGAGAGAGAGAGAGAGAGAGAGAGAGAGAGAGAGAGACCCGCATGGAGTGCAGACTAGCTGCACCTGTTGAGAGGATTTAAACGTCCCTCGCGGTACCCTAGTCTAACACACACTTACACTTACAACTTACGACTACACTTACGATTTTAACACTTTACACTCACAGTTACATTTAGGGAGGCGATAATAGCCTCAATGTGTATATATATATATATATATATATATATATATATATATATATATATATAGAGAGAGAGAGAGAGAGAGAGAGAGAGAGAGAGAGAGAGAGAGAGAGAAGAGAGAACTGATGAGTAATAAAGCACAATTGGGAAAAATATTAGGAAACGAGATAACAGACCAAGTACAAGAGAAATGTCACACAACCCTAGCAAAAAACCACAGTGAATATTGTTATTAATTAATTAGTAAAAGTGAGTAATTAAAAACTATCAGTGAGTTCTAACGAAAGGCGAAAATCATATTAGAATGTAAAATTAGGTATGATACTGAAAGGACTTGGGAGAAATACTGAGGTAAAAAGAAGAGAGGCAGTATTCCATTTTAACACGGGACGACTATTTGGCGGCACATTGATAAAGAAAGAAAATACCGCCCTCGGATGAATGTATTTTGTGCCACTAGCACCACCTGTAATAGACTTGGCGCAGATTAAAGGAGATAAGAAATTATTAAATAAGTTACACTGGGACGCAAGAAGACTGATAGACTAGGACCCGAAATTGCCGTAAGAAAGAAACAAACAACTACCATAGAAATGTACCAAGTAATTATTAATGGTAGGAACAATGCAATTTGTAGGTTATTTTTTAATAATTAAAAAAAACGTTGAGGAAATATTATGCAAAATCTTAAATACTTCATAAAAAGTACAGAATAAAACTTTTTGGAAAAATAATAAAAATGCAGTAAAATGTTGGCTAGTGGTAAACGTTTTCAGAAAAATATTTTTGTCGTGTATTTCCTATCAGAAATATTTTTTTGTTTTTTCACTCATTAAAACTGTTCTACTTCAAAAATTATTTTCAAATCGGCCTAGTTAGTGGTTACCAGTGATACGTCAAATATTAAATGCGGTTCAGTGGTTGTACAAAAAAAATCTCTCATTCAATTAATATATTAATATTAATATTAATTTGTACAAGTTTATATTTTAGTTTATTACAACGTTTTTATTAAAATTTATCCACATGCTCGACCATCCAGGATTCCCTGCTTCATTATTTTGTTCCAGGTCTACACGTGACACCGGTATACATTCAATAAACAAAGTTATTCGTTAAATATAAACATTTATTTGCGCAGTGGTAGTTTCTCGTTGTCTGTACACACGTATGCTCTTGGCTGAATGGTAAAGCGATCGCTTGCCAGTGGAGTTGCAAGTAAATTCTACTGTATTTATGGTTATTTGTGAGTACACGGAGACAAGTTTATCGTTAGAAATACTCCATATGATTCAGTGATTCTGCAATTACGTCTGTCACAGAAAAATAAATATGCACAACGCTCATTTTTATAGCAAAATATTATGTTCATCGGATCGGAGAAGCTTTGCAGTTCCAACGCTAGCCTGCGCCACAGTAGCAACACATTGATCAGTGTTGCCAAGTTGCCCATTCTCTAACTATATACAACATTGGACTGTGTGGAGGGTAGGGTTGATACATACGTCAATTTACAATACAATCAGCATATAGAGTGTACTGCATGTTCTTCTGTTCTAAATCTGAACCATAAACATGGTTAACAACTTCCAATAGCTGTGATCTATCTGAACGAGTTCAGTTTTTTGTGAGTCTTTGCTAGAAGTTGACCGTGCGAAAGAAGTCTTAAACTCTTTGCTCACGTAATGAGCTGATGCACGGACTTTATGGCTGAACGAAGAACTTCTTGAAAATTGCAGTTTTACTAAATTCAGTTACATTCAATAACCTACCAATCCATTTATGTAACATGCAATATTGAACAACGCAGCAATAATAAGTGTTGCCAACATTATTACAAAAAACTTCCCCGAAGTAAGTTCATTGTCATTTCAGGATAAATATACCACGTTAACTTGGAAATGATGATGACCTGTAGGAAGTAATTTTATAAAATGACTAGTATATTCTGAAATGACAGTGTCTGGGTTTTGTTAATGAGTTTGTTATTTTAAGCGTGACTGTCTTCGTGTAATTAATTCGGCTTTAACTTCCAGTCAGAAAATTAGCAGCTTATAGAATGAAGAGTTCAAATATAAAAATATGTAATAATATTAATTTATCAAGAAATAAGTTTAATTTAAATATTAAGGGAAAAAACTTCTAAAAGTTCCCTAAGAATGTAATTTAAAATAAATATTACATAAACGTTTTTAAAATTAATAACTTTTTGTCAAAAAAATTGGTTCAAAAGCTACCGACAAAAATCCGTTTAATTTCTCAAAATTAATTCATACTATTTTGTGAAATATTTTTTAGAGAAATATGAATAATTCGCTCAAAACAGTATTCAAATAATATAAAGCCAGGGCAGTCAAGTAGGTCTTATTCTTTGTTTAAATGACACTTACCCGTATATTTAATGGCATATTATTTAAAAACTTTTTAAAAGACAAATTAACTAATGAAATAATATTAGCCACTTCAAGAGCCGCCTCGGTGGCCTAGTTGATAGCGTACTAGGCTTTCACCCCGAAGACCCGGGTTCGATTCCCGGCCAGGGCTTGGCATTTTCATACGCTATAAATCATCCCATCGTCTGCATTAGCCCAAGTGTGCACAATAGTCGGACGTTAAAAAAAAAAATTCAAGATATGCATCACTGATGATATAAAAAAATTCTATAAATCGGACACACACGGGTCCAAGATTATAGAAAATAACGACAAAATTTAAAACTTCTTTCAATAAAACTCTCTATAAACTCAAAATTTGTTCATTTTTAATTTCCACCATTATTTTCTTTTAACATTTGCCAGCCAGCATTTTAAACATAATGAACCAAAACATATGATTTGGATTTGTTTTTTAATTTGCTAAACTTAAATAAATATTATGTTCAAAAACCAATACTTTTATATTACAAAAATTGTCCCATCGCATAGTGCCTCTTTATAATTAAGTGGGATATTAAGTACTACTTCTCTTAATAGTTAAAAAATAAAGACTTTAAATTATTAAACTGCACTTAACGCTTTCTGCTCCCATTAACTGTCTTTTAACACAATTACTATGGTGGAAAAATGTGAATAGATACTAAGTTTAAATCAAAAACAGTTTTTCCAGTAAATATAAAATTTTATATGGTTTCAAGTAAAAACAAAGTAAAATTCGACGCACACTTTTGTAAAACAATTATTCTGGAGAAAAACCGTAAGAGATTAACAATGTTTATTGCAAGCTCTTTCCAATCCGCCAACTCTACATTTATAGCCCCAATAAATATGCCACCTTTATACATGATTTACATTTTGTTTTCTTATGTATTAATTTATTCCCGATCCTTTGCTACATTCAATGTTACCTACCCATAGTGGATGTAACACAACGACACCTGGTGTTTCTTGTGTGAACTTGTTGTCAACCTGACCGGAGCTTGTAACCTTGACTGCATCAATGATCTAAGAACAAAAAACTCAAGGTTGCATAATTGATGCCATAATCGCACTTTTACGAGCCGCGGTTAAAGATCTGTATCCACTTGTACTTACTATCTTGCCATTATTATAGTTTGGATTAATATTTTTTGTCCTTCTGGCCTCGACTGTGAAACAAGAACAATCAGTGACGCAAGTACGAGTTCAAACCGCAAGTCAGTAGACTGTCAACAAATTTTCAAGGATTGAGAAAATTCAGGCAGATAATATCGAACTGTACGTCGTATGTTATTAAATAATATAAAATGCTATAAAAAAATGTAGGAGTATTTTATTCCAATCAAAACTGGAAAAATGTAATTATCTTAAATATTCCAATAATTCAACACCCCATAAGTTACTTTTTATTAAGCAATATTGATTTTTGCATATACAACTATATAAATACAAACTTTTTTTAAGGCGAAAAGCACATTGAGGCTAATATCGCATCTCGAAATGTAAGTGTGAGTGTAAAGTGTTAAAGTAGTAAGTGTAGTGTTGTAAGTGTGTTTGTTAGACTCGGGTACCGCGAAGGACGTCTAAATCCTCTCAATAGGTGCAGCTAGTCTGCATCCCCCTGCGGGGATAAATACAAACTGCTTCATGTAACATATAAATAGTGAAAAAACATTACACAAATTATCTCATGCTGAATAGTTTCAAAATAAAGTAGATTCAAAATTGCAACTTCGGCCATATCTTTCATATAATACGACGCTCATTTTTGGCCATATATGATGAAACATAACTCAAAATAGTATAATAAATTTTAAATAAAACAATTTTGGAGTTATAAAACCCTACCTCATTTTCGATTTTCTGCACTATAACTTGTATTAATAATATTCACATGTAATATTTCATCAAGTCCTAATTATTTTTTTATCAAGTTAGTTTTCATTTTGAGGCAAAGCGTGATTGTTATATATTATTGAATATCATATCACAATTTTTTAATCTGTTTTATCCTTTTGAAAATCTGACTTCACTATCGTAATCACTGTTATAATAATGTGAACAAATAAACATTTTAAATTTAAAAAAATGTTAATTTATTCAGAATTTAACACTTATTAGGATAGTGAAATGACATTTTAAAAATCGTTTAGAATAAAAAATTTTCTTTTTCAATATTTGGAATGGTAGTCAATTTAAAATTAAATGTACTTTGCAAGGAATGTAAACTCGTCCAAGCTTTTGTCAAAATAGGTTTTTCTGGAAAGTTTAAAAGCAATTAATTGTTTGTAATTAAAATCACGTCTAATATTCAATTTTAAATTTTGTCTTTTCTATATATTGTTGTAGAATTATAATATGATAATTTGATGATAATATGATATGATATGATAGAATTGTGATGATTTAATTTTAAAGCTGCGACCAATAAAAACCACTTTTGAGGATTTTCCTACACATTTTTTCAAGTTATGAAACAGGAAAAAACATTTAATTTCGTTTTTGTAAAGTTAAAAAATAATTCAAAACGTAAAAATAATTGCTGTCTCGCAGACGTAATCGAAGCGAAATTATAAAAGTATTTTTTGTGTCTTACCCTCTTCTTGAAAATATCATTTCACCATCGCAATCAACAATAAAATTTGCATGTAAAATTTAAACTATAAACCTGACCGTATTAAAAATCACTTTCTTAATTTCAAATAATTTTGAAAATTCAAAATGTTACGTATACAGTTTTTACGATTGTGTAATCAGATTTTCAAAAAAGATGAAAAATTATAGTTTTATACAAATATAAAATGGCTGCAATTTTGAAATACTTTAACGGATTTGTCTATGTAACGTACTTGTCCGAGCTTTACTAAAACATATTTTTGTTCTAAATTCGAATTAAATCACACCAAAATTGCGATGTGAGGTGCTAAATAAACACACACACACACACACACACACACACACACACACACACACACACACACACACACACACACACACACACACACACACACACACACACACTTATATATATATAATTTTCAACGAAATTTCAAAAACCGTAAGTCACGATCGGCACTCATATAAAGGTGTCGGATTTGGAATTCACCAAGACGGCCGCTCAATATCAAAATAAGATATTGATATTATTTTCCAATAGAAATTCGATAAAAAATCCAAAAACATTTCTCATGCTTATTACGTCTAGTTCAAAAAGTGAAATGTCATTTATAATTTAACTACAAAATATACACTGAATTTTTTTACATTATTCTTATGGGATATCAATTAAATGACAAACATCTAGTCCAGCCTAAATTAAATTAATTAGGCAATACTTTCTCTTAGTTAACCCAACTAGAACTTACAATTTAAAGTTTTTCAGAACGTCTGAAAGCACAAAATAATTTGTGTTAGTGAATCAGTGACCATAAGTTGGTTGAATGTATTATCATATTAATTAGCTCAATTACTCACATGGTAAACAAACTACAGGCACCATAACTAAACTATGAGAATCAAATATAAAAAGCTTCCAAGGCCAAAAAATATTAAAAACAAGAAGATAAGAAATTAGTCTAAATGTAGAAAATCATCTTTTTTCATTTCCGGTCAGTGTTTTTACTGAAAAAAAAACAAATTCAAGGCAAGTGGATTTCAATAGATCCTTGAAGGGCTAAAAGATGCACGGACTATTTTATCGCTTTTTGAATATTGTCCAAGACTACGCCCAAACTAGTCTAACATAGATGTGTGGCGAACAGGAAGTAGAAGATCTTTGTTTTTTAATTACTTCCGGTTACTGAAATAAATTCGCTGACGTGTTATTACTCGAATTTAATAGCTATTGGCTTTTGCGTCATGTTTTCATTAACTGAAGACCCAAACATGGCGAATCGTAAATTTACAAATAAGTTTTTGCCGTAGGTGCGTCTTCCGTGGGACGCACCAAGAAAACCTTGCGTACGAAAAAACAAATACATAATGAAAGTAGGAAAACTGATTTCGATAGTATGCGATGAAAAACGTTTTCAAGGTCAAGCACTAGCTAAAGGAAAAGAACACAAGCAATTTTAAGATACATTTGTAAAAATAAGAAATATTTTTAGTATGGTCACACATGATTGTTTGTGTTGTAAGCGACAAAGGGATATTTGTGTAGAAAACTCATGAATTGAAAAACTTTACCTGTTCTGCTAAAACAAAAACCAAAAATTCAGCAACTTTTGAGAAAAGTTTTATTAAAAAATAATCTAATGAAGCCGTTATCGTGGTAAGACCCTGGATTTTAAAATGATCAAGATCCAATCAACTCAATCACTTTTTGATGATATATATATATATATATATATATATATATATATATATATATATATATATATATATATATATATATATATATATCGACATTAAAACCTGAATGACTTAGAATTTTAAATTTCATTGAAAATGCAAAATTAAATCTTATAGTGGTTAAGGTTCATTTCTGTATTTTCAATGCAAATTGAAAGTTTAATATTTTAATTTATAACGATATGAATCAACTTTTGCCTAAAAATCGATTTAAGTTATAACTTTTACACGTTTTTTTACCCAATAAAATACTTGTGATACTTTAAAAAATGGAGTTTATTCCAAAACATAAATAAATCATAACATTATAATTTTGCACTCTTTTGAAAATCTGATTTCTCCTTGATCTGGATGATTTAACATTTAAATTTCATTGAAAATATAAATTTGAATTTGACTTCCATCAAACTTCATTTCCCTATTTTTTAATGCACTTTGAAAGTTCATTGTACTAATACCAACTTGAATCACAAGTTGATGTGATTCGAAATTGGCTACCGGCGGAGGCAGCTGAAGTGCGCAGCTGATGGGCTTAGCGATCCCACCATACCTCTAGCTCATTTCTTCACTCATTTTTCAACATTTTTCGTTTCAGCCGCCTCTTTGTTGGGTACGCTGAATCAATCATCCCATCGTCTGCATTAGCCCAAGTGTGCACAATAGTGGACGTTAAACACCAAAAAAAAAAAAAAAAAAAAATCGGAAAAAAAAAATAAATCGAGCTCGTACATTCCAAATCTTAAACCAATCATAACTTCATGTTCTTTTTGAAAACCCGAATTCTTCATCGAAGTCCTCTTGAAACCAGTATAAAATGACAGGTTTAGGTCTTGTCAATGAACAGTGGTTTGGCTTTATCTAAATTGGAATCTTATTCTTTCGTCTTTGGTAATTATCTTAGCAGTTTGAAAAAAACAATGAATCTTCTGTAATTTTTAATTCTATTAGGTCTTTCTTTTTCAATTTCTTTAAACCAGTTCGGTTTTTTTTACGATTATGGAAAAAATCGAATAACCTGTTTCGTCAATCTATTGGAGTTCATTCTGAAAAATTATGGCCGTAAATGAATTTATTCGTGTATTATGATGTAATGAATATTCACATTATTTTTTAATTATGTAAAAAATGATTGATTATGAATTACCATAATTACTTTTTAACCATAATCTTGTTATGTTTTTATCGCACTTATATCACTTTTAACATTATACTGTCCGTTATCAAATAATATTTTCCAAAATTTTACTATAATTATGGGGTAAATGATTGATTATGAATTCCCATTCGTTTATTATTAAATAAAGAATATTTAATTATTTTTTTTACTTTTATTAAAAATGATTCATTATGAATTCTCAAACGCTCATTATGAAGTCATAAATACGCCTAATCATTTAAAAAAATGATTTTTAAGTTGAAATCAATTACAAAATTACGTGAAAATGATTGATTTTGAACTCACACGTATTAATTATGAAGATAACTAATGGATACGGATAACAATATGGATTGGTATAATTTTCTCAAACTTTTTTATTTACGTAAAAAGAAGAGTTTTTATGAAAATACAGCATTTTATTACGAAAAGTAAGAAAATGTTCCAACCGTTTTAAATTATGTGAAAAATGATTAATTATAAATTTTGTTCCTATAATTTTTCTTAAGATTTTCCTTTCCGTTATTTTAAAGTTTTTCTATCTGGCCTATGACGATTCATGGTTAATGTTTCTGCTAGGTACAGTGCTTGGCTTGATCACTGTTTTATAATTTTAAACATTTGGACCCCCATGAACCCAAAAAGGGATTTCTTATTGTATGTTTCTTTCGTCAATTGGAAGGCCAATTCAAGTTTGTTTCTCCTGGATTCCATTGCCTTGCCCTCATCTGCATTCCAACTAATCCATTCACCAAGATATTTGAACTCTTTTACAATTTCTATTTTCTGTTCTTGGATTTTAAGGTATTTATTTGGGTATTTGTTGTTTGTCATGATTTTGGTCTTTTCAAACGATATGTTTAGACCTATTTTAGCTGCTTGTTTCTTCAATTCAAGAATCTGCTCCCTTGCTTCCTCCATTGTTTCAGCAAACAAGGCCATATCATCTGCAAATGCAATACAGCTAATTCCGAGATTCTTCTTTTGTAACCCAATCCTATTCCACTTTTTATATTTTTCTTCCATTCCCTGACTACTTTCTCAAGTGCACAATTAAACAATAAAGGGAGAGCCCATCCCCTGCCTGACTCCCTGTTTTTACTTCAAATGAATTCGATAGTTCACCCATAAATTTAACTTTCGAAACTGTATTTGTTATAGTTGCTTTTATGATATTAGTTGTTTTCTTATCCAAATTTAGTTCTTCTAGTACGGATATAAGAGATTCTCTATCAATGGAATCGTAGGCCTTTTAAAATCAATAAAAGTAATTACATATGTTTTAGCTCTTACTTTTGGTATGCCATAATGTTTTTAAGATTGAATATTTGTTCCACGCATGATCTACCTTTTCTAAAACCTCCTGGTATTCTCCCAATTGTGGGTCCAATTGTGGCTCTGCTCTCATTAAAAGGACTTTTGAAAGAATCTTATATGTTACATCCAGCAATGATATACCTCTATAGTTGTTTGGGTCTGTTTTTAAGCCTTTTTGTAAAGAGGATGGATGAGAGCTGTTTTCCACTCTACTGGGATATCTTCTTTTCTCCAGATTTCATCGAAAACCCATTGAAGAGATTTAACTGCATTTTCGTTAGCTTTCTTCCACAATTCGGCCACTATTTGGTTTTCTCCAGACGCTTTATTGTTTTGTAACTCTGAAATGATTTGTTGTAGTTCGACAAGTGTTGGTGGTTCTGAATTCGGTTTATCAGTGTTATTTCGTGTGAATTCAAATTTTTCAATAATGGGTTCACAATTCAAAAGTCTCTCAAAGTAATCCGCTAATATTCTGCAGTTTTCTGTGTTGTTATGAGCAATGGCTCCATTAACATCTCGAAATTGAAGGGTTGGTGCGCTGTATTTGGATAATTGGTGCTTAAAAGTTCTATAGAAGCTTCTCGTGTTGTTTTTTGTAAATTCTTCATCAATTTGCATGAGAGTTTGTGTTTCGTGTGCCTTTTTTATTTGTTTAATACTTTTATCTACCATTTTTCGAATTCCAATGAAATGTTCTCTACTTTCTTCTGTTTTCTGTGATTGCCACTGTTGCCATGCCTGCTTTCTCGTTTCTATGAGTGTATCACATTCCATCGTCCACCATGCATGTTTTCTAGTTTTCATTTGAGGCGCTATTTGTTCAGCTTTGTTGAGTAAGTCTTCTTTAATACTTTCCCAACTTTGGGTTTGGATGTCTTCTGTTGCTCTCGTGAAGTCATCTGAGCTTAATAATTTTTCTGTACTGTATTTCCGACCTTTAATTTGCTGCCTTATGTATTTTCTTTTGGGATGACTTTAAACTTAATTTTAGAAAGATAATGATCCGAATCCAGGTTTGCACCCCTGAGGACCCTTTAGCTCATTATACTCTCACTCATTTTTCAACATTCACACAATACACAACACACACACACACCTAGCCGCCTCGGTGGTCTAGTTGATAGCGTACTGGGCTTTCACCCTGAGGATCCGGGTTCGATTCCCGGCCAGGGCTTGGCATTTTCATACGCTACAAATCATCCCATCGTCTGCATTAGCCCAAGTGTGCACAATAGTCGGACGTTAAACACCAAAAAAAAAAAAAAAAAAAATTCGGAATTGGCAAATAAATCGATTTTTGCAGTAGCTTTGACGAACATTCAAAATCTTAAACCAATCATAACTTCTCATGTTACACTTTTTTGAAAACCCGAATTCACCATCGTAGTCAGCGTTGAAACCAGTATAAATATTAAATTTCAAAAAATTCAGAGAGGTCAGGTTTTGTCTAAAAATAACTGTGTCAATGAACCAATCAGTGGTTCCTTGAAGGATAAATATGAAACTACATAATTATATAACGATCGAATTATGACCGCCAGGCTAAATAGATTAATTAATTTTTATCAATCGTTCTTCAAGGAAAACTTTGTGCAATCTCGTAATTTGACTTTGATTGCTTTTTAAAATTATTTTGTCATAATATTTGAAAAAGTAATAAATTATACTTCCATTTATTTGGGCAATAAATTTTTATTGGCGAATCATTCCGTTTAGAAATTTTTGCGCCTTTCGTAAGCAAGATGAAGAACTGTAATATTGTTTGCCATTTCCCCAATCCTTTTTTAAAACTATGCAAAAAATAATCTATTATGAATTCCGAACAATACATTATGAGGTTTTCTTTTTTCGATTACTGTGTGAAAAATTATGGTATATGAATTCCCATTCGTGTATTATGATGTAATGAATATTCACGTTATTTTTTAATTATGTAAAAAATGATTGATTATGAATTACCATAATTACTTTTTAACCATAATCTTGTTATGTTTACCGCACTTATATCACTTTTAACATAATACTGTCCGTAATCAAATAATATTTTCCAAAATTTTACTATAATTAATGATTGATTATGAATTCCCATTCGTTTATTATGAAATAAAGAATATTTAATTATTTTTTTTTAATTAAAAATGATTCATTATGAATTCTCAAACGCTCATTATGAAGTCATGAATATGCCTAATCATTTAAAAAAATGATTTTGAAGTTGAAATCAATTACAAAATTACGTGAAAATGATTGATTTTGAACTCACACGTATTAATTATGAAGATAACTAATGGATACGGATAACAATATGGATTGGTATAATTTTCTCAGACTTTGTTATTTACGTAAAAAGAAGAGTTTTTATGAAAATACGGCATTTTATTACGAAAAGTAAGAAAATGTTAAAACCGTTTTAAATTATGTGAAAAATGATTAATTACAAATTTTTATGCGTTCATTTGAATTTTTGCCGTCGGTCAAGGTTAATTTTCTTACTTTCAATATATTGCAAATTAAAATTTTAAATGCTATTATGCTATTTATGAAGATTTCGACGATTACTAGGTTACCGAAGTTGACACTACTGAAATTAAATTTTAGATTCTTAATTACACACTCATATGGCCCGTGATACTTGTTTTTTAATTAAACCCAAAATTTTTATAAACATAAGACCTACCAAGATTGTTTTTGAACCCAAAATATTTTATTGTAAAGTTGCATTATATCTGCAATCATTAAAGCCACTTTCAAGAATAAAGAGATTTTATACAAAAGTAGAATATTTGTTATTTCATTTAACAGTATATGTACTTTACAATTATTTTTATCTTATTAAATAAGCAATTGAATATATTTTAATGATATAAAATCGATTTTCATAAAGTTAATTGACATTTAAGATTACTATGGCAGATGATTAAACATAAATAATATTTAAGTACGTATCAGCTGAATGAACAGTATTCATTACCGTTAGTATTATCATCATATATATATATATATATATATATATATATATATATATATATATATATATATATATATATAGGCTGTATTAAACGAGTTTTTATAATTAAAACGATTTTTCCCACAGATAAGACCCACCTGGATCAATTTTTTAAGACCAAAAATGGTAAAATCAAATATTGTATCAAACCCTTAGAGTCCTTTCCAAGGTAAACGTGGCACATACATAAATACATATAAGTATTGCTGGTTTAATAGTATAAAATACAATCAGATTTTCAAAAAAATTGTAATATTAAAAGACTATCGTTTTGAATTCGCTTCAGTCACGTCAACGAGCGAAGATTATTGTTAAAATCGGTTTCAACGTAAAATAAAAATGTTTAGGCTAATATTTTGTACACATACCACACTAACTTCCCATAAATTATATTTTTAATGTTATGTCAGCTCTACTTGGACAGAAACTAGAAACATTTTTATGCGAAGGATTTTTGAAAGACTACATTCTTTACTTTGAGTGAATGCATTCCACGAGATCCAAGTAGGCTACTTTATAGTGACATTAATCAGGATAAGATACCGGTAGATGTGGATTTTACCCGCTCATGTGAATTATAGTGTTACTCTTCTAAAATAAGTTGTTTTACTCTAAACAAATACGTCATCTATTCTAATTTTAAAAAATCAAACTAAAAAAATCGTGTGGGAAATATTATTTTCATTCGTATATGAGTTCAATTTGTTTGTTTTCCAAAGCTACACGATACAATCAAAAACCTTTAAACTTATTTTTTTATCTTTTCACTATATGAAGTACAAATAAAGTTTAGTGATCGAAAAATCGATGTTAAGATGGATCTTTCTATTTTCAACACGTGTAAGTTCAAAAATTGATTTTAATTTGTTTATCTGTCCATCTGTCCGTCTTTGTGAGTGTGTATGAGGGGCGTACGTGCACGTGCACGTGCGTGTAACACATAGGTATTCCAAAATTATTTGGAATACCTACTTACTCATAAAAATCCTTTTTCACGTAATTAAAAAAAAGTTTTGAGAAAACTATACCAATACGTATTAATTAGTAACTTTCATAGTGAATAAGTGTGAATTCAAAATCAGCAATTTTCATATAATTAGAAATATTTGTCTTCATAACGAGCGATAACGAATCCATAATCAATCAATTTTAAAAAAATTGAAAAAAAATTGAAAATTTTAAAAAAATAAGATAATATTCTTAATTTAATAATAATTCTAAATTATTCAAAATAAAATGTATGGGTCACTATACTACCAAAATGTTACAAATGAGCTTTTTCTCAAAACTGGTTCGTCAGATTTAGTTCAAATTTTGATCATACATGAAAATTTAGACTTGAGTTAGTGTAACAAATACAAAAATTAAAAAGTACAATTTTATAATAAATTGAGAAAATAAAAAAACCTTGACTGTCATCCGTTTTTTCCGATTTAATGATAAATCATATACTGCATGTAAACACAGATTTGAGTTACGATTCTTCATATGTTACTAACATTTGAGAAATATCTTATGAACAGATTTTGAGAAATTATTATAATTTTCAGGATGTTTGTCTTTAACTTAGGGCCGGAGTATACGTGGTGTTTAAGGGACAGTCTGTTGCGTCTCTGAACGTGTGCAACTTAATACCTTAAGTTCGAGACTGCAGTTACTGCTGCACACTTTTCCCTTACCGTTAGGGCCGATTCGCAGTTAGTCTAACTGGCACAGTGTGTGGACGTTAAGCAACCGACAAAAAAATAAAAAGAGAACTATTTACAGTACTTTTTAATGTTTTTTTTTACTTAGTTTAAGCTTGTGAAAGTGTCTCTATAACTGTAACCATTGTTTATTTGGTTTGATAGACCTTATTTTATCGGACAATAAAATTAACTTCAAATATTGATTTTGGTCTTACAGGTTAGAACCTAGAGGTGTGTTAACTAAAGAAACCCTTTTGCTAAATAAATATAGAGTCGAATAAATATAGAAACCATAAAAATTGAACTATTTGCATTACTAAAAAAATATTCAGTAGCTTATCTTCTGAACAGTTCAAACTTGCTTTCAAAAACGAACTCCAAAAAACTGGTTTTTTAACGGATTTCTATTGGAAAATTATTTACTTAGGCGGCCATCATGATAAGATCCAGAATCCAAACACGGCACGTTTAAACGAGCTTCGAAAATGATATCTTTTTTTAATGGATCGCTCTTATGTAATAAATAAAGTATACAGGTATAGGCCTAAGTTGTGTTAGCACTTGCAACTTTACAATTTTGGTTCGATTTGATTCAAACTTAGCACAAAAACCGATTTGAATAATAGCTTGGTTACGTTTTTGTCAATTTTTTTAATTATATTTTACCATCGTATTCAGAGATAAAATTTGCATAAATTAGCGTTTTGAATTATCAAAATTGATTGAAATCAAGAAAATGAGTTTGACTAGACATACTTAGAGTTTACTTTAAAATTTTAAATAATATTAAATTGAATATTAACTGTAATATTAACGTTACGATTTTCCATGCAGATTTTATTGCTTATTGTAATAGTTAAATCTAGACTTTTAAATGATTTTAAGAAATTCGTTTCCGTCACATCACCGATACAACTGCTTTCCACAATTTTCTTAAATTGCAATACAGTTTTCGTTATTTTTACTTGATCAAGATCTAGCTGGAATAAAAGTGTTTACCGCAATTGTATAACTGTATTCCATTTATCAAACAAATATGTTCAATTCGGAAGGAATAAATTATAAAAATCAATCTTGGCACGTATTAAGATGTCCCATTAACTTGTTTTCCTTGGCGTGTCGGTGCCAGGAAATCAAGGACATAATGACGCAAAATGATACTCCTACATCTAACACTGTTAGTACGTCAGTGGCAATTAATTTCATAAAAATCGTTGTAAACAAAACAAAACTCGTCCTGGCAAATCGGTACAGTCATTACCCGGTGATGATAGGTTAGCGCCCCGCGAAGGCCAAGGTCACGGCGGAATTGGGAACTTGTAATTCGACTGATATGATGATAATGCAGGCTGATGATTTGATCTACGTGTCTGCGTGGAAACGTATAATCGCGACACGAACTATTTCGCTGACGTGATGAAACGAATTTTCAAAAATATTTTCTCTATCATACCATTTTTGAAATTCTGATTTCACCATCATAATCTGCATATATTAGCAGTTTAAACTTTCAAATTACAATAAACTACGAACGTAAACCTTGACTGTTGTCAAAAATGTCTTAATTTCAACGGATTTTGAATAATCAAAATGCTAATTTATGTAGCTTATAAGGTTTATTAACATGTTGAAATCGAATTTTCAAAATAAGTTACGAATTTAAAAACATTTGAAATGGCTGCTAATTTATAACTATTGAATGAATTTTGATAGGTAACGAAAATGTTTAACGAAATTACCATAGTCGATTTTTATGCCAACTTTAAGTCAAATCGGACCAACACTGCGAACTTGAGTTTACTAAAACACACACACACACACACACACACACACATATATATATATATATATATATATATATATATATTAAATCTATCTATAATTCGGTCTACAACGTTCTACGCCGTCTTCCGATCTCCAACCTCCACCGATCGCGGTCCCACCACAGGTCTTCTGTTAAATCCCATTTTTTTATTTCCTTTTCGACTCCCTCTCTCCAGCTCAGTCTCGGCCTTCCTCGTTTTCTTCTTCCAGGTGTTCGCCATTGCATGATTTTTTTGGGAATTCAAAAAAAAAAAAAAAAAAAAAAAAAAAATATATATATATATATATATTAAATATATATATTAAATTTAAAATTTAATTTAATTTTACTTTTTTTGCGAATACTTGATAACTCTTCAGGGTTTTTTTTAATTTTAGATTTTAGTCCTGCATGAGACGTTCATTAAAGTTTGACTCTAAAATTTAGTCCTTTGTTAAGGACGAGAAATTGAAAGTCGTTTGTGCTATAACTTTGGTACGAGAAAAATTGTTCGAAGAGTGGTAAGCAACAAGGACCAAAGTACGTACCGTATTCCTCTTTCAGAGCTACGGGGAAGAGAAATAAATGGAAAGGAGAAGTGAATATGACGTCAGAAAAATAATATAACTGACCTTCAGAAAGATTGAAACTGCGACCTTTTATTTATCAGGGAGCAGCTGTAACTAATAAAAAAAAACGGAAAACGCTTACATAAAGCTAATGTTTACACAGTGATATTGTAATTTTTTTTATCACTGCAGTGCTAATGTAAAATATTTTAACACTGTAATATACGTGATGAACAATATGAGTAACTATACAAACCTTCTATATTCATAGAAACGTGTATAATAGTTCTTAAAACAGAATAAGGTAATTAAGAGACGTAATTCCTGAAGTAGATTCTTAGCGAGAGTTTCATTAAGAAATGAACTATTTAAGTTCATTATAGTAATACCCAGACCCGAAACCTTGTATTAAGAGCTGATAATAATCTCTAGATTTTTTTCGATCACATTTACCAATTTCATTCAAACTTGGCAACAATAATCAATTTTTATAATAATGATGGGAAGTATTTTAGATAGTTAATCCGTTCAACAGTTTCCAAATGGAAAAAGTGCTTTTTCAAGCACTTTAGAGCTTCAAAAATTCAAAATCAGACACTTTTTTGAAAATACTATTTTACCATCGCAATCAGCGTTAAAATCTATATAAATTAGCATTTTAAATTTCCAAATTCCGTTGAATGTGTGAAAATGAATCTCAAAGCGTTCATAGTTCTTTTTCATATTTTCAATTTAATGTTTATATACAAATTAATTTTGGAAATTTGCTTTTATCACGTCACTGAGAAAACTACGTACCTTTAAGTATGTTATTATTACAGTTTATGTTGATATTTTCCATCATTTGTGTAATTATTACACGACTTTTTAAGAGTATGGTTGAACCCCCCAATCTCAAGTAAGTAACATAAAACCTAAAACTCAACAAGAACATAAGCTCTTATATACTAAACATATCCTATGTTTGAACTGAAAGAAACACTAGGTCAAATCCTTTCGTTTTTATTCCTGGTTTGACCACACAGGGATTTGCTTTAAGTGTGTTTTTTTAGATTATTAAGTAATTTAACAAAAGATGACGACCAATATCCGAATAAACTGCATTAATAAGAAATTATTTTTATATTCTTCTTTTTTTCTGCTAGGATTGTTATCACTGTGTTCAGTATAATGATCTGCCTTCCCTAGCTTCGTCAATTCTACTTTTTATGAGTATAGATATAGTTTTTGTAGATGGAGGTTCTCCGAAACGCGTCAACGAAAGTAGAATTGAAAAAGCTAGTGAAGGCAGATCATTATACTGAACACAGTGCCTTTATAAACATTATTATTTATTAAGTGCCTTAATAATAATCCATTATTTATTAACAATTTTATCGTTATAAAGTTTTCTATGTGTTTTCTTTATATTTTACTATATGAGAAAACATTCTAGAATTAATATTTATAGATATAAACGTAAATTTAATTACTTGTATTAAATTTATTGTTGAACCTGTAATGGCTTTCTTGACCTAGCGAAGCTAAGTCTCTGTTTCATCTCGATCTTTCGACAATTATATATATATATATATATATATATATATATATATATATATATATATGTGTGTGTGTGTGTGTGTGTGTGTGTTTTACACAGTTTTGGCCGAACGCATTGACCGATTGTTCTGAAACTTGGTGCGGAGGTACCTTGTATAGAGCCCGAACGACGGATGTATACTATTTTTTCCCATCCTCTTCCGTTTAAAGATGGCTGTCCCTAATTTACAATAACGAGTGTAAACAATTTTACCGAAACTCATTGACCGATTATTTTAAAATTTGGTACGAAAGTAACTTGCGTAAGATCCGTACAATTGTTTATGAATGCTTTTCCTCATTTACTTACGTTTCAAGATGGCGGCCTCTTATATTTGAAGTCACGTTTTGTGTGCGCAGTTCTAGCCATACGCATAAGGCTTTTGTATGGTTTTGAAATTTTGTATGATGGTAAATTGTATAAAATCTGATAGATATACGTGAAAGATTTCTCTCTATTTATGTCAGTTTCAAAATTGAGGGCTCTGATTTAACTATGATAGTGTAGTTGTTGGTTATTTTCTTTGATATTTGTTAAACGGCAAAACCTACCATCATTTTGACCACTCAATGGAGAAAGACCATATAATTTCTAATAAAGTTGTTCCAATAATATGTTTAGTAAATATTACGATTGCAAACGTTACGAGCGTTGTCGTGGAGCCTGTATATATTAATTAAGAATATACTGCGAGGTCCATTGTTCTCCGAACTACTAGTTAAAGTTACTAATTACAGTTTGACGAAATCAAACTGATAACTATTTAGAAAGCCTCAAATCAAAAATTATTTTACGAAATGAAATTTACTATTCTAACAAAACGTGCTACAAGCTTTCTTTAAAACTAACACAAACTGCCAAAATGCGTACGACTTGCAATGTCAGGTGCTTATAACACATAACCTTCGAATAAGGATCAATGAACAGTTTGTACTTTGTAACTTCCCGAAACACTCGGATATGGAAGTCACCTTGAAATGTCCTTCATCATTGAAGACGAACCCATGTTGTCTTAAACTGCGTTTTAAAAACATATGATACAAACATCAAACATTTATGGTTATTTCAAACATGTAACGTTTACTAATATAGTAAACATCTTTTCTCTCATCTGTCTAGTCGGAGTGATTTGACATAAATTTCGTTATGTTTACACACACACGCGCCCTAGCGCGCGCGCGATAACTGATAACCATATAATCTATGATTGTGAGACTCTTGTCAAAACGAGGCAATGTTTTTCAATTCTAGGACCCCGAAGACCTCAACAGAATGAGCTAATCAGTTGACTACCAAAACTCAGTAAGGGTACTAGTCTCCTGAAGAACCACGAGGCTTAGTTGCTCAATAGGTCCTTTAATTGCGGTGCCGCAAGCTACCTAACCCTGCTACTTCTACAGCTTTAATCTAATATAGCCAATATTTATTAGCAAATTTCCATTTCATAAGGAGCTGTCATCATATTAAGACCACAACCCAGATCTCAAAGTAAGGAATGAACACTTTTCCCGAACAATAGATCACTTTTAGAATAACCGTTAGAAATGTTTGAGTGATTTGAGATATGTCCTATAAATATTATTTAAAACTTTCAACAATGTCCGTTTTTAAGTCCTATCCAGGTAAAATCTCTTTAAAGTTAGGCATTTTAGAAATCGGCTTCAACGATTTTCGTTAACGTTTGCTTAGTTGTAGTCTTTAAGTTCCTAAAAATGTTAATTTCCGTTCGTCGCTGATTCTCCAAAAATTTTGATCAGTTTTACTCTAACTTTGGTCATGTTTATGAAGATTACAAACTCAAGTCTGTAGAGAAATTTTCAAACAAAATAAAAATTTAAAAAACTTTACGACAAATACTGACCCGAGTATTCGTATTTTCAATTTAATCTTGAACCTTTAAGTTCTATTATTTCGAATTTGGAACACGAACTTAATTTATGAATCTACATAGTCTACCGAATTTCAGGAAAATCAGATGAAGAGATTTTGACAAATCAAATCGAATTTGTGTGTTGTCGGTTTTCAAAATGTGAGATCTTTTAAGGCGGTCCTGAAACTTTTAGTACATGTAAGGAAAAGCATAGAAACTAGTATTAGCACTAAAGATATGTAAAAAACGCGCCTCGCATGCCGTATATAAATTATTAGTATTCTTGAAGTGACCTTAAGTTTACCAGTGAGCTGATACTGTATAGTTTATTCGTTGCTTATGCTTACGATTGAGCTTAAGAAACTAGGAGCCGTTATTTCAAAACCCACTACTGATCTTCATGATTTTACATTCATTATTAATTCGTTTAAAATTACGTATTTAAATAAGTTAAGTAGTAAATATTTTAATTATAATTAACGCCATTTTACTACAGACCGTTTAGCTCGATATTGTTTAGAGCGTTTTCAGTTAAATCGTATTTCGTATATTGTATTTAAATAAGTTAATTAATAAATGTTTAAATTATTAATGAATCCCGTTGTAATAAGTGTTCAGCCTATTCATTGCAATTATTAGAACATTAACAGTAGGATATGAAGGACATGGATGATGTTTTACGTTTGTAAATGGAGAAGATAAGTGTTCAGTTTCATTAATAACAATTATGTATAGTTTCAATTGAACAATATAAGATGAATAATATAATTGGAATAATGTAAACCAATAATGAACACTGATTATTTCAATTTTTACCGAATTTCCTCCTTAAAATATGCTATCGAAGGGGCCGACAAGGTAAGACCGGAACCATGAAACGAGCGCCAATCCTGAATGAAATCTAGATTGGTTTTTGAGGGGTTTATATATATATATATATATATATATATATATATATATATATATATATATAGAGAGAGAGAGAGAGAGAGAGAGAGAGAGAGAGAGAGAGAGAGAGAGAGAGAGTTTAAATATTGCCAATTTAATAATAATTATTATTGTTATACATGCAACAAAATAAAGAAATAGTTCCTATAGTAGTATGACCTAAAATGTTAATTTTTCCGTCTGTCTCTCTGTATGTGTTTTAAAAATACATTACTCAATAACGGTTTACACTACACAAATGAAATTTCATATATGTTTACGTTGTTAAGACAAAATTAGGAAAAAGTTTAAAAACATTTCTGTTATTGAACAAAAAATAAAAATCATTCATCATGTTTTCTGGTCCTTTTTACTTTAGTGAATATAATTTGTTAGAAAATATGAAACTTTATTTTTTTCTTTTTGTTTTGGTTCAATGATAGAATTTTATTCTTTTTTTCATAAACAATATAATTACATGTATTGTATTTTATCAAATAATCTTATATTTATTGTATTAATTGTTATTTTGATTACGAGTTTTTTTTTCGAAAATACGATAAATTAACATAGCTAGTTATTAACAACACACAACCTGAAAGTTATTATAGCCTATCGCCTATCAGCTGTTAAATGAAATCAGCTGACCGTTAAGAATTAATGTAAACGACAAATTAACATAGCTAGTTTTTAACAACATTATCTAAGACTTATTATAATTTATTAGCTCTTCAATGAAAACAGCTGTCTTTAAGGAAACTGATATTTTATTATAACTATTAAAATTAAATTAACGATTCATTTAATATATTTACATCGGTCAAACTTCTTAATAGTCTCCTTAATGTAGTGGTTATAACGTGCGCCTCACACGCGCAAGGTCCCCGGTTCGATCCCAGGCGGAAACAAAGGAAATTTTATTAAAATTACTTTAATATGAAACTTGCGACACGCAAAATATACTATTATATCAACATACATTTTCCCTGCGTCACACGACTAGCAAAATCCAACATCACGAAAACATGGTACATGTTAACATTTAATCTCTTTTCAAAATACCTGCCGTTTAAAATTTTTAAATTAAAATAATATAAAATTGAAGAAGTTTTAAAAATATTCTGCAAAACAAGTTTGCTGTGTTTTTTACAGATCTGATAATTTTTGTTTCAAAGTAACCGAATGTAAAACAACAAACAGTATTGTCAAACCTGATGATATGTTTTATTGTAATACTAAAACATTAGTGGAGGCACACAATAAAGGGATTTTTTTAGTTTTAAAACAGCTGATATATGCAATAACTGCAGGTCACGTAATCTATGACAGTGAGACTCGTGCTAGCACTGGGCAAAGTGTTTCACTTCCAAGTCCCTCAAGACCTCAATAAAATGAGCTAGTCAGTTGACTATATTAAAACTCATTAAGGGTAGAAATCTCTGAAATAGAAATATTTAAATTATAACACAAATTATATTCAGTAAATTTTCCTGATTTTATATTCAAGAAACCAAGCATGCTCAATTTCTAAGTATAACTCATTATTGTTGAAATTTAATTATAACAATTCTAATACAGGCAGTTTTTATTATTGTATGTTAGTTTTGTTGAGTAACATAAAGAGTGCAGATAATGGTAGTTTTTAATGTTTGTATTTAACTTTGTAACTATAATAAATAACGGTTGGTTGTATACACTCTTATTTTCTAAGTTTACGTAAAACAATTTAAACTTTCCTGTCGTAAGTCCTTAAAGGAAAAACCATTGATTGGTAAAACAACAATTGCTTACCAGCTTGAAGTGATCGTGAACTTTTATTCGTATAAATATAGATTAGCACGGTTACGTTCGTAATTTTGGTTTGATTTATTCAAACTTGGCGCAAAAGTTGATCATGGTAATAATTTAGACAAGTTCGTTAACTAGAATTTAGAAAAATTCTTTAACAGTTTAAAAATGGCAGCTTTTTCAAATCTTAAAGAAATCATAACTTTTTTGCCTTTTTTAGGAAATCTGTGTTTTGACATCATGATTTTCATTAAAAACTGTCTTAAATTAGCATTTTAAATTTTCAAAAACTGTTACAATTAAAAAAAATTTCATGTTGGGCAGGAACTATTTTGAAAGTTTAAGAGGCCAATATTGTAGATTTTAATAATGATTATTGTGATTAAATCAGTATTTCAAAAAGAATAAGTCAAAGAAATATTTTTGGAAATTTACTTCTATCACGGCTTGCCGCAATTTTTCTTGTTCTACTTAAAAACATCCTCGTTCTATTTAATTTCTACAGCTCAAAATTCTACTTAAATTTTTGAACAGTTAACGGACACGGGTTGTTTTGTCGGGAGTAATTATTTTGTTTTCAAAATATTTTGTAAACAGCTGACGTAACTATCGCTTGTCTTTCTCTGAACGGATTCCGTGATCACTGCAAATACCCGACGGGGGTCTTTGGAAAGTAAGACCGGTGACATTTCATAGTTTCATAACCAGAAATCAATTCATCTCATCGCTAATGACTTCTTTTTTTAAAAGAAATATTGGAAGTGAAATTCCCCAGTCTGGTATTCGGAACATTTGACATCACTTTTGCCGGAAGAGAAGTGGGTCAGGGCGAGCTGGACCCGGGGGCGTTAACGTAACGCAACTGTTAAAGACCAAAACACGCGGATTTGAGGTTGTCAATTTGTCAAACGTGAATTATGTCTACCATTTAAGTAACAGGTCGAAATTTGCAATGATAATTACGAAATGGTCACGTAGGTGATCGCTTTGGGCATATTTTATTCTAAAATATTTACTGACTCACATAGCAGATACGGTGATGGAGGGTGATACAATTTGAACTACAAGCTATTGTGTGCAAATATTAAATAAATACTTCACTTCGAGTTAAATTTTGAAAAAAATTGTATACCGTTTTACTTTGACCGCTTTACAATGGTGAGTGTGAAAAAACGAATCTTGAGATTTGAATGGATCCCCTGAACGTCTCTGGATCCCCTGAATGAAGAAAGTGATTTTTAATTAGACAGTTGTGTACATCTCAAGAAATTAAAAACTGTTTTCAACCCTACAAAAAAAAGAAAGAAAACATCATTTGAACTAAAATTTCAATCCTAGAGCCTTAAAAATTCAATTTTTCAAAACTTGTTTAGTGCAAAGTTTGATTTAATTTTGTAGTATTTTTAATTTGCAAAACTTGTTCAATTTACTGTAAATAATGTTACAAAAATTAAAGCACAATTCGATGAACCGAATCTGAGAAAATACGCTGAATTTCCGGTAGTGTCATAGCAGCTTCTAGAACGGATGTGTACAAAAAGTTTTGAATGCGAGAACTTTTACGTAATGTATTTTACACCATTCATATTTAGGCTATTAACAGTTTTTCCTTTCTTTTAAAATTTAGAATTGTCTTCCATTCTTCTTACACTGGATAAAATTTGTTGCCTTGTAACTATGTAACTGACATAACCAATTTTGAATCTTGCACTTTTCTCCTAAATGATATTTGTTCATTGCTTTCGTAAGAGATATGTTATTATTATGTTAAATCTGTTTTCCGTGAACATTTCCCCCACTGAACTGGACATATATATATATATATATATATATATATATATATATATATATATATATATATATATAGAGAGAGAGAGAGAGAGAGAGAGAGAGAGAGAGAGAGAGAGAGAGAGAGTGACTAAAAGTAAATTTAAATCTAATCCTATTTTTTTCAAAGTAGAACATAAACTGGATGTAAAAGTTTTTCCACAATATTCTTGCAGTGATTAGAAGGTCAATTTCAAGGCCAAGCCTAATTGATTCAGACGTATTTGTGCGCCAAATCCCAACAGCGTGACGTCCGAACCTGATCTCAGCTGTAGGAGTCATGTTCAAATCCCAAAGACGCATTCGATACCGGAATCCAGATCGTAATTCACAGCTACGTACAATGAATCAGCTGTTTGTATTTTCCCAGATACTACGGTGGCCAGATATATAAATACGTCATCAGGTTTACTGACAGCTGAACCTAAGTAAACAGTTCAGTTTCATGAAGTTTTTTTTAATATATCTAATAAAGAGCAATGTTTAATTTCACACTGTCAACTACTGTATAAAGTATGGTGGTAATTCTTCAAAATCTTCATATTTGAAGGACCTTGTTTTTAGGCTTCCTGAGTTTAAAACAAGGATTTTGATTTAATATATGGTCCTGTGGGAAGGAGGGCTATCTGGAATCTAAAGTCGAATTATATCAGGAATAGGATTGTCGCCCGGCTGGTGGAAGTGGAGGTGGAGGCTCGTCGTCACAGGTATATATATATATATAACAGCGGCAAATGATTTTCCTAGTAATGGTGGTGATCATGGAAATAGTTGTAGTAATTTTCTTAGTAAAATTTTCTATTTTCTTAGTAAAAGGCAATAGCTGTACAAACATATAACCTAATAACAAATAAATTAATGTAATATGCATTATTAAAATTTGATGGTTTCCCTCAGTTCACATTTAAACTATTAAACAGTAAGAGAGGTTTTCGTAGAACAGTTCTCTAATATAGTTTTTTTTTAATTAAAATGTATATGCTAAAGTTGATGTTATATCCAAAATATTGCATATAGCCTTCAATACGGCATTAATACATTCCTTGTACAACAGAAAAATGCTAGGCAGTAACAAAAATTAGGATGGTTTTAATGACGTATAACTCGCAATTCGAAGGCATTGATTTAGAAAGACGTTTCAGCAAGCACCATGATGGTAACCTCTTTCATTCATTCATTCACACACACACACACACACACGCGCGCGCGCGCGCGCGCGCACGAACACAAGGAAGCAAGCATTAACGCACGCACGCATGTGTGTGTTTTGGTCTGAATTCATCCAAATTTGGCAGAAAAATCGACAATTATAGTAACTTGGATAAGTAGGTAAGAGAATAAAAATTTGTTAACAGTTTTAAAATGACGGCAAATTTAAACTTTTCAAAATGCAAACCTTTCTTGTTTTTAGGTGTTTTTAAATCTAATTTCACCTTTGTAATCAGCATTATAAACTACATAAGGTAGCATTTTGAATGTTTAAAATACTTTGAAATTAATCAATTTTTTAGCGGCAGTCAGGGTTAATTTCCGTATTTTCAATGTAGTCGAAAGTTTAAATTCCTAGTATCCCTACAAATTTTAATGCTGATTATTATGGTCAAATTAAAATTTAAAAGAAGATAAGATAAAAAAACTGTTTGAAATTCGTTTCTATTACGTCAGCGAGACAGCTGCGTGCTGTAATTAATTGAGAATTTTCATTCGAAAATGACCATCCATCCTTGTACCTACATCCATCTTTGTAGGCTTGGAATGAGCGAACGACTGGAGGTTACCACAGACAAGTGGTAACACTGCACTTTCACCAGGCTCTCCTAGTTTCTCCCGCCAGTCATATTCCTCATTTAATTAGTCTTAATTTGAAATATATTGAAATTCTGCACAATTGGTTTACACATGTCTAGGGAACATTTTTTACTTTTCTAAAAGTGTTCGAAACTCATTTTTGGTCAAAAAACTGTTAAAAATTGGTTATTCTCTAATCAGTTTTAAAGATTTTATTATTTTTTAAGGTATAGCAAATATTATATATCAAATAAAATTTATGGGTGTAAAATTTATAATAAATTCGGTTCGAGTGCCATTTAAAAAACCCTGATTTCAATTTTACTAATTTTTTGTATATTAAGCTTTATAACTTAAGTAGGCCTAAAATTTATTGATCAAGAAAAAATCGATAAAATTCAAACTAACCATGATCGCAGACAGGTTTGGTTTGTTTTGTTTTATAGATCACTTAATTTTTTTTAATTCATTATTTCTTTTAAAATCAAATAAAGTTTTCAACTTAAGTTAAATTTCTCATAATTGTAAGTATTGTTTTGGCGATGCAATTATTGAAATGGTTACGTTAAAAAGTACACAAAGAAACGTTGAGATTTAAAGCCTTCGAGATCTTATTTGAATGTAAAAGCATTTTTACTATTCAGTAAGTCTGAATATCGCAGAGTACAAACACAGATTCAACTCTGTGCGAGCTTGTTTTGTTTACTCAGTGATTCAGGCTTCTCTTCTGTGAGAAGGAATTGATCCATCTGGTTTTGTTTGAAACACAACACTTTGCTTCTGGGTTGGATTCGATGCGGACGGCATTCACTGTATTTGCGAATGCAAGCAATATTTTCTATTTAGAGTGCAAATTTCCGTTTTAGAATATTCTTTCCTACAAAATATTTATCTCGTGACAGTGAAGTTGAATAATAGGCTACTTCTTACTGATTGTGAATATTAAAAATGAGTATTTTTACGTCCAATCGATAAGTAATTCGAAAAACTTTCCTCACGATAGCTAACACGGTTACAATTCGTTCTAGATTCTTATTTACATCCTACCAAATAGACAGCCTACCTAATAGATTCTTATTTATTATTCTTATAAAACCGAAATAATATTTTATGTAGACAGCGACCACTGTTATTGTGTAATACAGCGTCTTGAACACCACTTTTTTAAAGACAGTTAAAAAATGCTCGTTTGCTAGATTTAAATTTGTCCAACCCGTTTCGGGAAGAGCTCATATGACCAAAAGATCAAACAACCAAAGTTTCATTCGACCAAAAATGTGTAATAACTTAGAGATTTATTAACATCGAGGTAATAAAAACATAAAACATAATAAAAATACGGTCCATATGACCAAAAGTTCATTGGGCCAAAATATTAGTATATAATTTGGTTGAATGAACTTTTGGTTGTTTGATCTATCGGTCATACGACCCCATCGTCCCGTTTCTAGTTGGTAAGAGCGAGTTTCCATCGACATACCTATATAATGTCTGGGGCAACTCAGTCAGAATACTGCCAGGCCTCCAGATACCAGGTCTGGTTATAGAGGCTCCAGGGTATTAAACATTGGGAAACTATTATTGTCTGGTAAGCTGTGCTAATGCAGAGAAATTACTTCAGTAATAGATAGATAACAAAATAAAATAATAATAATAATAATAATAAATAAAATAATAGTAGATATAAAATGAAAATAACAAATTACTGGATAACGAGTGATAACAGAATTTACTACTATCATTAAAATATTATATAATACTGAAGCAAATTCAGACTGGAAAAAACAATTTTTAAAGAATTAATTAGGACTACATTCAAAGAACTTTTTTCAATATAATCTTTTTAGAAAGGGAAAATTCTCAAATTCTTTAAGCAACTTCTAACAGAAAAGTAATTAGAAAAATAACCAATATGAACCTATTACAGAAAATGAGTTCTGTAATATTTCATTAGAGAAATATGCCTTGATTTAAAAAAACATGATAAGGTTTTGTTTTTATCATTTTTGTTATCATTTACAAGTAATTGAGTTTTAAAAGGATCATTTTGTACGAATGGAAAACGAAAGTAGCCTATTTCTAAAAAAGGAAAAAAGGAAGATTGTTGCGAAACAGGGTTGTGTTAGGCTGAAGAGACAGAAAGTTAATGCTTACTAAGAAAGGAAAAGCTCATCGTGAGCTGAACTTGATAACGACGAAAACTGTGAGTTTCATATCGTATTCACACACGAAATGGGACTTTTAGAATGTTATCTTTGTTAACATGTTTCAACGATTTAGTAAAAAAATTATGTGAATATTCAATTTCGTTTGTGAATGTACTCTACGAGGTGTATTCAGAAAGTAACGAGAATATTAATTTTTTGAACAAAATATTTATTTATTCTTCTACATTGATGGTGTCGCCTTCAAAATAGTCCCCATTGGAGATTATGCACTTGTGCCAGCGCTTCTTCCAATCCTCGATCTTGTTCCAATCCTCGCTTCTTCCAATCCTCGAAACACTTCTCAAACTCGATCTTTGAGATAGCCTTTAATTCTTTCAGCTGTGCGCTTTTAATGTCATTTACAGCTTAAAACGACGGCCCTTTAAGGTTCTCTTTATTTTTGGAAATAGTAAAAAGTCACACGGACTTTTCCGTGCCTGGCGAATATGGAGGCTGAGGCATCGTTACAGTACTGTTTTTGGCCAAAAATTCACGAACAAGCAATAAAGTGTGGAGCTGGTGCATTATCGTGGTGCAAAAGCCATGAATTGTTTTCCACAGATCCGGGCGTTTTTTTCGGATCCTTCACGCAAACGGCGTTGAACTTGTAGGTAGTACTACTTAATGACCGTTTCACCTGGTGGCAGGAATTCATGATGCACTATGCTATTAATATCGAAAAACACAGTGAGCATAACCTTCACGTTCGACCGCACTTGCCGAGCCTTTTTCGGTCTTGGAGAGCCAGAATGCCTCCCCTGGAATGATTGAGCCTTAATTTCGACGTCATATACTTAAACCCATGTTTCGTCATATCCGTAAACCTGTTATAATACGTTTCAGTAATTCTGCATCGTCGTTGACTTCATTTAGTGACTCCTGAGCAACTTCCATTCGCAGCTGTTTTTGTTCAAAATTCAACAATTTTGGAACGAATTTTGCTGCCACGCGTTTCATACACAAAACATTGAAAACAATGTCATGATATGATCCAATCGATATGCCAACATCATCAGCGACCTATCTAATTGTGATTCGGCGATTGTTCATAGCCATTTCTTTCACTTTTTCCACGTTTTCATCGGTTGTTGATGTGCTGGGGCGTCCAGGGCGTTCGTCATCTTCAACGTCTTCACGGCCTTCTTGGAAACGCTTATACCACTCGTACACTCTTGCTTTACTCATAGCTGACTCACCATAGGCCTTTGTTAACATTTCACACACTTTGTTACACTTTATTCCATTTTTTGTTCAAAATTTGATACAAATTCTTAGATCCATTTCTTTTAACAAACGAAAATCGCCGAGCTCTTAAAAACACGTCTAACCTTAGTGGCTGACACAGACAAAGTCAACAATGAAATAGCTGAAAGTTCCATCATACTTCAAGGGCATTTATACGAACATAATAAAAAAAAAATGTTTGTCAATCGTACTCTCCAAGCCCGCGAAATTTAAAAATTCTCGTTACTTTCTGAACACACCTCGTATTTGATATTTATTGTAAATAACTATAATGTATTGTAAAACTTTCTCAACAGTCGCGTTAATCGTGTTTGATATGTCGAAACTTATAAATACAAATTTGTTTTCTCGTTTATGAAAATATGTCAGAATAGGAAAGTTGATAAGTATTTTCCATAAACAAAGTAAAAACTCTGTACCGTAAATAGAAATATCACAATCAAATTCTACAGTTATGAAACTTTTTAGTAATTTTTTATACAGATATTTATATTCTGTAATTGGAATAGATAATAATAATAATAATAATAATTTTTAAATAATAGTCTCGGATAATAAGAAGGAAGGTCGGATAGAATAAGCAGTATTAATACAGCGGAGGGCATACATCATAATAATTAATAATACCCCAAAGTGGGTGATCCGAATGAAAGAATAATAATAATAATAATAATAATAATAATAATAATAATAATAATAATAATAGTTATTATTATTATTATTATTTACAAGGCAATTTTGTTGTTCACGAAATAAGGTTGGTACAACTGTGCTGACCTTGGTAACAAAAGAGCCGGGAACCATCAAGGTAGTATGTAAGGTTGTTAGGTTCTCCATTTTGTAACTCATATTCGAATTTCGAATCTTTTTTTTTGTTGTTTGTTGTTGACACGTTGAATGATCATTCGTCTGTAGATATTGGAAATTTGTTGTTGTGCTTTAAAAAAAAAATGATAATTATCGTTTTTATATTATGTTTTTAATAATATGAGTGAATTTATTACAGTACAAGGTAATATATAGCCCAAGAGGTTTGCAGGTTTTTTAAAAATTATTATAGGCCTATGTTTAGGTTAGAACGTATTTACAACAAATGCTGTAGACTTCGTGTCTTGTAGTGTATATAGGACTGTTTTTGAATTTGTTTTGGAGAATGAAACTTTTTAAAACATAAATGTTCTATTGTAACTAAAAAATCTTGATTTTTGAAATCAAAGTTTCATAGCCTTAAAAGAATGAGTCTTGTTAAATATTTGTTAAGGAATTTGTGGGTCACACTATTTGAAATTATACTTTATTATTTGATAATGATTCATATGCTTTGATTGTGCCAAGAGCATGTTCAAAGAACAAATGATATTTATAGGCCTATATTCAACTAAAACTAATAGTCTGAGGAATTAAAGGGGGTCTGCAAGTACAAACAATAGTTTTTCAATGTAGTTCTACTTGCTGCAAATGTTTAAGAAGCTGACTGTTTAGTACTTGTGTTCTAGTGTTAGCCTATGTTGCTCAAATCATACACCATTACATTTGTGGTGTACATAATAGCCTGTGAGACTGTAGTCCTTTATTTGAACCTCTTAAATTTTGTAGTATTGTAGTGTAGCCTTTGTAGTATAGTCTTTTTTTTGTGTGTGTAAATATGAAAGATGGTATGAACAACTTATCTCTGAGAAAATGATTTTTCACTGTTACTGCTAAACACATGCTAACCTAACATGGTATGCATGGAAATAAAGGACATTTGCTACTTTTTCTTGTTTTCCAATTTTTTAGACATGTTAACCTATTTTTGAGTAATAAATTCAAACCTACGTAACCTACAAATTTATGTTTTCTGTTGCCATAGCAGGACATTGTAACATCTATCTTTATTCCTGTTCTTTCCTTATTTTGTTGATATGACTCTTTAATCATATCAGTCTTATAAAAAAGCAAAAATAAACAATAGGTATATTTCAATATCAAAAAGGTGCTCATGACCACCATTTTTTTAAAAGTTTATATTTTATGCCAGTTAGACTAATGAGGATGAATAGTGAGCATTTACTGAAACTTTTTATATACACATTTTTTTACATAGGCCTTTATACAGTATTTTTTTTTTTTATTAAACATATTACAACCTTTTTATTTCAAGTTATGTTTCTATTCATACGCGATGCTATCTTGTTCAGTGATTATGCATCAACTGATATCTCTTATTCTACTTGAATGACTGCATTTATAAACAAAAAACAAGATTAAAATGTTTTCATATTTAAAAATCAGGCTATATTAACCTGACATGTATTGTATGGAATGTAGGTTTATGTAGTAAGCCTATTAGTATTGTTCAGTGATTAAAGTTACATTTTATCGGAAATAAAACTATTCTGTCATGATAACCGAGCAACTTTTGTAGACTATCATACAATTAATAATGTTTTTAAAATCATGACAGCATAATTTTTTGAGCCTATAAAAAAAGTGTTTACCACTATCCAGTTTTCAGGAAAATATATTTTCAATTAAAAAAAGAATTTTTTGATATTGCTGGTCAAGTTGTATTTCATTAGTAAGGCTTATTTTTTTTTAAATGCATAAACTTTAAAACTAACCTTCATTAATCTAACATACATCTATGTATACATCTAACATACATCTAGCTTACAAAAGAAACTTGATTATAAATGGCATTCTGCTATTTTAAATCTTCAATTTGCTTAATAAAGTACCTACCTACAGTAGGCTACTAGATGAAATTATTTTTGTAGAGTGAATACTGTGTTTTCTTAACAAAAAATAAATTGTAATTCTTTATAAGAACTTAACATAAAAACTCAACAAAATCCTAGAATTCTAACTGGTCCCAAATATATTATGAAGAGAATGTTTTTGACAATTTTCTTAATTTGACTTTGTTCTAAAATGTAGGATTTGTAATTATTTATAATGTAAATTTGTAAACAAGTTTAATTCATTTTAAAATTGGATATCTTTATATTTTCCTAATGCAGTTTACATTTACATTTTACATGGCAGTTAGTTATAAAATAATACTACCACTATTTTTGTTATTTTACTATTTTAAATATAACTTTCTACTGGCCCTTTTTATTGCTTTTTTGCAAACAGTGCATTTTACTAAGCCTAATTAATTTTGTAACATTCACATAAAATTTTACTTTAGCCTGTAATTTCAGTTTGTATTGTTTTGACCTAACCTAAATAAATTATTGGAAAATTTGTTTAAAACTTTTAGTTGGTCAGTGTGGAAATCAAATTGGAAGTGCCTTTTGGCCGTTGGTTCTCGAAGAACATGGAATTAGACGAGAAAGCTATACTTCAAACAAACCAAGTAGTATACTGCAAAGAAAACTGAACGGTGCTTTACATAGCTTCTTCTGGAGTCCAAAGGGAATTCCTGATGATTGCCAAACATTATCTGACCTTCAGAATGTAAAAGCAAAAGCTAGAGTAAGTATAGCATTTTATTCCAATTAGTTTTAACCGTAACAAGTAATATTTAATGATATTTAATATTTACCTTTAAGTATGCCAAAGTTCAGTTTAAATTATGATAAAGTTCATTTGATTTTTCCATAGGTATGGGAGATAAACCTAGATAGGTTGTTAATGAAATATCAGTAGAACAGTTCTTAGGCCTTAGTTAGGCTACTTTAATTGGTTTTGTTAAAGTAAAATATTTTACTTTAAATATATTATAAAGAGCATACTCTAACAATATTAAGAGATTTGTTAATTAATTGTTTAACAAGAAAGGCATGTTGATTACCACTATAGTTTAACAGGTTTTATATAGTTATGGAAGTTTTGTATACCTATACCATAGGTGGTAAAAAAAAGCCGAATGTTTCTGGCTGGTGACAGAATTTCTTAGTGCTAAGTAATAATGCTAATTTATGACTAAAATCTATTACAGGTTCTAACTATTGTTCTTGCAGGCAATCCTGGTGGATATGGAAGAGAGTGTTGTAGCACGTTTCGAAAAAGGTTCTTTGCGGAGTTTCTTTGACAAAACCTGTTCCTTGACAAATCACCCAGGCTCAGGAAATAATTGGTAACTTATGATTAAGAAATAAATATTTAAAGAATTTCTTATAACATATTGTAACCCTCAAATGGACAGGTTGGCGTATACAGTAATATACCAACACAGTTTTTAGTATGAATGAAAACCCACCAATCACGGAGCTCCATCCCTTCTTCTACCCTCATACCAGTTCTCCCCACTTGCAAAGATTCAGCTGATTTGACTCAGTTGGTGTTCGTAACTGGGAGTTTAATTTATTCTGTGTTATTTGGTTTAGTGTATGCTGCACCTCCAGTTATGTCTCATAATGAAATTGTTAATCCAGATGATTTTGAATGATTTTTTCTTAAAATTGAGGAGGAAGAGGACCAAATTGGAATTGAAGCTTGCACTAACATTGATGAAAATAAGGTTATCGAAAAAAATGACTATATTAGTGACTGTGAAATTGATGAATATATTTCTCAACCACTTTCAAACACTTCTGATGAGGACATGAGTATGATGAAGTTATTGATGTTTTTTTTTATGAAGACTACAAAAAAAAAGATTGATAGAAGGAAATCAGTGAAGTTCATAAGTACCAGAAAAAAAACGTGATAAGGAGTAAATTTTCATAAATACCATCTAAAAATATTGTAAAATCCATACTATTATTTTCTAAAAAAAGTACTGATGTAAAAAATGAAGATTTTACTTTTATCAGTATTATAAACATAGATGTGATTGATTATATCATTAAATATACTAATTTGTACATACAATGAAGCAGAAACTACTGCTCACTCTAAAAAATATTTGATATTATTATATTATATTATTATTTGATATTAATATTATTTATTTATTAAACAATATTATTTGATTTTCAAAAATAATTGTTATAAATACAAACAGATCTGAAATGGTCCATTGAGATTTTATTTTTATTAGACACCTAAAAAGGGTCAAAGTTGAATCTTGAAGAACCATAGTCAGTATGGCATTGGTCTTGAAATTTTGCAAAGTGTAATAGGACTGAATAGTTTTAGATTTCATGTAGCTGCCATAATATTTGACAGTAAATCTATTTGAAGAACCCTTTACAAGTTGGCCACAATATAAGAAATCTGGATTTGGAAAGAAAACTAAAAAATTTTATATACCTGAGGTCAGCTGGCAATTGACAAAACGTTAGAGGCTTTTTGTAGCTGGTACATTCCCAAGAAACCAGCAACGTATGGTTTGAATATATCTGTTATTGTTGATTCACAAATTTTCTATAGTTTGAAACTAGAACTATATTGTGATACTCAACCTTGTGGTCCATATGTAGCTGTGAATGTAAGTCTAAGATAAATCTGATTATACAGGTTTAACTAGTTTTTGATACTTCAATTTTTGATTTTCAAAAAGATGTCATCTTAGTTTTGTTATTAAAAAAAAATTCTTCTAAACATATTGTGTGATGATGAGAAAATAAATTCTGACACACAAAAACTGAAAATTATTATGGACTAAAACAAGCAAGGAGGTAGTTGATCAACTGTGTGGCAACTATACCATTGATAGAAGAACAAACAGGTGGACAGTGGCAATGTTTTATGTAATTCTGTATTTGGCATACCTAAATGCCAAGTTTTTTTGAGTTTTGCTGGACGCAGTGCATCACCCAAGTTCAGAAAAATGTTCTTCAAAAACCTAGCAACATCTCTTAAGTAGCCATAGAGCCATAGGTGTAAAGTCACATTGCCATTATTTGCAGGTTATTTTAGTCGGAGGTAGGTGAGGAAAAAGAATTTCAATCACTACTGAAAAAGTAAAAAGGATTCTGTACCTTATACAGTAGAGCTAAGAACACAACAGTTAGCTGCACACAGTGTTGCAATTTTACATGCAAAGCTCATTTGGAGTATACGATCTATCTCTGTGAGCCATGTGCCAGTGAAGATGAAAAAAATTTATAAAAATGTTTTAATTGAATGTAATAACTTTAATCTGTCTTGCTTTTCAACATCTGTTTAATATTTTTATTATGTCTTTTGCTTTGAAAATGTATTTTTATTTCAGGTTAATTGCTATTTGACAGTAATGGAGCATGTATTAATACAGCAGTCTGTTGTCTAAATTTTCATTAAGTGGTTCCTTCCTAATCATTTTCTAAAAAGCACAAAGTTGCTGAAAATATGGTGAAAAAGTAGATATCTTAAAATGTCTCACAACAAAACATATGTCACTAAATAAAATAATTTTGTGAAACAATATTAGTTTTCTAATTTTCCTGGATATCATGGAGTTTTTATAAATACTGACTGTGTGTTCAATAAATAAAAAATAGACTGGCATACTCTATACACTAATCCAGCAAAATAGTACTAGAAAACTACACCTCCATTTGAGGGTTAACCACTTTATTTTTTGATAATTTTTAATGTTTTTAAAGGAGTTACTATTCGGTAACTAGGCCTATTACAGAGTGTCAGAAATTATATTTTTATAAAGCATTTGTACATGTAAGTAAATGATTTATTAATATACTGTTTCTTTTGAGATAAATTATAAAAACAAAACAAAATTTTGTTATTTAATGGTAATGATTTAAATACCATTGATTTAACAACTCCACTTATTATACCAGATTTGATTTTATTTTAAAAATTAAAAGAAATCACTACAGTACTTAAACCCACAACATTGTTGTGAATATTTTAGGGCAGTTGGTCACTATGTACATGGCCAGGAGCATGCTGATAAATTCACTGAGATACTTCGCAGATCAGCTGAGAGATGCGACTCACTTCATGGCTTCCTGGTTCTGTTTTCTCTTGGAGGTGGTACAGGCTCAGGACTGGGAACAGCAATTGTCCAGCTACTGGAAGAACAATTTCCACATGTAGACAGGTTAGTCTAGTTGTTACACTATAAAAAATTGTTGACTTAATAATTTACATTAATGTGCTCCCTTGGCACAGCCAAATGGGCTTTGTTTTTATTATAGTTACTAATTCAGCTATATTGATTTTAAACATATTTTATAAAAACTACGATTATGAAGAAAAAATATGTAAATATGTAGGCTAATAATATTTGGTTTCAGTTCTTTTTTTTGTTATATTTTTTCACTTTCTTTTCCTTGAAGTTCTTAGAGAATTCTCATTGGAAAATAAATGACCTATCGAAACATTAATTAGCACCAGTCCTGGCACATTTTTCACTTTTTGAAGGGTCATTCAAAATTTGTACACATCTGTAAGTTATGGTTGTAATTTGTTCAATAGAGGGGGGGGGTGTAAGTTAGGATGCAATGTAAATAAGGAATATGTATTCTGCCATATAATGCATTAATCATAATTTTGCCGTAATCATAATTATGATTAATTATAATTATAATTAATTATCCTACAGGGAGTGCAGACTAGCTTGAGAGGTTTTAGACATCCCTCGCGGTACCCGAGTAACACTTACAACACTACACTTTCGACTTTAATACTTTCTACTCATACTTACATTTAGCGAGGCAATAATAGCCTCAATGTGCTTTTTGCTTTGAAATTTGGCGGGCTTGGAGAGTCCGATTGTCAAACATTTTTTTGATTACGTTGGTAACATGCCCTTGAAGTATGATAAAACTTTCAGCTGTTTTCATTGTTGACTTTGTCTGTGACAGCCACTAACGTTAGACGTCTTTTTATGATTTTCGTTTGTTAAAAGAAATGGATCAAAGAATTTGTATCAAATTTTGCATAAAAAATGGAATAAAGTGTAACAAAGTGTGAAATGTTAACAAAGGCCTATGGTGAGTCTGTTATGAGTAAAGCAAAAGTTTACGAGTGGTATAAGCGTTCCCACGCTGTGATGACGTTGAAGATGACGAACGCCCTGGACGCCCCAGCACATTAACAACCGATGAAAATGTGGAAAAAGTGAAAGAAATGGTTATGAACAATCGCCGAATCACAATTAGAGAGGTCGCTGATGATGTTGGCATATTGATTGGATCATGTTATGACATTGTTTCCAATGTTTTGTGTATGAAACGTGTGGCAGCAAAATTCGTTCCAAAATTGTTGACTTTTGAACGAAAACAGCGGCGAATGGAAGTTGTTCAGGAGTCACTAAATGAAGTCAACGACGATGCAGAATTACTGAAACGTATTATAACAGGTGACGAAACATGGGTTTATGAATATGACGTCAAAACGAAGGCTCAATCATCCCAGTGGAGGCATTCTGGCTCGCCAAGACCGAAAAAGGCTTGACAAGTGCGGCTGAGCGTGAAGGTTATGCTCACTGTGTTCTTTGATATTAATGGCATAGTGCTTCATGAATTCCTGCCACCAGGTGAAACGGTCAATAAAGAGTACTACCTACAAGTTCACGCCGTTCACGTGAAGCAATCCAAAAAAATGCCTGGATCTGTGGAAAAACAATTCATGTCATGGCTTTTCCACCACGATAATGCACCAGCTCACAATTCATTGCTTGTTCGTGAATTTTTTACAAAAAACAGTACTGTAACGATGCCCCAGTCTCCATATTCGCCAGACATGACTCCGTGTGACTTTTTCCTATTTTCAAAAATAAAGAGAACCTTAAAGGGCCGTCGTTTTACAGCCGTAGATAACATTAAAAGCGCAGCGCTGAAAAAACTGAAAGCTATCTCAAAAATCGAGTTTGAGAATTGTTTTGAGGATTGGAAGAAGCGCTGGCACAAGTGCATAATCTCCAATGGGGACTATTTTGAAGGCGACAACATCAATGTAGAAGAATAAATAAATATTTTGTTCAAAAAATTAAAATTCTCGTTACTTTCTGAACACACCTCGTGTGTGTGTGTGTGTGTGTGTGTGTGTGTGTATATATATATATATATATATATATATATATATATATATATATAATTAATCGTAATCATGCAGTAATCGTATAATGCCATATATCATTAATGTAATGTTAAAATCAAGATTGTATTTTCAAAAAGTTATTTCCCTTATAAAATAAAATATTGAGTCATTTATTTTTATTTAAAACCCTAAAACATGTAATAAAAACACCAGTACAGTACACACTTGACACTGCATGAGATCAGGCAGGTAGCTAAATGAATGCTGTTGCCACGCATTAAACTGACAAAGCAAAGAAAGTCAAAAATTGCTTGTTTTACAAGCTCAAAATATTGTCTAGTGGATTTACTAGGCTTTCACCCGAGGACCGGGTTCGATTCGGCGAGGGCTGGCATTTTCATACGCTATACATCATCCCATCGTCTGCATTAGCAAGTGTGCACAGTCGGACGTTAAAACTTCCAAGTGTCAACCTTCCTTGCCATATCATCATATCAGTTTTTAAAAACTATGTTATTATTATATAGTAACAAAGATAGGATGTTTAAATTGAAAATTACTCTAAAGGACAAATAAAGATCAATCTGAACAAGTACACAGAGAAACGTTATATAGCTGAGAAATCAGATTATGATTCATACTTACTTTAATCGCCACTCAACCAATGTTTAAAAAAAAAGTAATTTCTATTATAAAAATGTTGAAATATAAAACTTAGGAAATACGGTTTTTTCTCAAACTCTACCACTGCGTGAACTTCACTACATAAAAAACCTTTACTTATTGGAAAAATCATACGTAATCTGTTTTATTTTATAAAAAATTGTTTACCTGCCCTTTTTAAGTTGATGATCAACACAATATACTTAATCTACTATTTTTTTTTTTTTTTTTGCTAAGGACAAGTAAATGTATAAAGTTATAACTGTTAAGAATTGAAGCACATCGAGCTACACAAAATTGTTATAACTAACGTGCACTATATGGTAATGTTGCAAAATCGGCCAACTACCTGATTTGGTGCTGACTACTGTAAGCAAAAGGAACAATTTTTTGTTACTGTACTTCACCAAAAAAAGGCAGGAAGCAGGCACACTTGATGGTCATTCACAGTATGTTTAAACGAAGCGAAGACATACAACAGGAACAGCTAACAAAAATACTAGCTTATTGTTTGACTGGAAACATTTAAAAGAAAGTGCATCCCTTACTGTCTCGTTTGCAGGGTGGTGGAAACAGACTTCCATCATCTTATAAACATTATTAAAAAAATGTAAGTATAAATGAATGTACTATACACTGTTTGTGTACAATTAAAGAATCATATAATTTTGAAATATTTTTTTAAATTTTGTATAATTTTTAATATTAAATATAAATGTAATTTAAATTATATAGACTAATTATATATTAATGTTGTGAGTACATATTTCGTAAAAAATGTTGCTAATTTTTTTTTATTTTCAATATAATTTGAATGTTTAAAATGCTTATTTATATAGATTATAATTGTGTTTATTATGGTAAAATAACTTTTAAAAAAAGTTATTATTAAACGATGAAAAAAGTTATTCTATAAAATTTGCTTTCATCAGGTCAGCAAGACAGCTGTCTGCTGTAATTATTATTCCCATGTACACTTTTACATATACAAGAAGACATGTTCTTAAGTAAGTTTCCTTTTTGAAATTTGACCGCCGCACTTACTATTTCGCATGTTTGCTAAGTACCTGGATCTATTAGTTAGCCGCTATGAGTATTTAAAATGAATTGGTCAATTGAACATCCCGCCAACTATGAAATACACGCTGTGATTTGTTTTCTTAATCCAGAGGATGTGAAAGCAGATGAAATTCATCAGCAGATCATTGAAGTACATGGAGAATTCCATCTTTATTTCACTTTATTATTTCATTCTAGAGATTTTCCTAAAGTTTCAAGATTTGTTTTCTATGAAATCGTGGCAGAACTCATAAATTATCATAAGTTGTGGTCACGCTAGGTACTGAAAATGTTGACTGAGGTGTACCAAACAAAACATTAAAAACGTTTGTTGACTTTCCTTGAGCGATACACTTGTTGGTGATAATTTTTTAAGCCAAATTGTCACAAGCAACGAAACATGAATGGCTAATGTTATACCAGAATTCTCTGATTTACAGTAACGAGTATATGCTGTTTTGGTCAAACACATTAATTGTTTTGAAATTTGGTACAAGTACCTCGTAAAAAGCCCAAACGACATGTATAAGATTTTTTTCTATTAACTTACATTTCAAGATGGCATCCTTTGATGACGAGTGTACACAGTTTTAGCTAAACAACGATTGTTTTGAAATTTAATAAGAAAATACTTTGTATAAAGTCCAAATGACGTGTGTAAAATATTTACCATTCACTTCCACTTCAAGATAGTAGCCTCCGATTTAACAATGACACATATAGTTGCTAGCTTTTCCTGTAATACTGTTTGAACAGGAAGACCTATCATAATTTTGACCGCTTTCTGAAAAATGATCATAAAATTTACTTAGTCTGTAACATTTTTTCTAGATGTTATGGTTTCCAATTAAATTGACGAAAAAGGTTACGAGCATGTCAGAGCATTGTCATAGAGCTGTGGGCAGAAAAATTATTAAGAGTATACTGTGATGTCTATTTTTCTTTGAACTACTAGTATTAGTTTAGACAAGTTCGTTACTCACAATATCCGTTAAACAGTTTGAAAATGGCAGTCATTCCAAGTTTAAAAGTCTTAACTTTTGTATCATAAACTTTTTTTTTGAAAATTTTGTTATTTTAACCAGCTTTAAAATCTATAAATTGGAATTTTAAATTGTCTAATTCCATTATAAATACGAAAATGAAGCTAACAGCGGTCGTGGTTCATTTCTTATTTTCAATATAACTAGAAAGTTTAAAATGCATTTACAAAAACATTTTTAAAAGGGCAAAAAAATTTATTACTTGAAATCCATTTCTATCACATCGGCGAGACAGTTATTTGCTGCAATTATTCTTCTGTGGTTCTGTTCGCATCTTCTCTCTGTCAAAACAAATATGAAACAACATATTATGTTTTATGGAACATATATTCTGCCCATATATGATATATTTGAGGAGGTAGGCCGTACTTGGAATGTTTGTAATAAACCTCATAAACCATTATTTTTTGGTCTCCTCATTATATTCTCCTTACAACATAATGCCATGTTATTGTACATTCTTCTCAAAGAGTAGACTCCTTTATTGTGTTCATTATTTCTTAATATATATCTAAGTATATAGTGTAATGTTTTAAATTATTTCATGATTTTTTTTAACCCTGTTTGGTTGGTAACAGTTTCTGTTCTTGACTGTTTCAGATTGGTAACCTGTGTTCATCCGGGCGTATACAATGATGTCATAACTAGTCCTTATAATATTAGTTTATCTTTACGTTCTCTCTCAGAGCATGCTTCTTCGGTTTTCTTTATCGACAATAAGGTAGGTAATCTAGTGGTGATAAGGTATTGTCTAGCCACTTAGGAAATGGCCTATGCGAGAACTTCTTGCGCATGTAGGAAAATTTCCTTCCAGCTCCCTCCAACAATCCAATGACTGAGTCATACAATCCAATGGAGTATACAAACTGTTAATACTCAGGCATAGCGAAGAAAAAGGAGGGAGCTATGGTAGGTGAGTGGGAACTTGACCTCTCACTCGGAACATTTTTTCTCTCTATCCCACTGGTGGCCTTAGCAGACCGTTTTCTAAGCAGCTGAATTATAGGATTTGGAATTGTGAATTATATATGTCTAGTTTAGTTTCTTTGAAACCCAAATTTGTAAAATTGTTGCTATTTTTGTAAAAGTTTATTTTTATTCTAGATTTTACAAATGAATCGTTTATTAAGAAACCCTCTATGTGCAATTTTTTTAATAATTTTGGGAAAATGAAGAAAAACTTGTTAATTTGGTATTTAAGAGGACTTTAGCATTATTATTTTTTTTGATGTTACATTCCTGAACTAGACTTTATATACAATATATCAAACTTTTAAAAATACTTGAGAAAACAAAATTGAAAAAAATTGCATAACATATTTTTGTACACAAAAAAATACACATTTCACTTTCAAAATTTATAGTTTTTATGGGATTAATAAGATTTAATAATAAACAAAAACAATTAACATGTTAATTTGGTATTTAAGAGGACTTTAGAGGTATTTTTTTTTTTTTTATGTTACATTCCTGAACTAGACTTTATGCGAGAACTTTACTCTAGCATAAATGTTTTCATTTATGCTACTTGGTGAAATAGAAACCAAAAAGTATAGAATATTGTAAAAATATATTTATTACAAAATATAAACATTTAAAACATTTGAGTTAATTATTTGCTTAAGATTATTAAAAAAACTGCTACCATAATTAAAAGTTATCATGAAAAATAATGTGGACTACTACATTGGATAAATTTTACTTATACAGTTGTTAAGATATAAAAATGTTTAAAAGCAGCTATCAGTAATGTAAATATTTTGACAATTTATGAAAAAATACTCAGTGTAATAAAATTTGTATTTCTAGTTGTTGTAATCATATTCTGCATTTATCTTCTTTAATGGGCCATTCCAGGATTTCATCGTAGAAATACTTGTAGCCAATAGTGTAATCAGAAAGCTTCCTCAAGTCTTCAATTTTTTTCATATTTAAGGGAACCTTCCCATAATAAGCCTTTCTGTTGGTAGTTCAGATATTTTTTTTTCCATTTGAAGGTTGAGGTCAAAAGTCCATCAATATACTTTTTTACAATAACATTTCCCTGTAAAAACTTCTTGTATTGAAACTCTCTGTAGGTAGACACTTTGAACTGAATTTTCTGGGCTTTTGGAACTTTTCTTCCACATGTTTCATCAGAAAGAGGAACTTTTTTATAAAAGTTAGGCCACCAACCCTTAAAATTGGAAATCTCATCTTTGCTTGATACATGGTGGACAGATATACAACCGACAGATATATATATATATATATAGTCGTACGTTAAACACAAAAAAAAAAAAAAAACATACAACCAGTTTTATGCCAGCAGAATTTTATACAACGCAGTCACGTTAGAAACCTGGCAAAACAAAAGGCTGTTTCATGATTGCCAACTGTGCTTAAATGATAGTTTTGCTGTAGAAACACACTATGTAATTACACATAGCAGATTTGTGTAACAAATAAATATTTCAAAGCCAATTTTAACTTGTAAGTTTGAGTGGAAAATGGTGGGTTTCTAGACAAAAACATGTGTTAATAGTTTTACAATTTGATTCAACCAAAATGTGATATTTACAAAAAAATGTCACAATGGATTTCTGAAACAAATGATTCAAGTATGGTATTTGTAGAAAGTGTTTGTGGAAAAATTAAATTTTAAGATTTGTATGGACATATTCATTTTTTTGTCACTTGACTGCAAAGAAGTGATTTTATGCTATATAAAAAGTGTTTGTCTATATGCTGATTCATCTTAGTGGCTGACACATTATGAGTATGGGTTTGGCAATACTGAGATGCTCTAGCTAGATATAACCTTTCTTCAACTATCTGCTCTTAGGTTCGATCCTTTCATTCACTTAGCATAAATATGTGGATTCTAGAAACCAAACAACCTACATTTAATCTTCCTTTACCTGTGCATGTTGAGTTCTTTATGAGTGAACATTTTATTACCTTGGCTACTTGTGGGATTTAGATTAGGTTAGGAAAAAAAACCTTCAAAGACCAGAAAACCTTCGGGAACTGTCAAGAGTGAACCTAAGTAATGAAAATAATTACTCACAACCAGTGATTGCAGCAGATTGTAGGGACACTAGGTAGACCTATCCAATCTGCAGTTGAAGAAGTGAATGGTTAAATATCTCAAACCAGTAAAGCTTATCTCAAATCAGACGACATTTGTAGATGTACAAATGTTTATAAGGACCACAAAACCACAAATTGTGAAGAAAAAGGTAGTATGAAAGAGGCTTCTAACGAAACCTAGAAGTAGAAGACCTCTCCAGGATCAAACCTTGAGTTTGAAACGCACAACCCTTAGAGGATCCATATTTCAAGATAGAAAGGCTGTCAAACAGAAATTTTATAATACTGGGCAAAGATCAAATCAGGAAAAAAATTTGACTCATTACAGGGCATTGTGTCTGAGGGCAGACATGAACAGATATGAATATACAATGGAAAAACCATGTTTTGGTTATGCAGGGTGGTAGAAGAATCTGCAAACTGCTAAGACTCGTTAAGGGTACCAGTCTACTGAACTAGAATCCCAAAGGCTTAGTTGCACGTGTTGAGAGGGGCCACGAAACACCATAACTTCAAAAAAATAAGTCTAATCTAATCTTTGTGGATAGCTTTTAAAGCAGAATTTTTTAAGAGCAGGAGTATGGAGTTTCATTTTAATTTTCTTTGGTTTCATTGCAGCATTTTATTATAATTTAAATTAAAAAATGTCGGTGAAATGTTCTTACACCATTTATTCAAAATAATATTAAATGTTGATAATATTTTTGAACATAATTTTACAAAAAATGTTTCTCAAGCTTTTTTTGTGTATGATAATTATTCAACATTAAGTTTTTATAGTCTCTACCAACTTCATTCCTAGCAGTTATGATTTAATTAATTTTATTTATATTTTTATAACTGGATTAAAAATATTTTGCTTTTAAAACAGGCACTTACTGACATATGCATTCGATTCCGTCCTACAAAAGAAATGGCTACTTGGAAACCATACAGGGATATGAACAGTATTATTGTAAAAATGTTACTCAACCTAACAAGGTAAGGTTTATATGACTTTTACAACTTTCATAAGCCATAAAAATCAATTTGTATTTATATTTTATTAACCTAATTTTTAGTCTTTGTTTCTTAGTGAAAAAAAATATTTTTAACAACAATTATTTTATTTGCTTATAATATTTTGTACACAAGTGGTCTACTTTAAGAGCAAATAAACATGAAGTAGTATTTTCGTAAACATGAAGAAGCATTGAGCCGATTTGTAATATACAACTTGATTTTAAAAAAATAAATATATGTTGGACAACCAAGTGCAAGATTTTATTAGCACTTTTTGTAACACGCTCTAATTTAAGTGTAAAGTAATCTTTTCTTTACTACAGATCATACAGAAACTTCATTATCCTTATTATTGATTCCAGTGGTTCTCGTTTTCCTGGGACTCTCAACTTGGACATAAATGAGATTGCAACAAATCTTGTGCCACAGCCTGGATTGCATTATCTCAGTAGCAGTGTCAGCCCTTTGAATTTCAGTTTAGAAAAAGACATCGCTGCGATCCATAGGTATGCTGAATTTAACTATGTGATAAAATTATACATAGTAATATAAAATTCAATATATACCGAAAAATGGTAGATTAGGTTAGTTAAATAAAAGTTGTTAAAACTGAATTTACATTAGACTATACTAGAAATAAGCAATACAACTTATTCTTACATTTTAGTGTTGAATGGCTTGTATTGATTCCAGTGTTTTTTTTCCTTTGAAATGGAAATTTCTGTAACAGATAGATATTAAGTTTCTGCAAAAAGTACATTAGTTTTGTCTCTGATTAAGAGCCTTTTAAAATTGCTTTGTGAATCCGTGCAGAATGTATTGTTTACAGTCTTCTGGAACATATCTGTAAATAAACATTGTACCAATTTTCCCATGTTTAATTCGGTTATTAAAAATTGGTTAAAACAAGTATTTAAACAAACTCAACAAAGTGCTATTTTGCTCAAAATCAGGTTTGTACCTCTTTGATTTCTAGCAAATCAGCAACATATTCATTTATTTTTAAATACTTACCGATTTTATAAAAAATCTATTTTTTATTTTAATTTTGAATGGTTTTTGTGACAAAAAATGATATAAAACTAAGGCCTTAGGCCACCAAATGTGGAGTGGAATTGCGCTAAGCAAACAGTAGTTTCCTAGGAATCCATTACAGGTAGGCCTAAATATTTAAATTTAAAAGATACACATTCTTTAAACTGAGTGAACCTCACTTCCAGTGAGGTAAAATTAAACTTACAATAAAGTTTAATTGTAAGTTTTATTAAACTTCGTTCTGCTCAGCTCAGCACAGATCTGCTCCACATTTATTGGCTATCCAGCCTTAAAATTATATCATTCATGAGACTAATCATTACATATTTCATCAAAATTATTTCATTTCTTTAGTCTCCAGGTATGTGCTTAGATACTAAACCATTAGGAATGTAATGAGAAACCACTTTTTGGATTCATGGGACCTGAAATATATATATATATATATATATATATATATATATATATATATATATTGCTTAAAAATTTAAAAATTGATAATCTAATCATGTTCTAATGTGAAGGTGTTGGTACAGATTACTAATCTTCATAAATAGAAATATAAGTAGTAAGTTGCGTAGCTGTGACCAGCACTCATTTCTGTTTTAATACAGTATTTTTCAGCTATTGTGTAGCTCCTGATTCCTTTGATCACTTATAAATCATAGTTTTTATTTCTGACCACTGATTGCATCAGCCTTTCGTGTTTGTTCTTTGTTTTCAGTTTTTTAACACAGGTCTAGGACTCTAGTCTTACATTCTAATTTCTAAGTTCGTGTTTTAGGTTAGGCAATTTATAACAAGAGTTGATCATATACTCTGAAAACATAATATGTTGTTTTTTTTTATATACATAAATCATCGTAAAAGTCCAGATAAAAAATATTTACAATTAAATTGAACTTGTTTACAAATTTTCTTAAGACTAGTAGTTATAGTGACCACTGTACTGTGAATGTGTGCACTATTGCTAACTTCCCAACATTTGTTCCAGACCTCGTGATTTGTTTGTTGAAGTATGTAGCCGGGACAACCATTTGGATCGAGTGAATGCATTTAGTGGATCTATTCTATCAGCCGCTCTAATTTGCAGAGGCAATATATCTCTCTCAACCTGCAGGGACTATGTTAACAGGTAAATGTTATATTTTTATTGTTTGAATATATCTCACATTTAACTATAATAAGCCTCATAAAACAGACCATGAAAGTTATATAGAGCCGTTCGTAGCTGTTGTAGTAGTGGCGAATTGAAACCCCGCACTTTGTCCCTCACTTAGTAAGTACTATCATTTCACTTTGATAATGAATGGTTTTAATGATTTACCCATCTTTCTTCAGCTATATATATTTTATCTGATAATACATTTGTGAGACATAGGTATTTTAGAAAAAGTAGAGTTTACAAAGTCCATCACATAAACATAAACATTTATAAAACATAAGCAATTAAGGGATATATTTTTTTTTTTTTTTTTTTAACATTTGAATATTGTGCATACTTGGGCTAATGCAGACGATGGGATGATTTATAGTGTATGAAAATGCCAAGCCCTGGCCGGGAATCAAACCCGGATCCTCTAGGTGAAAGCCCAGTACGCTATCAACTAGACCACCGAGGCGGCTTAAGGGATATAATACATGCTATCATTTATTATTGTTAACTTATAATCGTAATGAGTAAACCGTAAATAAATATTAAAGCTTTGGTTAATACAGCATTTTGTATCAATCAAGCTAATATTGTAGGTGAAAGCTAATGCATCTAAAATTTTAAATTTCTTTACTTTTTTCATTTTTGTGTAATGTACTTATTACATGTGAGTACTTAATATGCAAAACATTTTGAGATATCAGTGTTCAGTTTTCACCATTGTTTTTTTCTTGGAATTTCACATTTCAGTTAATATATCATGTAACCTATTTTTTTCTTAAGGAGTTACTTTTAATATGCTTGACCAAATTTTTCTATTTATCCTAAAAATTTTTTGTAATCCAGTTACAATTTACTGCATTTTAAAATTTCAGGTTTCAAACCAAGTATAAGTTTATTGGTTGGAACAGGACGGGAGTAAAAACCAGCCTGTGCTCTGTTCCTCCTGCAGGATACCCATTCTCTTTACTCAGCCTTGTTAACTCTACAAACATGAGCTCTATGTTTCAAGATACGTTGAAACATTTCAATTTGCTATATAAAAGGAAGGTAAGATATAATCATGTAACAATATGAGGAACATCTTTTATGGCTGTTATCTGAAACATAACAAAGATATTGAATAATAACTTTCAAGTATTTTGTACAATTCAGAAAAAAAACTTTCATTTTTTAAGTGAGATTTTTTGTAGTTAAAATGGGTGTAAATGTACCTTAAGAAATGTGAAACAGTAAAAACATTTTTCTTGTAAAAGAGTATCCGATATTTAATGTAGTTTGGGCAATTGCTGTAACCTTGTTACAACTTCCAAAGAGAGAGATGATATAAGAATTTTCTATTGGTGTTTGTATAGATTATGACATTTGTAATTAGACACTTGATAAAGCTCTTTACTCTTGAGTAATCAGCCTTGGATGTTAATTTTTCAATACTTACTTTTTTCTTAAAATATAAATGTAATTGATATCAAGTGATCTCAACCACATGGTGTCTCTCCTAAACAAGGGCAGCTACCTTCCAAAAAGTGTAATTATTAAGATATTTTAAAGAGTGCCATTCTAATGGATCGCCCTGCAGGGAGGTGCAGACTAGCTGCACCTAATAGACGTCCTTTGCGGTACCTGAGTGTAACACATACTTGCAGCACTATACTTAAGACTTTAACACTTTACTCTCACACTTACATTTAGGGAGGTGATAATAGTCTCAATGTGCTTTTCGCTTAAAAAAAAAAAAACTTATTCGCTCATGTTTTTATTTCATTTCTGAGAATGATATGTCCCTGATACTAAAGAATATGATAGCATTACTATGTGTCCAATTCTAGTTCTTGGAAGTAAACATAGGAATTTAATGAGGACTGTTTTATACACTTCTGTGTCATTTGGTGTTTTTAATATGGAATTTAAAAAAGTGATCATTTTCTCCTCCATTTATTTATCCACTTCAGTCCAACCAGTCCGACTGACACTAAAATTTTCTGTACTTTAACAAACAGAAGTTTAATTACAGTATGTGATGTTTTATTTCAGGCTCACGTACATCATTACACTAACGTAGACATGTTTGAAGCGGAGGAGTTTGATTTGACCAAGGATAGTTTATTAAAGTCACTCCAACTTTATCGGCAAGCTTCGCAGTTTGTGCAGTTACCCAGGATACAAATGCTTTGATAAAATGGTAAGTATTTTATCTGTTCATCAGTTTAATTTAATCAGTTCAAAATAGTATAATATGAATAAATTGTTGTGATGTTTACCTGGATGATGAGTAAAATATGCTTTACGATTACTTGTGACTAGATTTAAGTAATAAGTGAGTGGAGGTGTTAGGTTAAAAAAGCTAAAAAACTGGTGAGATATATGTGTTACATGTTGTATATAGTAATAGGTAGTCAACAATTTTGTGATGAAATAGAATGAATGAGATAGCAATAAAATAAATGTTGTTGTTTCTAATGTCCTCAAAATTGGTTCACATCTTTGATTTTGCTTCCCAGTATAGTCCAGTTTAGTCTTTTCTTGATTGTTTCTGATTTCCATGTTTTCTGCAGACCAGAAGGCGGCCCTTATCCATCTTGGTGCTGGGAATGTCACGTACAGTAAAAGCCCTCTAATCCGGCATCCTATAGTCCGGCATTCAATAATAAGTTTTTCTTTTGAAAAAAAAAAAAAAAAATAAGACTAGTATATGTACTGTACTGTACACTTGAGACGCGATCAGCAGAGTACGAGGAAATCGAGCGTGGTCAATAAGAGTTCAGGCGCCATTACTAGTGATGACACATTAGAAAAAACATGATTAAAAAAAACAAAACATTAGGTCTTATTTTAAGCCAACACAGTAAAATTAAGTTATTCCAAAGTTAAAATAAAATCTTAGAATTCTATTACAGAATGTAAGCAATAAAGTGTATTTTATTTTATTATTCTCTGAGTAAAATGTTCTTTAAAATGTTCCTTTCTCTCCGTTCATCACCCTATTTTTTTGACAGCCCTCAATAATCCGGTAATTCCATAGTCAAAGTCCCGAACGTGCTGGATCAGTGGGCTTTTACTGTATTTTTGAAATGTCTGACCCTAAGATGTCCAACCTATTCAGGTGCTGTGCAAAACAGTCATGTCCAGAAGTCAAGGCGAAGTGCTTCAACTGCCTTGTTACTTTGGGGTTCTTTATTCTGTCTATAGAGGTCACACTTTCATAAGATTTTTACTTAGCATTCATGCAATGTTGTCAATATTGCTCTGATTTAATGTTTTAATATGTTTAATTGTCCCGTCAGTTCTTATTTTCTGTAATGCCATTTTCATGATAATTGCGGTTCCGTTCTTTGCCAGCTGGTCAGCTTTGTCGTTGCCTCTGTGTGATAGTCCATTGTAAAGTCACATTGCAGACATTGTTCTTGAAAATTTAGTAGTTTGTCGTTATGGAATGTAATAGGAGAGGGGTTGAAGAGTTATAATTTTGTATTGCTTGAAATGATCCCGAATCTACCAAATAACTGTATTACTACTCCCTAACCAAGACCTTACAGTGCGTTGTCTCTGTGTCTCATTGACTGTGTAAAGTTCTGCTTCAAAGAATGTAGTATTTGTATTCAGTAAGAAATAATGTCAAAAAACTAATAATGTATAGTATATACGTCCTCCATCCTAACGACCCAATCGTGAATATTCTGATCCAAGTATCTTATGGTTACAAAGTGGTTAGTGTTGCTTTGGCAGTCTCTGTCTATGTTAACTGATTGGAGAAGCTCAAAATTTATATTAAATTTCAAGAAGTTTATAAGATTCATTAGCTATACTGGTTGTTCCATTTTTTCATTAGTTATATCTTTGCCAGCTATCAGGTTTCTCAAACTTAGTTAAGTCTTAAGGCTTTGTTGAAAATTGTGGGGGGGAGTCGTGTTACCGGCCATGTGACCATTGACCTTATCACATTTGTTTGATCGCTATAGCAGTACCAGTTAGATTTTGTTTCTAGCTACATTTTGTATATGTTTTTCACAATAAGTGTTATGTACTATATGTATAGCTTTTATACAAAATTGTAGTTCTGGAGGATGATTTTTGACAGTGAGAGAGGGCAAAATTTTATTAAAATATAAGATCCAAAAGTTAGAGTATTACATTTGTCTTTCATCTGTTGGAATTATTTGAAACTAAGTACAGAAAATAGAGAAGTTGTTCTTGAATTGTTAAAATCAAATGGAGCAAAGGTGCTACTTGACTTATAACAGTAAAAAAGTAGAAAAGGTTATTTTTTTTTTTTTTACAATCTCTTTTTTATTTTTTTTTCCTGTGAAATCTTGTTAGTGAAATGAAATCTGTGAAATGAATTTAGTTTTATTCAAGATATTATTGAATGTTAAAATTAACTATAAAGTAGTTATTATCAAATTTCCATTAGGAAACTCTGCAGGGGGTGTAAACTAGCTGCACCTATTGAGAGGATTTAGACATCCCTCGTGGTACTCTAGTCTAACACACTTACACTTGAAACACTATACTTACGACTTTAACACTTTACTCTCACACTTACATTTAGGGAGGCTATCGCCTCAAAATATTATCTAGCCTCAATGTGCTTTTCGCCTTAAAATAAAAAAAAATCCATTAAAAAATTATATATTGTAGCAGCCATTATGATAAGACCCAGACTGAGGACTCTGATAAATGCTGATCCTGACATAATGAGTAAGTAATCCTAACGATGATCACTTTTTCAAAGATCATTAAAAATTTTATTTATTATATATATGGTAACGATTTCACATTTACAATCCATTTTGATTCAAATGTAGTACCTATTCAATTTTGATAATAGCTGAACGAGTACATTACCCAGAAAAAACCATTTTAAAGTTTCAAAATGTTTTTTTTTCAAAACTTTAAAAAATCAATTTTTTTATTTTACATTTTTGAAAATCTGATTTCACCATCATATTCAGTATTAAAATCTGTATAATATCAGATTTTCCAATTATTATTATAAACAAATAATGTTAAAAATTTCCTATCGTCACATCAGCAAGACATTTGCATGCTGTAATTTATTTATTTAATTCTACATGAATTTGACTTTACCTTAAAAGATAGTAGTAGATTCTTTACTTGGTCAAAATGCTTAAACAAATCTCTTCCAGATAGCAGCACATCATAAACCATTTAAGATCAGTTCAGTAACAATTTCTCTCTATTTTCTGTTTTTAGTTTCAAATAATTCCAACAGATGGCATATAAATGTTATATTTTACTTAACATGCTTTGATAATAGTTGTTTTTAAATTCTAGTCCACAGAATTCACTATCAAAAATTATCGTCCAGAAATACAAGTTTGTATATTTTTAATTTAGTGACTTTTCAATCAGGTAAATGGTTCAAATAGGAAAACTTCTTCACTGTGAAAACAATATTTTTTTATTAATATTATTATTTTAAACGTCTTAATATTATGCCAGTTCTAGCAAAATTTCATTCACAATTACCTGACTAAAACCTGTGTACAGGTCTTCAGTTTTGTTAACTGCTTTGTTTCATACTTACTATGCTACAGTATATTTTATGTATATTTTATATCCGTGAATGTAGTATAGTTTTAGTTAGGCGTAGGTAAATCAGGCTACAAAAAATTCTGTAAAATAATGAATACGTTTCTATTAAAATGTGAATTATGCCTGAGTAAATTAAAATCATTTGAAAAAGTTTCAAATGAGCGCTTGCTTCATTTCTTGTAAATCTATTTCTTACTAAAATTTGTAATAATTATCACAAAAGATAATTTTATTGAGTTTTAATATCTAGATTGGTAGGTATACTGACTGGCATGCAGAGGAATCTAACTAACATGTAACTCTAACATGGTCCTGTACCAATTTTTTTAAAGCCTTCAGAATTAACGAAGTCAGACTGATAGGTCTATAAGCCTTAGAATCAGCATATGATGCATGGCTTAGCTGAGGAATAAAAACTACATAGGCTGTTTTCCACCCTAGGGGTACATACCTGGTGGCTATGCTGGCCCGGAACAATCTGTACAGGATAAAAGCAATAGACTCTCCTTCTTGCTATAAAAAATCCAGTATATTCTGTCGGGACCTGGTGATTTTAATGAGTGAAAGGTTCTGATAGCCTATTTCACTTTATCCAAATCCACAATCTGGTTTGCAATACTCCAGTCTCCCCTGCTTGGTTCCCTATAGGGAATATTTGACACTCAGTTCCTACATTCCTGAACTTTGAGTCAGGAAAGTGTTCCCTGAGTAGGACTTCTAAAGAATCCTCCTCAGTTGTTGTGTACTCCCTATTAGGATCTATGAGGGTCCCCATAGGGTTCAAAGGATCTAAGACCAGGACTTTGAGAAGTGTGGTCTACCTTCTCTCACAGAACTTCCTTCACAAGTCCCGTCTCGCCCTTTTTAAAGCATTATTGTACTTGGTTAGGGCTCACATGTAGGCCTTCTGTTTACCATAACGCTTGGCCACATTAAACAGCCTCCTTACCTGCCCTCTTTGCTCAGAAAGTGCCTGAGTCCACCAGTTCACATTACCCCCAGTCACCTTCTTCATAAAAGGGCAATTTTTTGTGGAAATAGTCCACAACTATATCCACCAATCTATTAGCTGCGTACTCTAGTTCATGTGAGTTACCTACCTGCCTTCTAAGATCCTGAAGGTCTGCCTTAACACTCTCTTTATAGGCCCCTATCTGGTATTCGTGGGATTTCTATATGTATTACTGATCTGTCTACTACTATGACGTCCATGACTGTGTACCTGTGATCCAGTGAAAATGCCATTGGTCCCCAGAGTAAGATCTAAACCTCACTTCTTGCCTTTGTTACGAAGGTTGGTGTGTTACCTTTATTAAGAATATAAAGTTTAGATGTTACAATAAAGGAAAGCAATTGCTCCCCTTTCTTGTTTGTGTCACTTCTCCCCCACACTGAGTGATGTCCATTGACAGTGCTTCACCAACCTTCCAAAAGCTGGTGGATGGGAAGCAGTCCGTATCCTTGTATGTGATGTATGCAGAGGGCAACCTTTCTGCTGCTATATCCCACACATAAATTAGCACTATTATTGTGTAATCCATGGAATATAAAGAAGACAACATTAGTATCAGTATTAGTCCTTATAACTATGCATGTCCTAGGCCTGTTGTCTAATCTGTCGTAAACCAAATTATCTCTACTTGCACCCAGTCCTGCTATTCAGCCTCTCGTCATTCAAAGTTCTTGCACTAGAGCAACGTCAACTTCTCCCTGCTCAAACATCCTCTGTATAACAGCAGTTGCCGCCTTACGGTGATATAGATTAACTTGAACTTCTATCAACCTTCTGTGGTGTGAAACATCTATCATAGGTCGAATGGGTTTACACAGCAATCCCACATTATACTGAAATCCACAATTGGTGGATTCCACAGGATTTAGTACAACCCCAGTTCCCTCCTTATCCAGATTCTCACCACCCAGGTCTACTTCTGCAAATCTCCCAGGTTTTTGAGTTTTATGAATTACAATTTGTTTAGTTTCCATTGAATAGCCAGAGAAAGAAAAGTGTCAATCCATACTTAGCCCAGCATGTGTAGGTAATGCTAAATTGAAAGTGGTGGTCACCTGGTATCCAGAGTTCACATACTAGAAGAAGTTTCCCGTAGTCATACAGCCCTCAGCGTATGCTGTTCCACTTTAGCTTGAGATAGGGTTGCATCTTGTGCTTCAGCCATATTGATGTTGCTCCTTTTTACAGGCCAGCATCAATCCATTACCTCCATGCCCTGATGGAGGCATGTAAGTCCGCTCTTGAGCCTTAACACGTTTTCTATTCCAACAATCCTCGTAAGGAATGTATGGTATGAGAAACAATGTACAGACTTGATTCATAGAACATGTATTTTCATAAACAGAATGATCGTAATCTGATGGACCAATTTCAATTAAATAATTAGATTTTCTACTTTTATTTATCATAAGATCCTGAAAATTTGTAACAAGTATCAAAACATCTAATTTTATTGAGTTTTAATATATAGTCCCAGATAAAATTTCACAAATTTTCGCTCATTAATTATTTTATCAAATTTTGGTTTGGAAGCATTGACAGTAAAGTCATAATCGTGAATATCACATCATTTGATTTTGATTAAATCTTGGTCATATATATATTTTTTACTCAATACCAGGTTTGAAGTTAAAAAAATATGGTCAGAATGTAAAACAAAATAAACAATACATTTACTGTGGCTAGGGTTATCATTTTACTCCTGAATAATTGTCTATTGTATTTAAAATTTGTAACACTGACTTTAGGAATGTATTTTCATATACAGTATGATCAAAATCTGGTGCGCCAATTTCAATGAAATAATAAGATTTTCTATTTTTATTTATCCTAAGATCCTAAATTGAATTTTTCAAGGAGTGTTTTGTTGGGGTAGTTGTACAGCAAAACTTTATCAAAATTGTTAAACACGATTGCAAGAAAGTTTTTCAAACTTATAAGTCAAAGCCAAGTTGTGTGAGTTGAACTCTGAAATATGATTATTGCTGAGTTTTTAGATGTTAGATTTATTGAAAGTATGAAATGTATATCCTGTACTATCTATAAATTTTACCATTTTGTTAAACAAAACTGTTAACATGACAAGTGCATGATATATTTTCAGATCATTCAAAAATCCTAATTTTCTATGATGTATAAAATAAATTTATCAACAGTTAAGGCAGTAAAAATAACTACAAATATTCATTACGCGTATACAGATTTCTGTTTAAACAATTTCAGTAAATTGGACATTGCTATCAGTAGACTGATAAATACATGAAAACACTCAAGTAATTTATTTTTAACTCACAGGAAAGAGACAAAATTTAATTAACAAAACAAAATTAATTATTTGGTTGTTTCGTGTTAGTTCAAGTGAAATAAATTTGAGTTGTCATTATTAAGGAAAATTATAAGATGGGCCTAGATAAGAAAGTGGGGGAGGAGAGAGAGAGGAAAAAGACCAAATGTAGATTAAAAAAAAAGATAAACTAGCTGTAGAGAGAAATTCGATCTTAAATTTATGGGAAAATCAGTCATTTTGAAATTCATTAACAGGTTTGAAAAAATAGACAACAGTTTACCTTATTATTCAAAATCCAAAACAATTGGTGAAACTGAATTAAATATAGTATTGTTTAGTAATTTTATGTAGTGAGGCATAAAAGTTGTTGGCGAGGATGTTTCTTATAGACCCAATTTTTCTCATTAAACAAAGGATAAAGAAATTAAATAATTATAAGTTATAATTATAGGTTCTATAATAAATACTTAAAAATAATTAACACCATTATACAACATACCTTGCTCATCAAGTACAATATTGTTAGAACGTTATTGTAAATAAACAGATTACTGTGAAAAACCGATCTTGAGATTTTGGTGAATCTATTCATTTCTAACTTTTTAAAAGTTTCTGTGCACTAACCTAACTGACTGTTTTTAATGAAGTTCTGAATACAGGCTATCCACACATCAGGGACCATTTTTAAAGTTCTCGAGAAATATTGTGTTCACAATTTTTTTGTTAACACTTACTTTAAGCATTAACTAAAATTGGTTTTAAAGATATTTAACTTATTAAATGTATATCGGAATTATACAAATAATACTTGTAAGTTGCATCATATAAAAAAGTTGAGTTCAGAATCAGTTCAGATATGAAAAAAATTGACCATGGAAGCTGCAAACATTAATATAGTCAAAATTAACTATTAACTACATTAAATGACCATTAATGTAATAATCATATCAATACAATGAATTAATAAACATAAATGAATATATATATATATATATATATATATATATATATATATATGAATTAATATAATTAATTAGTATTGATTAGTTAAATGAATTAATTAACTACTCAGAAATGATTAGTAACGACTGAAAAATGATTTCTGAAAAAAAGTAGGAAAATTATGGAAAAAAATATTTTCAAAAATGTGACAGAACTTAAACAATTAATTATAATCGAACAGGTTCCAGTTATTAATGCTCTAACAATTTTGAAGACTGAACTGACCATGTAGTTTAGTGGTGTTCATTAAAAATTAAAATTAGTGAACTTATTTATATGCATAATATTAAAGATTAATCTTGTACAAAGTATGTGCAAGATATATTTAAGTGTAACATTCTAACAATATTGTACTTGATGAGAAGGGTATGTTGTATAATGGTGTTAATTATTTTTAAATATTTATTATAGAACTTATTTAAGTACATAATAGAACTTTTAAGTGCATAATAATATTTGCATTATCATTTATTAATATAATAAATGTAAATATATATATTTAACTATAAACGCTTTAAACAGTTCTGTGCTAGATGGGTTGGGTGTGTAGTATAAATGGTGTTTTTTTTTTTTTAAATATGTCTCACATTAATTTAATCAATAAGGTTAATATAATTAATAATTAAAAAAATTTACCTTTGAGAAAAGTCTAAAATTCTTTCTAGAATTAATTTACTGTTTTTCTCTCACACTGTTTCTCTGCCATGAAGTAAGCAGAACAAAATGTCTTTGCAGTGTAAGGTAAAATAAAATAACATGACTTTAGTGTCTAAATAGGCCAATAGAAGGCGTTGGTTGTTCCGAGAAAACTTCAAGTTATTGGGAAGTGTATTATATTGTTTTGGTTGCCTAGCAACAGTACAGTACTTAACTTACAATTTAAGTTCTAGTATTACGGAAAGAAAGGCTTGCCTTACATTTCTCGGTTGTCACACATTTACTGCTATGTAATGAAAATATCTTATTTCTTATCTGTGGAGTGGCCAAAAGGAAACTTGAGTTACCTTTAACTTTTCATTATTTCATTTAATTGAATTTTATTTTTCCGTCAAATCATTTTAGGTCAGTGGAAGTTGGACAGTTGGAAATTATTAATTAAATTTTCAAATTATGCTTTTGTTATAGTCTAGTGATACTTTTTTCAAAAGAAAATGTTTGAGTTCTTTATATGTAAAATATATTTCCAAGAACACACAGTTATTAATAAATAGTGTACAAATATTACACGGACTTCTTACAGCTGCTGTTTCCCTAACAAATCTTGTCAGAACAATGTACAAAAACTTCTTAAAATGTATTCATAATAGTTCATAACTTAAATCACTTTAGATAATGTTATAAACAAATTTACATTGGAAAATATGATAATAACGTTGACAAATTTATTATGTTTTATTTTTTTAAATTTAATTTAAAATACGGAAGTGTATCATACTACGGTTAACAAATCATTTCTGTACGTCAGTATATCTAAATACCCAAAAGTTCATTTGTGTTTTTTTGACGTGTAATTGACGTTTGTAATTTTTTTTCCATCGTGTTTCGCTAGGCAATTAAGTCTTCTTTAAGACCAGTTGGCCAACAAATGCGGACTGAAGTTGCGTTAAACAGAGCAGACTACACATTCAAAACCAATTGATTTTAATGTAAGTGCAATCAATGAGAGCAACCCATTCTGTTTTCTGTAGCTGATCTTACATTAACAACATTAGGTTTGAATCCAACAACATCCACTCCAATCAGTGAAACTCTTTTGTGTATTTGGTGGCCACTTAGCCTAAAAGTTTTAATTCAGCCTGCAGTTTTTGTTCACTGAACAGTTTAGTTTAATCCTAGAATAACCTTATTTTAGTACCCCTGTATCGGTAACAAACAGATATTTTCAAAAAAAAATGACAACAGTCTTATGTTTATGACATGTTTTTCATCAAATGATTTAAAATACAAAATATACTTAATGGTACACATACAGTTGTGTTGATTTCATAAACACGTTTAAAAAATATGATAGCACTTAATCCACAAAAGATGCTGAACTAAAGTAGAATTTTTCGTCCAAGTTGCACTAAGGTACAGCTTGTTGCATAACATTAATTTCAGTGTAGCTATAAAATAAAGTAATAAAAAATATTTAGCTTACAAAAAAATAAAATTGTTTTAGATTTTTTTTTTCAGCAAAAAACCGTTAAGGTTATCATATAAAACATATACTAAAATATCAAGTAAAACATATACTTGCTTCGGCAATACATATACTAAAATTGGAACGATACAGAGAAGATTAGCATGGGCCCTGCGCAAGGAATTGTTTTAGAAACCATAGTGTCGGAACAGCCATGAAAGTCACTTTTAAAACTTACAGTAGATTTCCAAAGTGACAAATATCCTTAGTTTTAATTGAACTATCTGGCTTACAAAAAGTTGTAATGAACTAATAAAACGAATAGTTAAAGTGAGTAGGGTGATTTGTTTTCATTTCTTTAAAAGTATTTTATACACCTAGACTGTGGTCTGTATTTGTATGTATTAGAATTATGTTCCAAATCTTGCCTGAAAAAAAATAAATAGCACTGAAGGTTCAGTAGCACTTCTACAGTGGGCTGATGTTCTAGACTAAATGTAAGCAATGTTTCTATTTGGAGTTTTGGATATGATATATTATCATTACATATAAAATGTAGTCAGTTAAATCATATGTGTCATACATGTATGTGTAGTAATAGATATCCAGGAAAACCATGTTTTACCAAATACATCTTTTTTAGGGAACCATGTTATTAAAGAATAAGTCTTATTTTCAGATAATCTAGAAGGTTGCTCTACCATGTATTGTTTTCTTCCTCGGTTGAACTGGTTATTTATTTTTACTGTTACAGTTTTTTGTTTTTTTTTATCAAACTACTTTTTTTATTTTGTTAGTTTTTTTACATTTCTATTTCAAGTTTTTTACATTTCGAGTGTCAGCGATGATAACCTTATTGGTTTTTCGCTGGACAAAAAGAAAAAAAAATCTTTGATTTCTCCAATGATATTTCTGATTGCTTCCTCACTATCAGTATTAGGTTCAGAATCATTTAGAGAGTCATCAGAATCAAAATTATCATTATCTTCGTTCTCACTATAGAAATCTTCTTTGAAAATCGTCTACAAATAGATATTATTAAAATTTTTGGTCATTTTTTTATAATTGTAATTCAAATAAGTTATGCTTGTTTCAGTATGCATGCATCGAAATTGCTAACTTAAGTAGTATGTTATTGATAACCATGATCCATTTTGACACATGCAAATGTGCTTCTATTAGTAAACCATAAGGTATAAATTTTACTCACTGTGTTGTGGTACATGATGCAATGGAAAAACAGAAAAGCCGCCTAATAATGGAACTGATTTTTGTTGTATATATATATATATATATATATATATATATATATATATATATATATATATCATTTCTCCTTATTAATCAGTATTAATCAATCCATGTTATTAATAAGTGTTATAATCTATATTTATTAATATTTAGCATAATTAAAAAAAAACAAATAATGTCAGATTGAATTATTATGTTTTTTAAATGAATAATGAAAATTTAAATTTATAAAGATTTTAACACTGAATATGATAATGAAATCAGATTTTTTTTTTTAATGTGCATAAGGTAAACAATTTTTACGATTTGAAATGGCTACCATTTTGAAGTGATCAAATTGATTTTGCTAGATAGCAAAGTTGTTTAGGCAATTACCAAAATTATTAATTGTGCCAACATTTGAATCAAATCAGACCATAATTGTGAACTTATGAGTGATCGCACATACACACATATACACATGCACACATAACAATTTGTAATGACCCCACAAACAGAATTTCCGAGGTCAAGAACAGTGCCCATTTCATGATCTCAAGTCTGAATCTTGCCATGATGTCCCTTCAGCTTATTTTCCAATGGAAATGCACTGAAAAAGTCCTCAAATTAAATACATGCTGAACACATTTACAGAGAAATGTAGGTAAAATTAGTTAAACTTAAGTATTTTAAACTAACATCAATATTCAGAGCTGACCCTAATGTACGTTACAAAGTTATCTTCCAGATTCTTGTTTATGCTAATCTGCTCTTGGCTGTGTAGTGTCTTCATTCATATTTATTTATTCTGTTTAATGAAATGGTTTAATCACCAAGTTTACTGTTTGCCACCTAATGCCTTTAAAGAGCAGTTATTCCCAAAACTGTTCTATAAAAATAATAGCAGCTATTTTTCAGTGTTATTGATGAAAATAATTTTAATAAAGGTATTAACTATACATTTTGATAGATTTTTATTTCGAATTAGTTGATTGAATTAATTTCTTTTAAAGAATTAATCTGTAATTTATTAGCGAATGTCCACTGCAAAATGAACTGTTGGAGCTGCCATCATGGTAAGACTTAGATCTGAGAGCTCCAACAGTTTCAAAATGGCAGCTATTTCAATTCTTTTTTTTTATTTTACAATTTAAAAAAAAGTCATATATCACTGTAATCAGCATTAAAATCTACTTTATCATTTTTAAATTTACAAATTTTTTGAAAAAAAATAGTATTCATTTAAAAAAAATTTCAGTCATAAATTTCATTTTTATTAATCTGACATCGGTCATCATTAATTTCCATATTTTCAGTGTAAGGTAATTTTAAAGTTTAAATGCTACTTTATGTCGATATGATACAAAATCCGTTTTGGAAATGTTAATTTTTCATCAAAATTTGATAAACTGCTTGAAAATTGGCGGGCTTTTCTTTAAAAAATTGTTCTTTATTTTATAAATCGAATTTCACCATTATAATGATTGTTAAAGTAAGCAAAAATTAGAATTGTATTATTTTAAAATTCCATTGAAATTGAGATGTAGGCTCATTTTGTTCTTCCAGTGACATTTAAAATGTATAATGTTAATATGCAGATTTGATTTAAAGTGTGCACAAAAGTTGACTGATAATAACTTGTACAATATTTTTATTTTACACTTCTGTAATCTTAATTTTATCAAAATAATATGTGTTAAAATCTGCATAAATTAGCATTTTACATTTCTTTTTCTTTTCATTGAAAATAGGTAAATGAGTCTGATCGTGATTGTATTTCTTAATGTAAAAATAGTTTTAAAATGCTAATTTAAACAGGTTTTTATGCTGACAATGATCAGATTTTCAAAAAGCGTTAAAAGATTAAAAATTTTGGGATACTTTTATCACACTAGCAAGACAATTGCATTCCGCGTTAATTATCTATTTAAGTTTTATATTAAATTTTTGTTTTCACATAACTGTCCCTAAAACAAATTTACTGATTTTCAGTGAAAGAGGCTGATTTTCTTCCTAAGGGGCAAAATGTCAATTAGTAAGACTAAAAATCTTTGACATATCCATTAACTCCGAGATGGATCTATGTGTTTACTAGTAAAAGTCACAGTTTATTATATGTTAATGATGTATGTAACGCTCTACAATCTTAAAAGAAATAAATATGTGTTAGGTTCATTGATGTTACAGAGGTAGTTGTCCTGAAAATAGGTTCTTCTAAAGTGGGACTATTTATAAATGCTGTATAATAAATTTTATAATAGGTGTTTCTGTGATGCACAAACGTAATTTATAAAGTTGTTTAATGGGACAAAATAAATGAAATAGTTCCTGTAAACATATGTCTGTAAACATTTGTTTTTTTACCAGCTATCTGTCTTTATTTTATAAAATAGTTTATTATTTATAAATTTATATAAATAATAAAGTTTAATTCGTGGTATGGCCATGTGTGCTGTAAAACTCTGCAACACACTTCCACAGCTCCATGGGGTGGGGGGTTATATAGTATGGCAGCACACCATCCTCCGTCCATGACGAAAGTTTTGGCTTGGAACTGCAGGGTTTGGTTTCGGAGATATGGGTGTCAAAAGAGGGTATCACACCAATGAATTTATGGGAAGTCGGTGAATCAGCTGACACTCAAGTGCCGACAACGTTTTAAGCTAATGTTTCTATGCTGTTGATTAGAATTTAAAGCCGTGTATATAGATATAAGTAGAACATAGCTGATCGACAACATGGCAATACATCAGGTGACCTTGGCTAACCAAAAGGATATTAACCTGTACCTGAAATATGTAACACAGATTACCAAAGTAAATAAAAAGCAATTTCATTAGCCCAACAATTTAATGTTAAAAACGAAATTAAATAGTTTTCAAAATTCATAAATTACAGTGTATGTAATTGTTAATTAAATAAAAAAAAATTTAATAATAATTAAATTATAATTATCAAACTATACTTATAGTTTTGAGTTATATTTTGAGTTATGACCCAAAATGAAAGAGACAATTTTAAAAATAAACTTAATTAAATGTAAATGTTATTTTTTTAGAATCATTAGAAATTAATAAAACACATTTTCAAATTATTGAAACAGTTTAAAAATTAGAAATCAAATATTGTAGGAACATGTTTAAATTACAAGCAGAAAAAGCCAGAAATATTTAGCTAGTTGTTCATAATCTGATAATATGCTCGTTTTTCTAGAACAGTCAATATCTTCTAGAACAATCAAATTCTTGTCAATTCAATGTTCCAATATTGGTAATTTAAACATTGTAAATTGTAATAATTATTATTTAATAATTATTACTTCCATTTTACAAAGTTTATAATGTTGTCTTGGTTTGATTTGTGACTAAAGTTTCAACATTTTGTTTCTGTTAATATTTCACATGGTTTTATTTGAATGTTTAAAAAGTAAATTCAATGTATTTATGGTGTTCACGATGTTTCTTCAAATTGTTTATTGGCAGTAACAATGAAATGTGTAAATTGATTTTAGGCCTTAATTGCAATGAATTCATAAGCGTACACAATTATGATAATAGTAGTTCAGATGAAGAATTAACAGAAGTAACTGGGTATGTTTAAGAATTAGAACTTAATGTTTTTTTAATTATTTTGCTGTTGAAGAATTCAAAATTAGATTTATTTTCAGTAAAGAAGGCACTGTTTATATTTTAAGCCTAATTTCAAATTATGTGTCCCATATTAATGCTAGGAGTGTGCCACATTCCCCAAACGAATTAATAGCCTACAGTACTCAAAAACTTATAGCACAACGTAAACTGTAAAAATATAATAATGAAAACAAACATGTAAATAATCAACATAACCTAAATATTACAATATATGTTGATTATACGTTTGAAAACAGTCATTTTTTTCAGTTAATATTTCTTTAAAGTTAATGATAGATTAATTCGAGATTATGTAATTTTTGATTAAATATATTCTAGAAACAATGTAAAATTTAATTAGCCATTATGTTAGTTTAGGATTTATTATTGGAGCATTAAATAAGTGTTATATAAACTGGCTATAAGAGTCTTAACCGACTGAGTTTAAAGTTTGCATTTAAATCATTATTGTAAAGACCTAGTTAAAAATTTAAAATATATTAACTTTTCCCGATAATTTGTTTCGAAATTGCTGCCATTTGAAAATGTTAATATCAGTTACTCAAAAATAGGAAATTTCATAAAAAACACCCGAGTATATTTTTGCAACTTGTTTAATTTTTTATCAAATGGTGTAATTACGAAAACTCTCAAACAAAGGGTAACAGTAATATAGTACTATGATTGTTGTTCATTAGTATGCGTTATTGAGATCGATGATTGTAGTCCACCACTCTTAGCAATGTACAGGAAAGCTACTGGCAATTTAATGAAAACTGTATTATTAGAACATGCAAAACTTTCTTATATTGGGGTGTAGCCATAATTCAAACAAACAAACCTTACAATAAACAGTAAATCAAATCAGATGTTAACAAACTGCTTTGATTGTGAAAAAGTTTTTAAACTATAAAAAAATTATCACAAGGCTTCCATAACCGAAGTATAAAGTTCTGTAACTGTTATATTTTTATCTCAAACGATCTTTTAATGTTTATGTTTTAATGTTCAATGCCTTAAGGTTCTTTTAATGTTTTCTTGTGTCAAGATAAGACTTGATTTCCACAAGACCTTATATTTTATCCTCAGTTTTATCAGATACTAAAGCTCAGATTACCTCTTGAAAGTACGATATATCTATGACCCAATTAAAAAAAATTCAGTGTTACTAACACGCCAAACTTGTATAACAAGCGTAAGTGAATGTAGAATAAATTAAAATTCTAATTAAGCACTTAAACTTTATTAGTTTTTGTAACATTTTCAATCTGCTTCAATTAAATTTTAATGTAATTCCTCACCTGTTCGTGGAATAGCAATTTGTTTAGTCTAGTTGAGTAATAATGTTTCCGGTGTTCGAGAACAATGTGTTATTAACCTTAAATTATTCATTGAGCAGAACACCTGAGAAACTCTGATGTACATAAGGGAATAGTTTAGTGAAATTTATTCATTTATGGTGCACAGGTTCAAATTGATATCAGATGAGAGATAATTTCATATTAAGCGAATAGCAAAAATGTTGTTTCTTCACTTACAGTTTTTAAAAAAACTTTATATTTGTGGAATTAAAGATATTGCCTTGCCATATTAGAATATTGGAAAAAACAGTGTGTTTTTGGAACAGCAGTTTTATAAACTAAATACTATTTCAAAAATAAAAGATTGTTGCTTCAGTAGAAACAAACCTATAGGTTGCCAAGTTTACCTGCTTTAAAGTTTTTACCTTCAGGAAAAAATACAACACTGATGAAATATTGTCAAATTTAAAACAACCAACAATATGACTGAAATTTTGTCACTTTTTTCAGTTATGGCAAAGGGTTTCTATTGGCTCATTTACTAAACTCTGAGGCAAAAAAAAAAAAAAAAAAATATGGCAGAATTGTTGCAACTTTGCGTTACCTTGGTGAAGTTAAGACTGTTTCCATGTTGCTAAACTTTGGAATAAAGACGAATAGTACTATAAATGTTGCCAGGTTTTTTCTACTTCATTGAAGTCAAAAGGTTTCTGTTTGTTGTTTTATATTGCTAAACTTTGGACATAGATGATTAAGACTAAAAATGTGTTTAAATTTTATTATTTCAGTGAGGTCGAAATGTTTCTGTGTGTTGTCTGAAGTTGGTAAACATTGGCACAAAGACTGAAATGTTGCTATTATTGATTCCTTCAGTGAGGTCAAAATGGTTTTGTGTACTTTTTGAAGTTGTCAAATTTTTGGTGTAAAAAATATTAGAACTGAAATGTTGCTAAGATTTATTGCTCACTTGAGTTACAGAATTAATGTTTTTTGTCAGAATTCGCTAAGATTTAGTGCCAGTAAAAATAAAACTTGAAATTTTGTTGTTTTAGTAAAGTCAAAAGTTAATGTTTTTTACTGAAATCACCGAATCCGTACAAATCTGGTAAACAAATTAAGGTTCCTCATGAGATTTATTTGTAAATTGAAGCGTAAATATTCTTAATTTGGTTATGTATTATTGAACTTAATATAAAATTACATGACACCAGAGAAGAAGCATCTGCATGAAGTGTTAATATGTCTACAAACGCAATTTAGATTTACGAGCGCTAATCACAAACCGCACAAATACGTAAAGGTTTTAGATGTACTCTAACAAATTGACAATGTAATTTGTCTTTGCACTTAATTTAGCAACACTGTCAGATCATCCCTTCTCAACATTTGTCAAATATAAACTGACTGATAACCTGTCAGCCATCAAGTTCACCCTAGATAATAAATGTTGTAATATCTAATGGCATTTTACGAAATTGTACCTTCAAGCGTTTGTATGTGTTGTGTGTGTGTGTTTAAAATGTTTAAATTTTTAAACAAATTTTAAAAAAGGAAATGTAAAATATGCACCACACACATCGTGACTTCTTGAAATGTATTGGCAGTCGTTTAATTTTAAGTATAGACAATGTAAATATTTCAGTTTTTGTAATAAATCTTTTTTAACAGTTTTAATATGTTGACATTAAGTTGAAATTTTAATCTATTCCATCTAAATAATTATAAATATGTTGTTTTTTTCAGTCCTAAAAATTTTTTAAAATTTATTAGGTATATGGTAATTAATAAATATTCAAAGCTATCCAAAAATTCTGAATTAATCGAGTGATTATTTCGATTATGTTGGTTGGTTTGTGAAAAGTATTCTAGTGTTGCCTTTAGAGGCTTTTAGGCTACATCTAGCGCTTTAACATCTAGCGATTATAAAGTACTAAATTAGGCCAAACAGGCAGAGTTTTCAGGTTCAACTGAGAAGAAAATGCATATGAAACAAAATTTTTCAATGACCTAATAGTACAAGAAAGTAGGAAACATAAAGAAAACAATTTAGTATAGAACTATTTTGCACACAGATAATTTAAACTATGGGTTCAATATTTTGAAAAATTTATTATAGAAGTGGCTAAGGTGATTTTGTAGTGATCAAAAGGTGTGCAAATTGGTTTTTGACAAATTTATCTTTTAGTATACTGCATTTACTTTACCAAAATTACAACTTTTTAATTGCCTTCTTTTTTTTAATTTGTCTCCTAAAAGATTATACAAAATTATAGCAACTAAACTGCTCTAATTGGAGCAAGATTTATAATTTTTATTACTAATGGATTTCTATTGCAAAATGAGCAAATACCCATAAAAATTTTCACAGGAGACCCATATAAAATCTGTAACAATATTATGTGCTCCTATCATGATCTCTTGAACTTGTTTTAGGGGTAAATTATTTAGTTTCTGCAGTTTTAGACCTAAAGTTAAATATAACAAGAATAGTTTTTTAAAAATATTTTAACCATTTAATCTGTCAAAAATTATAGCCATTTCAAATCTTTAAAAAAATTTTGGTTTTTTTGTAAATCTGATTTTACTGTTAGTATTTAAAAATTTCATATTTCATTCCTCTAATTTAAAATTATAGAATGTGATGAAATTCTAAATTAAACTGATTTTAATGTTAGTTTTTGAAAATTCGTTTTCCTTATGACAGTGAGATAGACCCACCCTCATATTTCTGTTTTATACCAACAATCATTAGTATACAAACAGACCACAGTGTGATGGATTTAGGGGGCATTTGAGGGGTGTATTTACTTAACTCAAATAAACATAAAACACAAACCCTGTTTACAAATATAATTCGCCAACACAATTAATCCTCTGATTCAATTTTTAATGCTTAGACGATGTTTGCCATTATTGGTTATCGATTTCCCTGACTTGAACCTTGTTCACTTTGATCCCTACATGTCGTATTCATTTTCCATCAGTGTTAAATACAAAAAAAATACACACAAATAAGCACATTGTCTCCTGATACAGTTATAGCCTTATCCAAAATAAATACAATAATCGTTGCAGCAGACAGACGTCTCTCTCATATGGTGGAAGCAAATTAAATTTTTTTTTAACTTGCCCTTTTGAAATTCTAATTTTACAATTAATTATGTTCAATATTAAAAATTTGTGCGTATATTGTAAGTAGGATGTCCTTACTTTGTCCCAAACTTCTGATTGACCGAGAGCTGTCATGTGATGTACCCTGCCCTTACACCAAGCCCATTCTAGCCGTGCTTCTTACCTCGCCTTGATGACGTATTTTCAAGCATTCTGATTGGTCAAAAGCAACCCCAGATGTTGACCTCTGATTGGTTGATAGCATTCCTCCAAACCCTTGATTAGGTTTCGTGGGGAGTGGTGATGGATTCCTGTGATGTCTTGTTGAAGCCAACCTGGATTTGCCATCTTTAATAACATACTTTTTGTTGATTTCTCATCGACTCTGAGTGATCTTTTACTAGTTGAACTGATTCTTGTCATCGTACTGTTGTTGTCAGTCCACCAGTATTTACAACAGGCGACCATATTGTAAAACGTAAATGTTGTTTTACATACACTTGGTTTTGCATGCCCAAGTTTCATTTTTGGGCCGTTTTGACACTCAGGTGCATGAAAAAGTTTTAATCAATAGTACAAAAACTTGTTGTCTAGTTAACACTGAAAACAGAAGTGATACACTTGTCAGGTGATGGTGACTACTAATTTGACCCTCATTGAACTTAGTGAAGTGGCCTAATTCAATAACATTGTTATGTGACATTCCTGACATACATGTGAATAATGAATAATATATTTAGAATTTTAAGGTATAATACACATGCATTATTAAGACTATAGATTATTATTATCATTTAAGATTATTAAAGAATAATTATATGGAAGCACTTATAAGAAATATATTTTGAAAACAAATATTAATTTTTAAATAATGAAAATCAAATATAAATTTGTTTATTTAAAAATAAATAAATAAATGGAGGATTGCATTGAGAAAATCCTCCAGCCATTACATGGTACCATTTCCAAATTGTTGTGAGGATCCTTCTCCTCCTCTTTGGAGAATCAAAAATCATCATCATCATTGCTTTGTTTTTGATCTCCTTAATGAAAAATTCTCTGATATAAATGCATGAGTATATTACATATAACACACTATAACACTGTGGGCGTCATAGATTGGTAGTAGATATAGTCACATAAATTACAAACATACAGATAGCTACAATGTATGTTAACAGCTATAGGAGGAATAGTAGTAGCGTTGTGCTACCTTCTCAGAATTCCAACCCATGTGAAATAGACAAACTCAGTTTAGTCAACTTTTTGATGAAATAACAATTATATTGCACAATAGTAGTAAGGGTGAGAGGTTATATCAACCCCACTCCCTACCAGCTGTAGTTTACGTGGTATAAGGGTAGGAGCTCTTCCTCCCCTACGTGTCATGTGCACCCCACTCCCTCATCCATGCTTCACTCCAAGTTTCCTAATTGTTTCCACCATGCCCAAAATCCTAGTCCACCCCGCGCCAGTTTCCTGATTAGTCTCCCTATGCCCTACCCCAACTCGTGGTCCATCCTGCCTCGTGTCACCTGATTGGTCTGCCTGAGTCCTCTGAACTCTGAACCTCCACCTGTCAACTGATTAGCGCTCCTTTTTACTGATTAGACTCGAGGGCAGCCCAACTGCCATCTTGTGGCCACCGCCATCAATAACCACCCTAAATCTCCCACTTCCAAATGTAATACTTCCATTTTAGTAACCCATTCTCCGCTGCCATCCGAATCCGTCGACTCTTTACTTACCTTGTTTAGGAAAAAATTACATGTAAATATTGCAGCCATCCTAAGTAATTGCCCTCAAGCGATCGCAATGTATGTGGTTGAGTGATTGTCTGAGTACAATAACTATTCCGTAACATGTTGAAAAACCGGTTTTGACATGTTAATAATTTAGCCAACCTTTGTAATTGCACTTGAGCGATAGCAAGCTGTGCAGTTACGTGGTGTACATGTGTTACTTGTAAGAGGGCTCATTTAGCAGTGAGAGCATTGCAAAGCAACAAGCCAAGGTGGAGACAGAAGAAGACGTTAAAGAAATTTGAATAAGATATAGTATCTTTGGTAACAAGGTTGGAAACAGTGTCCTATTTCTTTCTCGTTGTTGAAAATATGTAAACATATACAAGCTTAAATTTATGTTTCAGGGACCTATGGCGTATAATAAAATCAGGGAAGAGCCTGGAGGGGGAATTGAGGAAATCAACCTGTTCCATAGGGTGTAAGTTAGCGACTGGGACCAAAAAAATCAGAACAAGTTCATAACTACTAATGGTTTATCAGCAGTGACCCACGGATACCCCTGCCCCCCGACAGCACTCAGACCTTGGATCCTGTACCGCAACCGTTATCGCATCAGTCCTGCACTGATTTTCTAATATCTGAGATAGATACATTTTTGGACATCAGCAGTGTCTCTCCATAGTAAAATAAACAAGAATTGGAGTCCTTGATAGCAGTACAGACTATCATAGAAGACTGTAATGAATCAAGGTCTGTAAAGTCACCTAGTGGGAGGAAAAATTCAATGAAATATTTGGCAAATATTGTTTTTATTTATTTTCTGAATTCACTGTTACAAAACTCAGAACATTGACGTCATTCGGGGGCTTTCAACTAATGACTGAGTTAAATTGAATTTATTTCCTCACACAAACACATACAGATGTTAAAATAGTATATTTTGCTGTAATTTACTTTGGATTGCCTTCTCTGTTGAACGGGATTGGAACCGTGTTCAAGCAAAAACAATTACACACACACGCACAGCAACAATAAGAAAGAGTAAAACTTTAATCAAACATCGTGAAAAATAGTTTAATTAATTATACATGTTTCTCCCTCTCTCACACACACACACACACACACACTCACTCACCCTCACCCTGTGATTTCCTTTTCCTACCTCTACTGGTGTGTTCCACTCAGACCCCTTTCTGATCCTCTACCCCTATCAGTTAGTGCAGAGCAATAAGTGACCAGTGTCAGTTGATCCATTTTGAGGAACTATCACTGTAATGTTAGGTTTCAAAAAGTGCAGTCTATACGAGACGTTACAAGCTCGTACTATGATCACTGTCTCTAGGAACGAGTCTACTTGGCATTCTTGCAGACAGAAGACTCAGAACTTTATGAATGCTTGCGCCAAAATATCTTTTGGAAGACTTTATAGGGAATTTCATTCTAAGATTGACTGGACTGATATATGTTGTTTTGGAAAATTATCCGTAGATTTTATAAGAAAATTTGAATCTATGGTTGATTGGAACATTTGTAAATGAAAAGCTGCTGGAAAATTTCATAAGAGAATTTAGAGCCAAGCTTCTAAATTCTGGTTGGGGTTCTGTAGATGACAAATGTTTTCTGATAATTTCATAAGGGAGTTTAGTAACAATGTCAGCTGGGTGGCAATATCCGTTTATCAATTACTGTCTGTTGATTTTGTAATTGATTTTATATAGACAAAATTGATTTGTCACTCCTTTCTTCATCTACATATAATGAGTTATTTCTCCATATTTGCATGGAAGAGAGAAGAAGAGGGTCAGTATTTCCAAGGGGGAAGGCACAAAAAGGACAAAACATGGATGCATACTAATTATTTAACATATTTAATAGGCTTTCTTTATTACATACTTCAGTTTTATTTCTTACGTGACACAGTGCTATTACCTTGCAATTGGCAACTCAATGATGGAGCATCGAGAGACACGTGTAAGTATATCTTCTTATTCTGCTTAACTGACTCCCCTTTTCTTTATCACATTTTCTATTTTTTTTTTTTTTACAACTTGTCCCTTACTCCATTGATGACGACGACTGTTGTGTCATTGACTTCTACTTTTGTATTGGTAGACACACCACAGTCGGAATACATTGCAGGTTACATCTTTCCGAACTCCAGGACTGGAGGTTGCGGTAGGTACAGGGGGCAGGACAGAGGAGGCAAGTCTGCCAGCCACGTATATGACTTGTTTACTCACGTTTACACGCCAACATAGATTACAAGTTTCTGTAAGTATACCCTTTTGTGTAATTGGATTTTTACTTGTCCATATTTATTTTCTTTTTTAAATTTTATTTTGCTTTATTCTTAGTGTCTTAGTTGTGACTAATGTTATAAGTATGATGACCTTGTCCGATTGCAGTCACACTTCAAGTGATCAGAGGTACTCTGGGACTTGCAATCAGCCATTTACGATTTGGTTACAGCCTCTTAACGACCATCAGTGGTTAAAAGCAGGACTTTTGTTGCACAAAGTTTTCGGATGGTTACTCATCAATTTTACAGAGGGTTTTGTCATCTGGGACCTACCCACTTGGACATCTGACCTTGTTTTCTTCTAGTCGCATCAACACTTCGTGTAATGCATGCCCTCGTCATTCGTTTTGCCCTGTTTTGTTTGGATAAGCCTCAGGACCATGCATTGCTTCCTTGTGGACACACTTTGTGTTGAACTTGTTCCAGACTGTTAAACAGGTGTCCTGTTTGTAGAACCTGGGTTGTCAATACGTGTAAACTGTATTTTTGAACACTCATGCAGATATTGTATTTTGCATATTATATTTTTGAACACCAACACACACTCACACACACAAATTTGTTTTATATTTTGTATCTGTATTAAAATATATGTGTTTTAAAATTAAATAGATTTCTTTTTTGTTCCTTGTTTCTACAGTAAGTATTTCTGTTTCAGCAGCAATCACCCTCTGTGATGTGCTACTGATACTGTGCTATGATTTGAAATGTTTCGTGGCACCTGACTGTTAAGTGGACGGTCTTGCAATCTTTTTTTTTTTTTGTCTGTCATTGCCTGTGTAAAATGACCCACAAATGGAATATGGAGCTGACTGTATAAAATCAAGTTCCATGAATACCTGCACTGTTGGAACATGTGCACAAGGTTTACGTTCCTTGATTTGAGGTCGTCAACACAATTTTTGTCATTGTGTTATGCATAAATTACTACACATAATTACTGGTGGCAGGACAATACTGCTGAAGCCAAACACTCCAACTAGTGGTGCACCACTCTGTTGACACTATGATGCATATATTTACATTATTACTTGAATTTACATATATGTACAAGTGTATTCGTACAGTTTATATTAAAAGTGAAAAAATAAACTGCGGTAGTCATATTAAAAATATAATAGTTATTAATACATTTTTATTGTTTATCTCCTACCAAAAACTTGGAGGTATTACAAAGTCGCCAGATCCAAGATGGCTGTGTGGATAAAAATTTTTCTGCTACCATTTTTTATATAGTACAGGATCGATGGGATGGCAGTTGGAGAGCCCTCAAGTCTAATCAGTCAACATAGGAGTACTAATCATCTGATGGATGGAGGTTCATAGGATTCGGGCAGACTGATCAGGTGATACAAGGCAGGGTGGACCAAGGGTTGGCGTGGGGCACAGGGAGACCAATTAGGAATTTCGGTATGGAATGTCACATGACAAGGAAGGGAGGTAGGGCCCCTACACTTATACCACATGACTTGCAGGGAAGGTAGGGAGTGGTTTTGATTACTACTATTGTGTAATAAAATTATAATTTTTTCAAAAAGTTAAGTGAACTCAAGTTTGTCGTATATAACAACTGAAGTTGTATGTGTGTGTGTGTGTGTGTATATATATATATATATATATATATATATATATATATATATATATATATATATATATATGTGTGTGTATATATATATTTATTTATATATATATATATATAAATAAATAAATTGTCTTAGTCAGATCAATACAAAGTGTCATGAAAATGGAGACGCCTTGAAATAGTTTGAAGAGGAATTGATAGCAAGGTAGGAAACAGTGTTCCATGTGTCTTCTTTATCTCACTCACTCACACACACAGAATATATTGTAAAGAACATCAGAAGGATAGGAAAATCACCTTGTGCCATAGGTTGGAGATGCAGGGTAATGGACAACAACAGTGCCATGGGTTCCGAAAAATCGGAGCATGACCACTTCTATATATAGACCTCTAGGGTGTATCCCTCTCTCTCTCTCTCTCATACACACATACAACAGTACATTAATTACGCCTGTCTGTTCTTTACCCGTATGACATTCACAGTATTACAGTGTGTTTATATATGTATGACGTGTTTAGTACCAGCGGTCCCGCTGTCATCTTCATCTCTCTCCCCCATTTCCTCCCTCCATATCTCTCTTTTTCTTTTGTAAAATGAAAATTGTGAATGTGTACACATGTCAGGTTATGTCTCCGGGACTCTAGACGACAAATAAGATGTGTAAGGAAAGTGATGGGTGTAGATGTTCTACTGAAAAGGTAGCCAAAGACAACGCTACAGGGCCCGAAAAATATTAGCTTGACTGCTGCTAGGTTGTGTCGTCATCGCCAGCGAACCTTTGCCTTTAGAACACCCCAACAGCAAATAGAGACAGTATAGGACTCACCATCACAATAGTTCGTCTGCGACATGCTATTCTTGGACATTGAGGCGTTATAGAATATTAGATTGCAGCAATGACAAATTGAAGGTCATGATTATTGTGGAGACGCTGATAGAAGTGTACATAATAGGTCAAAGTCTGTATGTAGAGTCCTAGTCTGAGGGGAAAAAATTCAATCCAATTTTTGGTTAATGTTGTTTTTATTTATTTTCAAAATTACCCTAAACAAAACTCAGAATTTTGATGTCATTTGGGAGCTTTGTTCTAAGTTAGATGGAATCACACCCCCCACATACACACATGCATGCCCTCATAAGATAAAAACTGACACTTGTTTTAGCTCTTATAGTAAAGGTGTATAGTGCTGTATCGTGTTTTTTCTTACGTATCATTCTTCAATGTCGTCTTTTAGTAATGATATTAATCACTAATTCCTTAAATCCTGAAAGGACCCTATCGAACAGAACTCTAAAAGAACCCCTGTTTATTATATTAAAGGTTTGGATTGTACTGGCTAAATTTGAGACGTCATTCCTTGTAGAGTTCGTTAATAACAATGGCGTGGTAAATAACTCTTCTTCCAAAAAGATATGCAGATATATTTTCATTGACCGATATAAACGAACTGGTTTTAAAGTTACTAATTGTTACTGAATACGTGGGTCAGATGGTGAAATTACGCATCCAGTAAACTAATTGCTTTTTTTTTTTTTTACTATGCTTTATGTGTATGTATTTATTTATTTTAAAAAATATTTCAGTAACAGTTTTTATAGAGATCCTGTTTGTAGCAGCAGCTAAGTTTATTTCCCTCTCCACCCCCGCTGTATGCAAGTTTATTAAAAATTTATACCCCCTGTTTAACTATATCTTTTCAATTATACTATGATTTATTTCATATATTTCTTTATTAAAATTCATATCAATTTATAATAGGTGTTTTATTTTTATATCTTCGTAAGCAGGAGGGGCGGTAGTATATCCCATCCCCCACTCCCAGGCGTAATAGGTTCCCCTCCATATAGTGCAGTGTGTTCCCTCGGTGTCCCCTCCATGTCGTTAGGTGTTGGATGACGTGGTATAACGCGTGAGCTTTGCGTTTTATCTTTGCTGATGTCAGGATGACGTCGTGCACTCTGTCGTAATGCTGAAGTCATACCCCCTCTGGCGTGATGCTGTCGTTATACCTCCTATGACTCGACGTCGACGTCGCACGGTCGGCTGTTGCGCACGCGCGGGTAATGGTGGTGGTGGTAATAAAGAAAAAAACAGTAAGACGTTGAAACGTTATAATGTTTATTTAATATCGCATAAGTGATATACATAAAAACGGTCTGTCGTTACCGTTTTGTCACTAGTAATTACGAGTTGCACAATTTTGCAAAATAAAGTTGCAAAAATCGTCATCGTAGCCGTCGACGGTGTGGTATTTACTACAGTCTACCATATCTCGAAACGTAAATCTGTACACATTTTCTTACAACACATGTATCCTTCAAATTTGATTTTGTACACTATCAACGTCATATTCCACGTACGAGCCGATTTACAGCGGCAATGACAGAAAGAAAAGCAGTTGCATATTCTGCATGCGAGACCGTCCACCTGAGATTCGGGTACCACGAAACATTTCAAATCACAGCAGTACGTAGGCATGTCGGATGTTTACTACAACTACTGAAACAAAAATACGTAACCTAATAATAAAAAAGTAATAATCCATCCGCAAAAGATTAAAACTAAACAAAACAAAATTCTGTAATACAAAGTTAGACGTCTCTTGAAAAAAAAAACAAACACAAAGAGAAAACACGTTATCTATTCGTCAACGTGAATTGTGTAATTTCCAGAAAGTCATTAGTGAAGAATGTCGTCGTCGTTGTTCATGTCTGAAAGTTTTGTAAATAAACACGTTAATTAGCGACCCACATGCGGACACGGAGAATTTATGATGATGATTATAATGAAGAAGTTTTCGACGGTTTCCGGAAAGCTTTGGACGATGTCCAAAAGGTTAGCGGAGACTGGTATTATCCAATTAGCGAACCTAGAACATTAATTATGAAAATGAACAAGTTTTGGACGGATTCCAGAAAACTTTGGAAGGTTTCCAAAAGTAAATAAACACGTTAATTAGCGACTCACATGCGAACCCGGAGAATTTATAATAATGATAATGAACACGTTTTGGTCGGTTTCCAGATAGCTTTGGACAATGTCCAAAAGGTCAGCGGAGACTGGTATTATCCGGTTAACGACTCACACGAGGACCAGGAACATTAATTATGATAATGGACTCGTTTTGGACGGATTCCAGAAAACTTTGAAAGGTTAGCGGAGACCGGTATTATTCGGAATAAACAAGATGTCTATCCGTTCGTAACCGGTATCAACGAACATTCAACAGAATGTGGGTTTTTTCCTGGATGACAGCTGCGAGAATTAATCAGTGTTGTCGTCACAAGTGTCGGGTATATATAAGTAAGCTGGCTGCGTTAGACTGGTATAATAGTAAACCAGTATGTCGAGAAGAACAAGAAGGAACTCGCTCAAACTCTTCGGAGACAAAGCGCTGACAGTAATAAGAAGGTAGCATTAGTTCGTTTTGTTATTATTTGTTTTTACTTTCTTGGTCTCCTGCTCACCTTCTTCTTCTTCTCCTTCTCATCCCGCTTCTCTCACTCCCCCTATGAAAATCAGTTATAAAATATATCTTTATATAATGTGTGTTTTTTGTTTGTTTTTTTTTACAGAGACGTGCTGGAAGCAATTCAAATTATTGAAGAAGACGCGGGGAAACAATTGAATAATTGTCACCTGCGTTACCGTGTGAAGGTTTGTGGTAACGCTAGCAGGACAAACGGAGCCAAGGTAGAGGGTCGAAATTATCACTTTATCTGGACTCCGAGAATTCACTGCTGGAACCTCTAACAGCACCTCGTTACTACTACTAAGAAACAATTTCATTGTAGCAGTTAACGATTCACCGCCGCCGCCGTCTTCTCCATTACCACCACCACAACCACCAGCAGCTGCAGCAGTAGCACCACCACCACAACCAATGATTTACATCAGTGATTATGATGATATACAACTACCACCACCGGGTAGATATAGATGATATAATCAACGAAAGAATTTCAGAAATGTAATGAAGCATTTATATATATTGTTTTTTCTTATTTTCCCCCTCTCTCTCTCTCTCTCTCTCTCTCTCTCTCTCTCTCTCTTTCTCCTCACACACACACACACACAATACGTCACCTTAGATTGTCCTCTGTGTTTTCACGGGGTTGGAACCGTCGCATGAGGCGGTGCGTTACTGTTGTCGTTATCGACGTCGCCGCCACCGTTGTCATGGCCCACATTACAATCCGGGGTTTAAGCTGAAGGCTTAACCCCTTGAGGAAGTAGCCCCAAACCATCGCTACCCCCGGTGACAACCACTCCATGACAAAACTGTAGTCTCCCGTTTTTTTTTATTTTAAACTTTTTTTGTATTATTTTTCAAGATTTAACTAGTTACTGAGCGTAGCTGACTTGTCTCGGTTTTGGGGAGAATTAACTCCGTTCCAGGGACCTGTGAACACACACACACGGGTTTAGGAGAGAATGAACTCCGCGCCAGGGACCTTAGGTTTAGGCAAGATTTAACTCCACGCCAGTGACCTTAAACCACAAACCTGCGAGCGCATACTCTAAGCGACGAGTAAATCGTAATAATATTTTGCACTCCTCAGAGCGCATTTACTGTAAGCGTTATTATGGTGAGGTAATATGCACTTGAAATATGTACAGATATTGTCATCTATAGTGATCGTCTCCGGTAATTCCGATACGTTACTATGAAAGCGTCTCAAAAATTGCGATGGGATGATTTATAGCGTATGACACTCAATGATGTAAGAGATCAAATCCTTTTCGTTATAAAACAATTCTCCGAGATGCCGCGACACTAAAGGAACGCTGTCTTCGAACAATCTCAACTCGGTCGTAGTCAAAGAGACAGCGTGTTTGCTTACTCCGCTGTGCAATTGAACATACCACTTACCTAACACGTTCTTTACGACGACTTGTCCGACACTATGCGAAAATTTTCTGGTAGCCACCGTCGGTGTTGCTGCGGCTGCCGATATGTTCGCCAATTCCACCAGGATTTAGTTGAACAGATTGTGTAAAGTAAGTGAATTTTTAACCAGCTTACATTAATACGCCCAATTCGTGCGCCGCGTGTTGGAAAAGACCTGTACCTATAAACTTGGTGCAATCCTTGTTTAGAAACAGTACCGATTTCAAGTAAATTCCCAACGGAAGGTTAGGCGGTACGAGGCGCTAATAGTAGGAGAGCGCTCCACGTCCATACGCTCAGAACTCATGGTTCGTACTGAGCCGCGCAACGTTTAACACGTACCTCCCTCACTTTCTCCTCCTCCACTCCCTCTAAAAGCCTGCTATATTTTTAATCGCACCTGAGTAGGAGGGGCGGTAGTATATCCCACCCCCCACTACAAAGCGTCATAGGTTCCCCTCCGTATATAGCAATGTTAAAAGTGTTCCCTCCTAGTCCCCTCCAAGTGGTAGTGTGTAGGATGACGTGTAATGACGCGTGATGTTTGCGTTTATCTTGGATGACGTGTTGGACTGTGAGGTAATCGTGAGGTCATACCCCCTCTGGCTTGATGATGTCGTCATACCCCCTACGACGTCGTACCCCCTACGTCGACGTCGCGCGGTCGGCTGTTGCGCATGCGCGGGTAATGGTGGTAATAAAGAAAAAGACAGTAAGACGTTGAAACGTGATGATAATAATGTTTATTTAATATCGTGTACGTGATATACATATATATACATAAAACGGTGTGTCCGACTTTTAATAGGCATGTCTGTCGTCACCGTTTTTTTGCCACCAGTAATTACGAGTTGCACAATTTTGCAAAATACAGTTACAAAAATCGTCGTCGTCGGTGTGGCATTTACTACAGTCTACCATGTCTCGAAACTTAAATCTCGTACACATTTTCTTTCAACACGTGTATCCTTCAAACTTGGTTTTGTACACTATCAATGTCATGTTCCACGTACGAGCCGATTTACAGCGGCAGTGGCAGAAAGAAAAGCAGTTGCATATTCTGCACGCGAGACCGTCCACCTGACATTCGGGCGCCACGAAACATTTCAAATCACAGCAGTACGTAGGCATGTCGGATGTTTCTACTACTGCTGAAACAAAAATACGTAACCTAATAATAATAATAATGCATCCGCAAAAGATTAAAACTAAACAAAACAAAATTTTGTAATACAAAGTTAGACGTCTCTTAAAAAAAAACCAAACACATAAAGCGAAAACACCTAATTTATTCGCCAACGTGAATTGTGTAATTTCATTAGTGAAGAATGTCGCCGGCGACGTCGCCGTCTTCCTCGTTGTTGTTGTTGTCTAAAAGTTTTGTAAATAAACACGTTAATTAGCGACCCACATGCGGACACGGCGAATTTATGATGATGAGTTATTATAATGAACAAGTTTTGGACGATGTCCAAAAGGTCAGCGGAGACAGGTATTATCCAATTAGCGACCCACACGCGGACCCGGAACATTAATTATGATAATGAACAAATTTTGGACGGATTCCAGAAAACTTTGGAAGGTTTCTAAAAGTAAATAAACTCGTTAATTAGCGACCCATATGCGGAACTGGACAATTTATGATAATGATAATGAACACGTTTTGGACAATGTCCAAAAGGTCAGCGGAGACTGTTATTATCCGGTTAACGACTCATACGAGGACCCGGAACACTAAATATGATAATGGGCCCGTTTTGGGCGGATTCCGGAAAAATTTTGAAAGGTCAGCGGAGACCGGTATTATCCGGATTAAACAAGTTATCCAGCCTTTCGTAACCGGTATCAACGGAATGTTGAATGTGGGTTGTTTCCCGGAAGACAGCTGCGAGAATTAATCAGTTTTGTCGTTACAAGTGTCGTGTATATATAAGTAAGCTGGCTGCGTTAGACTGGTATAGTAGCAGAAAGCCAGCATGTCAAGCAGAACAAGAAAGAACTCGCTCAAACTCTTCGGACACAAAGTGCTGGCGTTAATAAGAAAGTAGGATTGGTTCGTTTTATTATTATTATCTGTTTTTACTTTCTTGGTCTCCCGCTCACCTTCTTCTTCTCCTCCTCCTCCGCTTCTCTTACTCCCCACTATGAAAATCAGTTATAAAATAGATTTTTATATAATGTATGTGTGATTTCTGTTTTTTTTACAGAGACGTGCTGGAAGCTGTACAAGCTATTGAAGAAGACGCAGGTGAACAATTGTCACCTGCGTTGCCGTGTGGAGGTTTGCGGTAACGGTAGCGGGACAATCGGAGCCAAGGTGGAGACTCGCAATTTTCATTTTATATGGACTCCGAAAGTTCACCACCTGCGTTCAGCCACCACCACCACCACAGACACCACCACCACTGCAGGAACCTCCACTAGCACCTCGTCGCTATTACTGACAAACAATTTCGTCGTAGTAGTTGACGATTCACCGCCGCCGCCTCCACCGTCTTCTCCATTAACACCAGCACCACTACCACAATCATCACCACCACCACCACCACCATCATCATCACCACCACCACCACAACCAGAGATAATAATTATTAGTGATGATGAGGATGAAGAAATGACACCACCACCACCACCACCTGCAGCAGCAGCAGCAAACATAATATATATTGTGGACGACGACGACAACGATGTCATGGAACAAAATGTTCAGGCATTGGTGTCGGAGTTGGACACAATATTGGACGACGACGACATTAGCGTATGTCGTAACAATATGTATATAGATTTAGATGAATTAATTAATGAAACAATTAGTAAAATATAAAGAAGCATTTATAGATATTGTATTTTCTTATTTTTCTCCTCTCTCTCTCTCTCTCTCTCTCTTTCCCTCTCTCCTCTCATACACACACACACACACACACACAATACGTCACCTTAGATTGTCCTCTGTGTTTTCACGTGGTTGGAACCGTCGCATGAGGCGGTGTGTTACTGTTGTCGTTACCGACGTCGTCGCCGCTGCCGCCGTCATAGCCCACATTACAATCCGGGGTTAAGCTGAAGGCTTAACTCCTTGAGGAAGTAGCCCCAAATCCATCGCTACTCCCGGTGACTACCACTCCATGACAAAACTGTAGTCTCCCGTTTTTTTTTTATTTTAAACTTTTTTTGTATTATTTTTCAAGATTTAACTAGTTACTGAGCGTAGCTGACTTGTCTCGGTTTTGGGGAGAATTAACTCCGTTCCAGGGACCTGTGAACACACACACACGGGTTTAGGAGAGAATGAACTCCGCGCCAGGGACCTTAGGTTTAGGCAAGATTTAACTCCACGCCAGTGACCTTAAACCACAAACCTGCGAGCGCATACTCTAAGCGACGAGTAAATCGTAATAATATTTTGCGCTCCTCAGAGCGCATTTACTGTAAGCGTTATTATGGTGATGTAATATGCACTTGAAATATGTACAGAAATTGTCGTCTATAGTGATCGTCTCTGGTAATTCCGATACGTTAGTATGAAAGCGTCTCAAAAATTGCGCTTTTTCCAAACCTTTAGTAAAGACGGTCGAAAAAGGTTTTAACATCGCGCATACAGTCTTTTCGTCAAAAATCGTGTCACCGTCGTACTAATCGATACAGTGGTAACGCGTTTGAAGCCAGCGAGCAGTTTTCCTACTTTTTTGTTCAATTTGTGAAAATCGTAAGGCGGCCGGAAAATTGTAACGCTGTACGAAAAGCGGCCGACTACGGCAAATTCTTTGACTATATACTCGCCCGCGTTGTCCACGAACGCGTGAAATTCAGCTACCGCTGACGTCGACGCTCGCTGCATATTTTTTTAACAATACTATCTCATCGTACAATCTATCCGCTTCGGGCAGTGTGCTGGATACAAGTTCGTCGCTGGCCAGACAGTCAATGATGTAAGAGATCAAATCCTTTTCGTTATAAAACAGTTCTCCGAGACGCCGCGACACTAAAGGAACGCTGTCTTTGAACAATTTCCACTCGGTCGTGGTCAAAGAGACAGCGTGTTTGCCTGCTCCGCTGTGCAATTGAACATACCTCTTACCGAACACGTTCTTTACGACGACGTGTCCGACGCTAAACGGAAATTTTCTGATAGCCGCCGTCGGTGTTGCTGCGGCTGTCGATATGTTCGCCAATTCCACCAGGATCTCGTTGAAGAGAGATTGCGTAAAGTAAGTGAATTTTTGACCGGCTTGCACTAATACGCCCAATTCGTGCGCCGCGTGTTGGAAAAGACCTGTAGCTATAAACTTTGTGCAATCCTTGTTTAGAAACAGTACCGATTTCAAGTAAATTCCCAACGGAAGGTTAGGCGGTATGAGGCGTTTAGTAGGAGAGCGCTCCACGTCCATACGCTCAGAACTCATGGTTCGTACTGAGCCGCGCAACGTTCAACACGTACCTCACTCACTTTCTCCCCTCCACTCCCTCTTAAAGCCTGCTATATTTTTAATGGCGCCTGTGAGCATAGAATAGCTCATGTGTTTATCGCAAAAGATAATACAGTAGGCTGCGGTATTGTCGGGAAAATTAGCGGCCGCCTCGAGTTCTAATTTCACATCGACCGGTCCTGATCTAAAGGAGTCTTTGTGTTTGGAACAATCGATTACGAAAATCGGTGTTTTCTCTTTGAACGTCTTTAAATCGACACACGGTGCCGGTTCGCGGTCGTAATAAGAATATTGGAATTCGCAGAATTTGTGGTATGCTAGCGCCGCACTACCCCGTACGCGTTCGTAAGGGTGAAAATGGGAATTTAGATGAACCCGCACGTCCGTAATGTTACAGTAATCGAATTCGGATTCGTCTTTACCGATTTTATTCGACCTATCCGTTTGAAAGACTAACGCTATGATCTGCGGCATTTGGTCTCGTAGCGGTTTTAAGAACCCACGAGTCCTGTTTCACGGCCGACCACCAAGGTTTTACGATAACATCCCACCTGCGATACGCTATATGCGCCGTAATATTGCTTTGAATCTTTTTCAAAGTGTCCCCCTCTTGCTTCCCGTCCACGGTAATGTGGTGTAACAACCATGTAATACCGGTAATTTCTACTTCCACATACGTCGCGCCGTCTTCGCTGTAAACGGCGTTCAAATCGGACGCCGACCGTAAGAGTACCAGTTCCTGTTTCACGTTGACCACTATCCGCCTGTTATCCTCGAAAAACCCCATCAACATTTTCAACGGTATGAGTACGGAAAATTCGTCGGTTACGCTGTCGGGGGATATGTACTTACCGGGACCCACCCAACCGGCATTCTTTAAATTATTTACCCTGTATTCGGGAGTGGACAGTAAGTTTTTAACCGTACTCACTATACCTAACTGCCTTGTACCATCCACTTTGTTTCCGGCAATCTCGTACCTCATATTGTCAAACAGAAACGCTACTCCGTTGTTAACAAATTTCACTGAGGCTTTGCTACCGTCTTCTTTTCTTCCCGACAACGTACCGGTAATGTAAAGCATACTCTCGTGAGGTAACGTCATGACATTTTGTTGGTTTACAGGTATCCGGATCTCATCGTTATTCCTGAACGTTCACGATGCGTACGGTTTATGATAATGAATTCTTTACCCGTGATCGTGTTATCGTACACGGGATGTCTTTCGAGCGCCAACATATCCATTATTGCGAAACAGTAATAATAATTTTAAAGCCTAGAGATCGTAAAAAACGTATATTTCTAGGTGTTAACACTCTCGTGTTTGTCCGTGGACTAACGTCGTGTCTATAAGGTTCTCTGTTAAATACAAGCCCCATATTATTAATATTATTATTATTATTGTCGGCGCCTTAAATGCAATCTGATGGAAATAGTTTCGTTTCTGAAATCGATGAGGTCGCCGTACTGATCCTTCAGATTCACGATAAGCTTATGAATCGATTTCACGTTGACCGGTAAATATATTACTGTTTGCGGTATCTCGATAATCTTATAGCCCGTGGTACTTGGGGATAAAACTCGTGTATAACGTGACTCTCTATTCCGTTTTGAAACGAACCCGAAGCTACGTTACATTCTATTTGTATTACGCTGACCTTGATGATGTCCACCGGCAGGTCGGAAACGTGCACTTGATCGCGCGCTAAAATTTTCTTTTCAAAACCTAGTAACGAGCCTATCGTCTGCTGTCCGCTGAAATCTATCTCCTCCGAACAAAATATCTCCACCTTTAGCGTGTTATTATTCGGTTTCAAAGAGAATACGATGTCGGGATCTAGTTTAGATTTAATGTACTTTTCAATGTCTTCGATTTCATACGATCCCGTAGGCAGTTTTATGTTTAACGTTTCGTTTTCAATTGCAGCTGATGATAAATTTTCGTGTTCCACGACAGCAGCAACAGCGGTAACAGCAGCAGCAGCAGAGACTGTATCTGAAACCTTTGAGCTTCTAGACGAATCTGTACGTTCAGCAGCAGCAGCAGCAGCACCAACGGGGGGAACCTGTAAAAGTTCTTTTTTTTTTATTAGTATCACTATGAATACCGAGTAATTGTAATGCCGATCGTTTATCTCTAACTTTATGTAACAATCGCAATTCGTTGTTAACGCCTTCTTTGATATTCGGTATAGAATTGTACGTAGCCAGATCGACTAGACCGATTTCCCATTCGTCTTCGGACACATCGATTGGCGGGAAAAAATCGCACGCGGAACGGAGAGTCACGACGGAAACTTTAGACACAGATGACCGCAAACGACTGAGTTGTCTGATATCTCGTGTAATTATAGTATATTAGCTGTGGGAGCTCTATCACTATGGTGCACACTTGGGCTAATGCAGACGACGTCAGAAACCACCGAGGCGGCTATACAGATGACCGCAAACGACAGATGAGTTGTCGCGCTGATATCTCGTGTAATTATAGTGAATATTAGCTGTGGGACCGAAATATCTGATAAGCTCTATCGGTGGTCTTAGATTACCGAAACTATCGAAATACTCTACGGTGTTGCCTCTCTTCTTATAACATACCCAGTGAGTACCGTAGCCTGACATGCTGTCCAAATTGACGATCGCCGATTCGTTTCTCAAAGGTTTACGCGGTAACGTGTCTCGCATGAAAACAACGCGGAATGAGACCACTCCCAAAAGATGAGCGTACTTTTCTAAATCCAGATTCGTCAACGGTCTGATCGGTATCGAACCGATCAGTATTTTTTTTTTAGAAGTCCTACGCTTGCTGCAGCCACCGCCCTCCTTTTTCTTGTACGGTCTGAGATAAAGACCTTTACCTCTTAAACCGGAAATGAGTTGGTTAATACTCCGTCGTTTTCGAACCGCCCTCTTCCTCCTTCTCTTTTTTCCACCCCCTAATTTCCCTTTCGCTTTCATAGCGGCCGCTACAGCGAGTGCGGTCGCACGTTCGCTCAATGAGGCGTCACTCGCTGTGACACGATTCCACGCTTGTCCGGCTAGACGATTGTCCGCTTCGCTACGCCTCTGTGAATCGCTGTAACGGCTGTACGCGATATCGTGTTCTTTGCACTCTTCGTCCAAAGGATTTATACCTTTATCGCCTCGAGCTAGTCTCTTACTTAATTTAGTGCCGTGACCGCAGTAGTTGTACGAAGGTATACGTAGTTCGACCGGTAACAAATCTATAGCTTTGTTTAGAGCTGACGAAACCAATCCACGACCTTTCCTAAGCACTCGTCGTTTACGACTGACACGTGTTGCACGTTTACCGACCATTTTAACACTGATTCATTGCGACTACATGTCTTCCTTTTAAGAAGTAGAAGAAAAAGATGAGGAAACAAAATATATCCGATAACATAAAGTACAAGTTTTTGAGACGATTCTCTTTCAAACAGACGATGTTCAATATTTTGAATAGATCTTGTTCGACGCGCACAACGCGTCCTTGAAATTCATTGTACCCGATCACGTTACCGTTGTGGAAAAAATAAAGATTACCGTCCGTGTAGCGAAACGCCCCCTTAAAGTTAAGCGGAACGCCTTGAAACAGATCCGCCGTGAGACCTGCGTAATGACAACCTCTGTCTTATTCCGAATACCTTAAAACACGAGAATTAAAGTCCATCAAAAATGTCTGTCCACGATTATTTGTGAGCACTGTGTTTACAGGCGTCTTAACTACCATATTAGCCCAACCGTCGTAGGTGGACCTGTACCTTAGTCTCAAAGTCGGGTAATCGACGACGTATACGTGTTTGTTCAAAAACACGAGGATATCGTCGTTAGGGTTTTGCAAAATTGCCGTAATGTTTTGAGAACCGAAATACAGATAAGGCAACCAGTCTGTAATGAGTTCGGGTTCCACATTAGCACGATCTCTTATCGATTCGTCCAAACTCACTTTCCACACGTAATTCCCGTAAAAGAGGTAGATGTGTTTATTCGCAATCAATATTGTATTTATTTCGCGTCTGATTTTACATAGGTTAAACCTGGTCGAAACCGATCTGATATTGTACGACTCGATAGTTTTTCTAGAAAGTAGTAGTAGTAGTAGTAGTAGTAGTTGTTGTTGTTGTTGGGGTTACAATAGTTGTCGTCGTTGTTGTTGGTTTTGTCGTAGTTTTTGCTGTCGTTGTAGTAGTTGTAGTAGTAGTAGTAGTAGTAGAGGAAGGTGGCGGGGAGGTGGGCTTAGGGCCGTACAGAGTTTGTATATTTCGAATATCGGTGGGCGAAAGGTCAAACGCTGACAAATTTTTACACGGTGTACGAAATTGGGTACATTGCAGAATCGGAATCGCCGATATGATTTAAGCCGAGTGCGTGACCGATTTCGTGAACGAGTACCTGATAAAACGAAGTGTGAGTGTACGACGGGTTTGTCAGAGTAAAGTCCAAATTTTCATCGCTGTCAAAATGTATATAAACCTGCCTAGATTCATGTAGATTGGGCTTGAAGGTGTGCGCGAGAACGTGACCTTTACCGTCGAAATTATGCGAACACTGACTGCCCGTGGACATACGAAAATGGTCGTGTTCGCCGAACGATATGATGATATTCGGTTTTGAGGGATTCTGATTAAACGTTAAGGCGCAATGTCTGCTCCAGACGCCGAAAGCTTTCTGCACTAACCACCTGTACGAGCTCTTCTCGTACATATACCAAGTCAAAGTGTGAGTGTCCCAAACACGTCCGGTCGACAGAGAATCCGGTTCGTCTACATAACCGAAAAACTGTGAAGAAGTATTGTAAGATTGTGTCGCGACGCCGGCGACAAAGAAGAAGAAGAAAAACATGATCTTTATGTTTAAAAGTCGAATGCACGACTGACCCGCCGAAGCTTAAAGTACCGACCTAAATACTATTTTCCCACACCTAACGTCAGTGATAAAATTTCAATGACCGATTGTTTAAGTAAAAGAAGAAGAAGAAGAATATTTCGATTAATTGTTATTCTTCCCATACCTGGCGCCAGTGAGATAAAACATTCTGTTTAGGGTCATCGTGACTGTACCGTTTCCTTATTTCCTTAGCCAAAGAGATTAGTTCTTTGTGAATATTACTCATCGTACCAATTATTGCTTTATTAATCTCTATTTCTACAGCTTCGGTCAGCTGATTGTAAGTGACAGCGTCGTTATCGCTCGACCCCTTGCCCATGTAGTAGTAGTAGTTTGTATGTCCTGCCGCAATCGGCATGACCCCAATTAACACCCAATTAACCCCATTAACACCCAATTAACACCTAATTAACCCCAATTGACCCCCATTAACACCCAATTAACACTTACTTAACACCTAATTAACCCCAATTAACCTGCAATTAACCCCACTTGACCCCAATTAACACCCAATTAACCGATAAGATAACGCTGTCGGCACGTGTCAGAGCGGTATTTAAGCCTAACTCGTCGTCTTTTCCGAAGTAGTTTTCGTTCGTCCTGACGAATGTGTTTTTGATTTTGAAGTTCTTACATTTTATATTACCTACAATTTTGGGTTGATATTCACCATAGTTGGATTAACCTCTGCGGAAGTTTCTTTTTAAAGTAGAGTGATTATGAATTTGCCGTCAAGTTTATTCGAAATAACTTCTAAAGAAATCTGTGCGCGACTTACAAGTATCGAAGATATTGAAAAATTAGAATTACCATGTGTGGTCAAAAATTATTTACAAAGTATTTGTAAAAAAACTTGGATGACCTTAAAGTGTGATCTCAAATTATGATTATGTGGATTTCAATAATATTACATATCTAGATTTTTTAATGGTTATGAACCATCTACCAGACGTTGTCGACTTTTCAACAGGGATAAAACAAATAGTATTTAGAAGATTTTTTATCACAATAGTCCAGGTTGGTTATGTTATGAATGTTTTAGCAAAATTATTTTATACGACAAAGATTTTGAATTTTGGAACACCGGCTTTTTATTTAATCACGATTATGTCTTAGGTGTTGAGTCATTATCAAATATTATAAAAAAATCTGATAGCTGGTGCGATAAATGTGTTATAACGCCTTTGTTTGAGATTTTTGATAGAAATAAGCAGTGCGAATATGTTCCTTTCTTAGAATTTTGTGATATGAATAATTGCGTCAATCACATAAAAACTAAACAACAAATGAGAGAAGCTAGAGAGGGGATGCAGCGAAATATAAGACGCGGTCAGATTAAATCTACTGCTACTTTAACGTGAGGACAGTATTCGGTAACTCTGTGTGTGCATTTATAAGATTTTGTGATAAAAAGGATGGAGTTCATAGTCGATTTTCAAGGCTTTAAAAATCATAGGAACGAGTTTATTATCAAAGAGTTAGCTATTCTATCTACGGATGATTCAGTGTATGAATTGCAACTTTTTTTACCACCGTGTGATTTTAATGAGTTGGCAAGTCATCTTCAGAGACAAGTAATTTGGCTTGAAAACCAATACGACGGACTTCGGTGGGACTCCGGTGTTAAACCTTACAGTGATTTGAAACAAATATTTAAAGATATAAAAATAAGTGGAACAGTGTATGTAAAAGGTAGTGAAAAAGAAAACTTTTTATCTAATTTATTAAAAAATGAGTTTGATGTAAAAGTTCTAAATTTAGACAATCTCGATTGCCCTAATTTAAGTGTGTTAAAAAAACAATTTTGGAATAGTTTGTTGAAACCCTGTACGTTTAATCATAGCACAGATCATTGCGCTTATGTTAATGCTCATGTTTTACTAGATTGGTGGAAACTGGAAAAATTAGTTTTAGATCGAATTAACGCTGTAAATATTGCAATAAAAGAGTGTTTTGCCAAAGGTTATTCAGGTATGCAACAAGAATTAGTTAAGTTCTTACCCAAAGAATTTTTGTTGAATCATTCCGATTTAATTGAAAATATATATGACAAACTACCTTCGCATTTAAAGAATGATGAAGACATATTAAAGTGTTTCATTTGTAATGAGCATAAACTGTTAAATATTTGTAATATTTGTCTGTTAAAGAAAAAAGATTGTATTTATTGTAAAATGACGTAAAGCTCACGTTATTGTAGGAAAGAGAGTTGTTTCTAAAATAAAATATTGTGAAATATATTTAATGAAATATTTTTGATTCTTTCATAACATTTCCCCCCCCAGTACTGCTACTGTGAACACCTATTTCCTATATAAGTCAGAGGTGTAATTGCATAAAGTTATTTATTAAGTGTAAATTATTCAGTTAACATGTCTGTTTTAAGCAGTGATAAAAATTGTTGTTGTGGTTTATTAAATAGCGTTTATGAAAAGGTAAAAAGTGAAAATTCATCAACAGTATCACCCTCACCAGCAGCAGCAGCATTGATAAAAGATACTTGTTATTTCCAGCCTAAGAAAGATGAAATTTTGCGGTGTATTAATGGTATTTTAAGACTAGATATAATAAATGAACATTATTTGAAATGTAAAATGTCGACTATCGATATTGAGAATAAAATGAAAGAGTCATTTTCTAGTTGGCCGAAATCTTATCTTAATATTGACGACATGGTTCAGGCAGGATTTTATTATACGGGTATAAATGATTAAGTTTCTTGTATACATTGTAGATTGAAAATTGACCGATGGGAAGAGAGTGACATTCCAAAAGTGGAACATAAAAAATTTTCACCTAACTGTAAATTAATAAAATTGTTAAAATAAAACTAGCATAATAATATTTGTTTTTTTTGTATTGCTTATGTAATCAATATATTTATGATGTTATAGCTTATCGCCTTTTTATTTGCGTCTTATTCTGATACAGTTTATTCTTGAATAAGGTTATCGTAACATGACCGCGAGAAGTGATATCGATTTATCGGATTTGACAAATCAAGAGATACTTGGATAAATAAAAAAGATTTGATATGAAAGTAACAAAACAAGCGGATGCTATTTCAATTACAAATTTCGATTTGTATATAGAAGATAATATACGAGAAAGGAAAAATGGAGCGCTTTTACCAAATTCAATTAGATGTTTAATTTGCGGTCCCTCCAACTGTGGGAAAACAAATCTTATGTTTAATTTATTATTTCATCCTAAGGCGTTGTTTTTTGAAAATATTTATATTTTTTCGAAATCTATAAATCAACCAAAATATCGCTTTCTTAATCGCGTGTTTTCTAAAATTAAAAATGTTGGGTATTTTACATTTACCGAAAACGACGAAGTAATACATCCTAACGATGTTGAAGACAATTCTGTTATGATATTTGATGACGTGGCTTGTGAACGACAGAATAATATTAAAAATTACTTTGTTATGGGTCGACACAATAATATAGACACGTTTTATCTTTGTCAAACTTATAGCCATGTGCCAAAACAATTGATACGTGATAATGCTAATTTAATAATATTATTTAAACAAGATGAGCGGAACTTACGTCACGTTTATAATGATCATGTTACTACTGATATGAAATACGAAATTTTTAGAGAAATGTGTTCATTGGCTTGGAAAAAACGAATTCGTAGTTTTCTCGTAATAGACAAAGATAGTGATATAAATAGAGGAAGGTATAGAATTGGATTTGACGAGTTCATATCACTTTAAGCGTATTCTTAATCAGTTTACATCGTACCTTCGTTCAAGATGAACGAAATTACGGATCCCGATGAGCGCGAGAAACTTGTATTAGAAATAAAAGAGCTTAGGAAAACAATAAAAGAGAAACACAGGGCTCTGAAAAGAGGCATTACGGATATGGAATATCATATAGAACAAAATATAAAACCTATTATGGAACCGTTAATTAAACCATTGTACGATAAAATTGTTGAGAAACCAACTGAAATCGTCGAAAAACCTGTGAGTAAGTGGACCGCATCTAATGCTAATACATTATTAGCTAGCAAATTACAAAAGGAAAAGGAAAAAGAAAAAGAACTAACAAACAAAATGGAGAAAAAAAGAAAAAATTCAAATTTTGATATAGAAGAGCCGTTTGTTAAAAAAGCGGTTCCACGAAGAGCTGATAAACGAAAAAATTATGTTTCGGATGACGGTCCTGTAAAACGAACCACCGCTATCGCCCGACTCGATCATGGACGCGGAAAATTTTTCAATAAGAAGACAGAATTTGGAAACTATAAAGAATGAGATTCCCGTAAAACGAACCCCTCTAGATCCGGATTTAAAAATGGACGAGGATAGTACTTCTTCTGAGGATCAAGAAATGGAAACAGACAGCGAAATTGAGCCGCAGCCAATGGAAACGGAATATGAAAATAAAAAAGAAGAGATTTACGAATCACCTGAATCAGTCGAAGAATATTTAAACTCTCCTCAAGGTCGACGTGAAGCAGAGTCAATTATAAAAAACACGTTTAAAGGAAAACTGGCTATAAAATACTTTCTTACATATATAAAGTATCCTAAGAAAATTGACAATGTGTACGGAGTTCGTATAGAACGTAATAAGTGGATGATCGGTGATAAAGTAATAGATATAATTAACAACGACCTAGTTATTGATAACATTAGATACGCAGGCACACGAGGCCTTTATGATTTACTATTTATGAGAATTCCTGATGATTACATTTACACAGAAGAAGATTTAATTAAATATCGAGATATTTTGATATCTACAAATGCGCACAGAGTGGATTTTATGCCGAAAGGAAAAATCAAATCAAACAAAAGTTTAAAATATAAAAAGTAATTGCAAAATTATTTCCTCCACGCGAACCTCGCAGTCACATGGATTGGAGTGGGAGCGGTATTGTATTAAAAGACCTCGAAAAACAGACACCATCTTATACTTACTGGAACGACCTAATGAATTATGCGATCGTTTAAGATTGTTATTAGCATCGCAGTCGTCAGGTAATAAAGGTCATAATAATGAAATTATATCTATAGTAGAAGAATTGCAAGAAGCAGGTATAATTTTAAAATCTGAAAAAGCTTTACTACCTTTGTTAAAATGAGTGTAGACAAGTTTCGACGCCACATACACGCTGCTCGTCAAGGAAAACCTGTTCAAGGACCGCCAGGTATAGGTTTTATACTAACTGCCGACAGTAATTATGATATGAAAAGGAAAAGAATTTGTAATTTAAATGATCCTTTAGAAGACAATGATGCAATAAATTTAATAACGTTTAAGAGACAATGTTTAAGTTTAATCGATAAAAATACAATATCATTGAAAGAAGGTGTATTAGATGCAAATAATTTAATTTTAAGTAACGTAAAAAATCCGAAAAAAGATACGGATGTGGCTACAAAAAAATATGTTGATGATACAATTGGGGAAAAGAACACAGATTCGACTATTTACGCTTTTAAGTCGGCCGTTGATTATATTAACAAAAATTGTCTCTCATTAAAAAATGGTGTATTCGATGCTGGTGATTATACTTTAAGAAATGTAAAAACACCCGAAAAAGAGAAAGATGCGACTACGAAAAAATATGTTGATGATAAAACAGATATACTTAAGATGTATGCGGAAGAAATTGGTTATCACTGTTATCTTGAATATACTAGGACAACCCCAAAAAGTCAAAAACGGATTGGGCTAGTAATTTAATTACACACGTTCCCACAACCAGCACATAAACCTTGTATTAACAATCAGTTTCAAAATGAATAGTGAACGAAGTAATTCAAACAGTGTGTATCGAGGACGTGGACTGTTCACTTCTGTAAAAGCTTTGCCAGGAAAAATTTTAAATCGCGCAATAGATATATTACCTATTGAGCTACATATTCCAGGATATCGATATTGTGGGCCAGGAACAAGGTTACGTGACAGGTTAAACAGAGGTGATCCTGGCGTCAACAGATTAGATCAAGCTTGTAAAGATCACGATATTGCGTATTCAAAATTTTCAGATTCTACTCAAAGAGCAAAAGCTGATAAGCAATTGGCGGATAAGGCTTGGGAACGTGTTATATCATCAGACGCTAGTTTAGGCGAAAGAGCGGCAGCGTATGCTGTTACCAATATTATGAAAATTAAAAATAAACTAGGAGGAGGAAAAACGGCTAAAAATAAATCTAAAAAAAGAAGAAAAACCAAAAAGGCTTGTAAAACTAAAAAAGCACTTAGACGAGTTCTACGTTGTTTAAAGAAAAATAACAAATCTATTAAAAAAGGTAAAGGTTACTATTTGAAACCATACAAAGGCAGTGGAATTAAAAAAAAAAATAATAAAATTACCTGATCACGCATTATCAAACATGGAAATAATAAAGTATGTAAAACATTTAAACATACCTAATTTCAGAGGTGTTTTTATGCGCGACAATTTACCTAAAAAAATATTAAAAAATGAAAATGGTGTTATAAATTTGGATAGTACGCTAGGCGCAGGAACGCATTGGGTGTGTTATAAAAAGAAAAACAATAAAATTTTTTACTTTGATAGTTTCGGAAATTTACGTCCGCCAGCCGAAATAATAAATTATTTTCAATCAACTTCAGAAAATGTAAATATTTTTTATAATTATACAAACAAACAGAAAATGAATACATCAATATGCGGTCATTTATGTTTAGAATTTTTATCGGATAACAACTAATTAATATGTTATGTGTAAGCGGAAGAGGCTCGAGACTTACTTGCGATATATTTCCAGCAATAGATTTATCTAATTATCAATGGGAAATTGGATTAATTGATTTAATGACTTACAATACAATACCTAATGTCGAAACTGGAGTAAATGATATGTTTTATTATGGAGATAAGGACGAATATAAAATACAACTTCCCGAAGGTTCTTACGAAATAGATAATATTATTTCATTTTTAAAGGATGCAATACATGAAAAAAATAAAAGAACTGTTGTTAATTTGGATATAAAAGGAAATAATAATACAATGAAAACACAAATATATTGTTCAAAAGCTATTCGTTTTGACAAGCCAAATAGCATAGGTTCATTACTAGGTTTTGAACCCAAAAAATTAGAACCAAATGAATGGCATACTTCTCCAAATACTGTAAATATTAATAAAGTGGATATTATTCGTGTCACGTGTAATATTGTACGAGGATCGTATAACAACGGTGTTGAAGGTCATGTTCTTCATGAGTTTTATCCTACGGTAGAACCAGGTTATAAAATTGTTGAAAAACCTTCTTCAGTAATATACCTACCTTTAAATGTAACCGGTCTACTTCACAACATTTCAGTACAACTTGAGGATCAAGAGGGGCAACTGATTAACTTCAGACAAGAGTACATCTCGCTTAGACTGCATTTGAGACGCGTGTCTACTTAGATATGGTTTTAATTTTCAATAATAAAATTAATTCGGCACCATCATTCAGTTTTAATCAAACAATCAAGCCGTTAACAGCTAGAAACCGAATTTTTTGGAATATTTAGGTTTTACAGTTAACAAAAATATGTTGAGAATAGATGAAAAACTTCAATTCGATGATACGATTAGTGATTTAGAATACCACACTCATCTTCCGTATGCACAAACTACTTATAACGAAAATGACGAAATCCGTATACCCATTAATCAGCAAAATGTATACACTCTACCTCACAAAAGTTATTTGTACATAGAAGGAACTTTTACAGCAGAAAAAACTGATAATACAAAGGACGAGAGTATTCAACTAATTAGCAATGCTATGGCTTTTCTGTTTGACGAAATACGTTATGAACTTTGTGGGACAGAAATAGATCGAGTAAAAAATGCTGGTATAACTACAACAATAATAAATATATTGACTAGCCGCAAAGACGAGGAAAATGTGTTATTAAACGCCGGTTGGAAATTGATATGTCGCCTTTAGATAATACAGAAAAATTTTCTTTTGTATTCCTCTGAGTATGTTACTTGGGTTTGTAAGAGATTATAAACACATAATAATGTGTGTAAAACAAGAATTAGTTTTATTACGAAGTTCAACAAATTTAAATTCAATTTTAATAAATCATACAGATCGTAAAATAAGTTTGAATATAACTAAATTATTTTGGAAAATTCCATACGTTCAAGTTGCTGACGATGCTAATTTACCATTATTAAGATTCATAAAACAGGACATGCCTATACAAATACCATTTCGCCGAGGACTTCTTTTGAATATCCAATATATCCACAGACAAAAATGGCAGTTGGTTTGTGAAAACTACAACAAGTGATCAATCACCTCGATTCATAGCTTTTGGATTTCAAACAAATAGAAAAATGTACCAAATAGGAATGCCGGACACTTTGATATGTGCAATACTGTGAACGTTAAGGTATACAAAAATGCAAAATACCATCCATATGATAATTTTAATGGAAATGAAGCGATAATTTACAATAATTACTCAAATTTTCAATCTTCTTTTAACAACGATGTTGAAAATAAACCATCAATTGACATATTAACATATTTAGCTAAAACACCATTGTTTATTATTGACTGCTCGAGGGAAGATGAAACATTAAAAACAGGTACCTTAGATATTCGTATTGAAATCGAAACATCAGAAAATATTCCAGCAAACACTGCGGCCTACTGTCTCATCATTCAAGATGCTTTAGTGGAATATACACCACTTTCTGGTATTGTACGTAAAATATTTTAAAAAAATTTTCTAATTGTATTTGTAATATTTTTTTTGAATAAATAAAAATTATAACAAAACTTTTTTTTCTATTTCTTTCACAAACCCTCTATTGTATTTTGTAAATTTTATAAAGGAGAAGGAATAAATAAAACACAGAAAACAATATTTGTTTTTAAAAAATAAAATATAACACAAAAATAATATGTATTTATTTTCATAAACAAGGTATTACAATTTTGTTGTGTGATACATAAATGTATTTACTTTCATAAACAAGTTATGACATTTTATTTAATAAATTACAAAATACAGATTTTTTTTCCTTACATTGTTAATTGATACATAAATTTGAATAAAGAGTAAACTGGTAATAATAAATTTAATAATTATAACTTATGTTACAGTTAGGTACAGTATATTGTATTTATTTTCATAAACAAGGTATTACAATTTTTGTTGATTGATACATAAATGTATTTACTTTCATAAACAAGTTATGACATTTTATTTAATAAATTACAAAATACAGATTTTTTTTCCTTACATTGTTAATTGATACATAAATTTGAATAAAGAGTAAACTGGTAATAATAAATTTAATAATTATAACTTATTTTACAGTTAGGTACAGTAGAAAAAACATTTTAAAATGTAACTATTAAAAATGAACATCAATTTAATAAATGATGACCGTATGCAATTGTGTGTACACCGTCATCGCAAATAAACCTTTTGTCATCGAACACACTTAAAGCAAGTTTATTAATTGACACTGTTTGTACACAATGTTTTGTTGATCGAAATATTCTACATTCTCTTTTATATTGCTATGGTATTCTAAACAATTTTTGTAATCTTGAAAAGATATATTATTTTAATAACAGATTTTGTTACACCTTTTGCTTTTTTACGTTCATGTAAATTACTATCATTATTTTTACATTTGAAACTGTACAATTTTGGACGTAAGCCAACGAATTCAGTAATAGGCTGGCTGTTACACTCGTCTTTAAATTTTCCTAACACTTTTTGTTTTCTTCAAAATAACAAAAGTGATTTTTCGATAATCGGATGTGTCTAAAAATTCTTTTAAGTCATCATCCATCATATCTTTATAAAAATCGTCAGTTATTATTTCTAAGAAGTAAGCATCTGTATCAACGTACAAAAGGTTAATTTTATTTATATCATATTTTTACGTAACACGTTGTAAAAGAAGTCATACATAAATGCTTTGCTGAGTTCTAAAACGCTGAAACCTATGTATATGGGTTTATTAAATAAAACAGATTCTTTAGCGCTGCGCACTGCGCAGAGTGTTTCGTGGTAAATAATTGATTCAAGATAAGTTGGTTTACAAATAAGTTTGTTTAATCTTTTTTCGTTATTTACTAATTCTATTGATTGACGCTTTCTTATGTTTTCTATTGTTTTACCGAACATTGCGTTATTTAGTAGCTTGTAAAATTCTTTTTCAAATGAATTTTTGATTGTTTTCGTTTTCATTATTAAATAAAATGTAAGGTTTTAGCTAAGGTTCTTGATAAAATTTAAGGACTCTCTGTATTTTACGTACTATTAGACCATTTTGAACAGCTTGCTTTAAATTAACATAGTGAACAATGTAATTTGTTTTGAATTCTAAAGTTGTTAGTAATTTTTTTTGTTTTTCATTAGGCGGACATTTATTTTCCGGGAGAAACGGCAGTTCATTGTGTAAATTGTGATAGTCTTTCGGATATTCAATATCAACTTCCAGTATGTAGCCTGTACTAGAATCATCTGCTACAGATAAAATATCAAACATTTTAATTTTATTTTCCCACACGAACCCGTTTTTTGGCATTGGATTACACATTGCGTGACCGTATAAATTGTTGCAATCAATATATATTAAATATGAATTTGGTAGTTTGTCATTGTAATCGTTTTCAAGGTACGGGTTATTAGCTTTTGCATATCGCTTTATACAGGACGTTATACCTCCTCGTACCCCTGTTTCGATAAATAAATACTTGTCATAGTCGGTAAAAGTTCGAGTTCAACATTCGTAAAACGCAACATGGCGTCAAAAGTGAAACCTGGTAACGTCAAGTAGTGAGCCGAATCTAATTTATACGACTCAATACATAATGTCCTGAAATTTTCAAACACGTCACTTAGTAATAACACATCTATTTTCAAATATAAATCACTGTATTCGCCCAAAGTTTGACAATGAAAATGATTCCAAAGCTCCATAGCAAATTCATAATCCTCTTCAGATATTTCACTCTGAAGTAAACTATTATAAAAATATTTTTTTTCAGGTAATTTAGTTTCATCAAGTTTGTTCCACGCATCTGTATACTCATACGGATATACGCCTTTTCTTGTGACAAATTCTAAATCATTATCGTTAAAAATTTTTTACATGACAAAACTGACTCGAAGACAAATGACTGGCTAAAGAGCTTAAGCTGTGATTTAAAAATTTGAATGTATCCACAAATTTTAAAGTCAATCCATTTTTAGTTTTTTTGGAAAAGGAAATATATTTTTCTTTGCTATTGGGAATGATACTTATTTGTTGAGAGTCACAACCGAGTTGTTTAATTATAAAATGCGTATCATAATTGGAACTTCCGTGTATAAATATTGGTAGATATTGTATGTTTTGTCTTTTTAAGTTACAATTAACGCATAATACAGAACGAAAACGGCCTGTCAAATGACAATGATCACGTACCGATTTGTGAAATGCAGTAAATTTACTTTCGCACATTTCACAATGAGTTGTATTCTTGTATTTTTGTTTTTCTTCGTCCGTAAGGGGTAGCATTGGCTTCTTCTCCTGAATTAATTTTCCGATTTCATTACTTAAGTCAATTAAGTAAGCCATAAATTTATTAGCTGCATTTTCACCTCTATATAAAAATGGTTCTTTTGGTAATTTATCAAATATTTGTTCTGACAATGAAGTGTTATCAGCTACTACATAGACACAAAAACTCATGGGTTCATGAATATCGTGTAAAAATGTACATGTTGATATTCTTTCGTTAATAGGTTTCAATAGACACTCAAAGTCTGCATATATTACTATAGGAGCGCGAAAGCTATATTGAAAGTTTTTAAATTTTAATACAGGAGAGCAATCGTTTTCACTTTCTGGCATAACTGCCCTTACAGGCTTGTTTGGGATACATGTATTCATGTGGATTTTTAATTTATCTTCACAATTTCGACCTTGATAATGTGTAAAGCAGCGTTTACATATGACCTTCTTTTGGGTATTTTTGCTCAACTGAGAACCAATTAATCTGGAAAAATTACTTATGTAACAGTAATGGCTAACCCCACTTTTATTAGTAATTAGCAATAAGTCAAAGTGATTAATTTTTTCACTTTCGCATATTCTAAGAGGATATACATTATTATCGTTATCAAGCCCGTACACGTTAATGGAAACATTTTCATTATTCTTTTCAAATATATTTATTTCTTTAAGAGGAGTAGGAAAACTAATTCCGTTAAAATTGAATTTATTAATTTGTTCATAATATTCACTACTTAAGCGACTAGCACTTTTTTTCTGTACATACCGACTTAAAAGCGCCCATCTAAAACAAAAATTATCATTATAATTGTGAACATTTATAACGGCTTTCTTTAACTGAACACCAGGCGGTAGTGGTAAAAAAGAACTTCCACGCAAAGGTTTATATTTACTCAAACGCAATAAAATACTATCCACAGTATACAACGTCAAGCCGCTACCTTTATCTGTAGACGTAGACTCCTCATGACAAATTTTTGTAAACATTTCATTTAAAATACTTATTACATTTGATGATCTAAAAATTGTAAAATTTTTCGTTTTAAACGATCTGTCCTGTATTTCACCAACTATAGGTTTTATATATGTGCATTCGACAACAAGATTAAATTTAAACGAGTTGTAAATATCTAAACATATATTTAGAACATTTTCAATTTTCGGCTTATTGTGTGTTAACAACAGGCAAATATCTTTAATATTTTCAACATTATTTTTCAAATAAATAGTTTTTAGGTTTCCTTTGAAAGCATTCTCCAATTCGAAAAATTCATTTGAAACCAAGACATTTTATAATCTAACGGATTTTCTTTTTAAATGTTCACCTGATATACTTAGAACTATGTTCATGTTGCTTGAAGACGGAGTATCGGAATTATTTTCATGTGCGAGTTTTCTTTTTTTAACCCTACTGTCCATTTTATTTTTTTTTAATGTATCTGAAATAATTTTAAAAAAAAATATATTTCTGTTTTTACTCCAAACACTAAAAGAAAACGAGGCAACTTAGTAAACAATTCTTCATTTTATTGAAAAATGTTTCTTACCAGCCTAATACTGTCTCTAAATTTTAAACACTCAAAAACAAATTTTAAAAATTCAATAAATGTATTATAATTACGTTCTTCATTCAAATTTAAAAGTGATGTCTTTCTACGTGTTTAACTAATCTGAAAAATCCTGCGTTTTCGCTGTAGAAATAGATATTTTATTTATACAAATTTCTACGTTTTGTTTCATACTTTTTCAAATTCTTGTAAATAATAATAGTACATGAAATATTCGTTTAGAACATTATCAAAAGATGAATCGTCTGTCAAAAAAGGTTATCCGTAACTCTGTCAATAAACATTTTCGAAAACATTTCCGGTACAGAACTTATAAATAAATTATACATTTTTAAAGTTTTTTTATAAATATAAAATGGATTATTTTTATGAAATAACGATAAAAATCCAAAAGCACTTGTAAAATCATTATCTTCTAATAAATATTTTATTATATTGTCACTGATCAAAACATTAGAAAAACAAGTGGTAGTGAGGTACTCCATATTTTTCTTGTTGTAAGATCCTAAAATAATGAAAATATTTTACTATTAAAAACTTTAACTAAATCCTTATATGTTTTAAAATTAACATTAGAAATTGCTAAATCAATTTTGAATTCTTTGCTTCATTTTTTTCTATTTGTACGTCTACATTATCTATATTTGAAATTTTATCAGCTACTTTGTATAAAATGTCATTAATATTTTTAAGCAATTTTTGTTCATCTCTGTCATTTTCATCAAGCACAAAATATGCCTTCTTGTAAACTTTAGTCCAGTATTGCTTTTCGGGGATTTTTTCAAGTCGTCAATATCAGTCATTTCTATTTTTATTAAGTGGGTCCCCGTTTCTCCCGGAGATTTCATTATTTTCTTTCTTTACCGGAATTGGACAGAATTATTTGTTTGATAGTAACTTTTGACTTCTTTTAAAGTTTTTTCTGTTTCGTCAAAAACAAGCTATTAAAATCGTCATCCGATAAATTACTCACAGAATCGGATTCATCTGATGAATCGTTACTTCTCCTCCGCTTATTATTTTTTTTACCAAATTCTATTGTTTTAATGTATTTAACCAAAGCACGTGCTGTATCACAAGAAAAAGGTTCTTTGTAATAAATCGCTAGTTTCAACAGATGCTAATAATTTTACAATATCTTCATAAATTATTTTAGTTTTCTCTTTCATAACTCTATCTGACTGAAAACAATCAAAAATTAAATCTAGCGTATTGTATAAAGCTATAAAATCTTCATTTTTTTGTTTTCCCATAAATGTTTTTAAAGATTTAATTGTTGACCCCCTACGTATAAAAGAATCGACTCCTAATAGTAACTTAGTCTCCAATATTGATACTAAAGTTATACGGTTTGTGTCAATTTTTCCCCATTGCTTTTCGGTTTCCATTTTTGGTTTGATTATCTTCTTTAACTAAAAAGATAGGCAATCATTATTAATTATTATGTATACCAGTTTACTACATATATTATTTTTTGAGAAGCACATTAAGGCTATCGTCGCGTCCCTAAATGTAAATGCGAATGTACAGTGTTAAAGTCGTAAGTATAGTGTTGCAAGTGTAAATGTGTGTGTTAGACTCGGGTACCGCGAGAGACGTCTAAATCCTCTCAATAGGTGCGGCTAGTCTGCACCCCCCTGCGGGATTCTAGTACGTTTTATGCTTATTTAAATTAATCCTAATACATAATTACGTTTTTCTTAAAAATTGCTTACGATCCGATCAAGAGCCTTAATTTTAACATTTCTTAATAATCTTGGTTTCGGTCGAACCGAAACCGTCTGCCCTCTTTTGTATTTCGAACCCAACGAGACAATTTCTCAATTTCCGGATAGACAATCTTCTCACAAATTAACTGCGCTATCCTTTCCCCCTTGAAAACCATAAAATCATCTGTCGCGCTGTTATTAATTAACAAAATCTTTAAACTCCCCCTATAGTCCCTGTCTATTACGCCCGCTCCCATGTCAACACTATTGTAAAAAGATAGACCAGATCTGGGAGCTATTCTTCCGTAACATCCTTCCGGAACAATGACTCCCAGATCGGTTTCTATTAGTTGTCTAGTCCCCTTATGAACGACCGCATCCTCAGAACTTCTGAGGTCGAAACCGGCGGCCGAACTCGTGGCTTTGATAGGATCATAGGCATTTTCAGAAAATTTAAAAAAGTAGAGTTTAGCCGAATCCATTTCCATTTTTTAATTATAAAATTAACTATAATTTCACAAAAATATAATTTTCGTGATTGAGCTCGCCAAAATGATCTAAAAATAAAAAAAAATTGATTAACTTAATTAAATGAAATATACGTTAATTGAAAATTGAGTATTGTATAGATATATTCTTTGTATTTATAAAAAATACCTGTTAACGAATAATTTTAAATGTTCCTTAAGTCGTGTTTTTAAAAACGTATTCTGTACAAGGTGACAACCAAAATTTGAATGACTCCTTATGGTTTGTTTTCCTTCGGAATTATCACTTGTGAATTCTGTCTGTTAAAATAAAAGATTTTGTATAAGCAAACTTATTTAATTCAAATTAATAAACGAAAGTTGGTGAACTACTCTGGTGGTTTTTGTTAGAAGAAAGTATTTTTTTTAACTTTTAATTTTTACAAAATTAGCAAATGCAAATGTACAATCAAAATTTTTATTTCTTTTCGAATTTAATTCAAAATTAAAATAATCACTTACTTGTTTTAACAAAAGAAGATTTATCGTAGAACGTTGTAGCAGCAGACTAGCGACTGTAGCAACTGATGGATCAGAATAGAGACATGAGCTTGGTATTTTTCTTAATATATATACGCATTTATCTATCACGTGTATTAATTATGCAAAATAAGATCACATTGCATCATTAGAACACGAGCACAGATAACTTGACTTTAAACATTGAACTCTACAAAAAATTATTTTTGCAGACTCGCGCAAATGTGCCGACAAAGATTGACGTAAATACATTTTTTGCAATTACAAAGAACAGCGTTATATCAGTTTGAATTTTGACATTTGTTTCATATGGAATGATTAACAAGTATTGATAGTAAGTAATCTAAGAAATAATTGCACATATGTCAAAATTCATCAACTAAAATAGGTCTTACCTAGATATCGTTGTATTTTTATTCTTTTATAACTCTTGTAATTTTTCTAAAGGCGTTGAAATAGAATCTAATTTTGACACAAGTTCCTTAAAACGCTCCAAAAGTGTTGTAAATGATGTCTTTTCGCAGTTGACACCAAAAATAGAAAAATCAAACGTGTCTGCTCTGTGCAGCTTTTGTGTAAACTCATCGAATTCATAATAAGTATCATTTTTTAAAAAATACAATAAACCGTTTTTGAATTTGAAAATTGAATTTACACTTGGCGACACGCCCGGAAACTTTTCATATATGAGTCCATATGTTTTGCACTGAAACCTACACTCGTCGATTTCTGTATAGTATATTTCATTGTACAAAATATATGTCCTTCCATTGTATGTATTAACAACACCGTTAATATTAGCTGTGTTAGGTATTCCAATATCATGACATAATTTTGGATAGCCGCTGATAAGTTTCAAAGAAGGAAATTCAATCATATATATTTTACAACCTATAAAAATAACAATTTCGCCGGACGGTCTCTGGTAGATATGAGATATAGCTTTAATGTTTGCTGGTAAGAAATAGAGCCAATCAGGTAAATACTGTGCTCTATTGTAAGTATTTTCTCCTAACTTCAGAATCCAAACCCATTTTTTATAAAATAAATATAAATGTTGGTTTACAATTAAAAACGTATTAATATTTTTCACACTACAAAGAAGAGGTAGTGTAGGTATCTTTTAGGCGAAGTTGTTGTTGTTAATTCCGGTGTAAAAGTCGAAGTTGTAGTTAAAGTAGTACTAGTCGTTGTTGTTGATATAGGCGCTGCATGAGAGGGTGGTCCGTACATAGATTGGATGCCTAAAATATCGTCTTTTCCTAACTTTAAATCATTATTATTATAATAAGGAAACATAATAGCTTCACGATCCTTAGAATGTTTTAATCCAAGTGAATGTCCAATCTCATGTACTAAAACTTTGAGTAGACTTATTTGTCCGATTAAACATTGTTTCACATTTCTTTCTAAACACCAATTTTCATCATCATCAATATGTATTTCAACAGCGGTGCCGTCTGATTTAGGAAAGTAAGCATGTGCTAATACATTGCCTTGACCATCAAAGTCATTAGGACAAAAACGTGAATATGATGTTTGATACCTATGAGCTCCATATTTATTGGATATCACTATATCAGGATTATTTATACTGTGTTGGAAAATAATGTTAGAATATTCTTGCCATTTTTTAAAGGCGATTTCTGTAAGTGACAAGACATCAGAATTAGCGTAATAATAATGCCATCTAAGAGGAGACTTTTTCCAAGTAATATTAGTTCTAGAGAAACTTATTATATCATCACGAACGCCGCATCGTTTGGAATTCATTAAATTTAATGTTTCATCATTTAGTTGTCCGTCCACAGTAAGGTTATAATACTCTTGGAAAACAAAAAGTCCATTTGAAAGTACACTTAAGTTGGCTACAGTTACTGTCTCGTTGGTTTTTTCCAAAAAACCAAATGTTTGTAAGTATTCTACAATATCCAAAGTATTATTTGCTGTGTAAATTTTACTCTGTGCTGTGACATGTAAAAATAAAAAACACAATATAGTTTTCATTTTAACAATATCAAAGAATTCTTTCACAGAGAAAATCCAAGTAAGACGAGTTAAGTTAAAAAATTCGAAACCAAAAACAACGGAGCAAGTAGATCCTCTAAAAGTCGAAATCGAAAAACAAAAAACGTCCGTACACCGCCAGAACGAACTGAAACTACTTCGGAAAAGACGACGAGTTAGGCTTAAATACCGCTCTGACACGTGCCGACAGCGTTATCTTATCGATTAATTGGGTGTTAATTGGGGTCAAGTGGGGTTAATTGCAGGTTAATTGGGGTTAATTAGATGTTAAGTGGGTGTTAATTGGGTGTTAATGGGGGTCAAGTGGGGTTAATTGGGGTTAATTAGGTGTTAATTGGGTGTTAATGGGGTTAATTGGGGTTAATTGGGTGTTAATTGGGGTCATGCCGATTGCGGCAGGACATACAAACTACTACTACTCATGTTCCTGATAGGAACATTCAGCATCAAAGTACCCCTTAACACCGCCGCCGTTTAATGTGTTAAAGGCAACCCACATTTTAATGTTTTCTTCTTGTTTGTGTAATTGCTCGACATTGACAGCGTCAATAGGCTCCACACCTGCAGGTACGTTTGGGATTCTTTTACTGTTTGCGTTGAACATATCTCCGGTCGGCAGTCGAGTAAGAAAAAGCGTATTTTGCGTAAGAAAATCTAAATTGACTGCGTCTTTAGCTAATACAGGTTCCGCTACGTGACCGAGACGTTTATTCTGTAGATGCCAGCTGTTACCGCTTGTAACGCTTATTACGCGATTGTCAACGTACGATTTTGTAACAGCATCATTTTTAGCTGCGGGTGTTTTAACGTTACTAATAACCGACCCGCCGGCGTCAAATTTTCCCTCACCACCACCACCATCTTTCACGAGCATGTTTTCCTTCGCGTAACGAATGTTGATCGCATCTCAGTCCAACTGAGGCGGCCCTACATTACGTAATCGAAAATTTTCAAACGAATAATTATCGACTAGTTTATTGGGGATTAAAGATTCTAAATACTCTTTGATCACGGCGTTATCGTCGGCTGTCGGTCTGGCTAGACCGCCTAAACGAATATTTTTCGCGTGATATTTCGCAATCACCGGGTCGAATGTTAAACACTGTTTCTCCATGGTACCTAGATTTACGGCCGAATCAGCGTCGTCAGGCGTGTGGACATTACGTAACGCTTTGTGTTTCATATCATAATCTCCGTCCGATGTTAGAGTAAAACCGATCCCTGGGTGTCCTCGTCGTGCCGCATTATCACCGATTCCGCCACTATAACGTCCAAACTTGTCGACAATCATCTTATTTTCTATTTCCACACGATCGTATTTTTCTATTTCCTAAACCTTTTATAAGTCCCGCCTCTTTGAGATCTTCTATAATTGACACTATTTCGTTTGCGTGACCTGGGACATCAGCAAAAGTCTTAATCGGTCGCACAATTCGTTAGGATCGTCCCAATAAGCGTACTAGTTGTGACTTTGCCCTTGTTTAACACCAGTTTTCTTGTTTTGTTTTGCCTTCGGAAACAGGTACTGTATAACTTGTTTGTATTTATCCGCTTTCGGATTACGGTTGACCGGGCCGTGGGAATTTTATTTTTGCAGGTGGGATTTTGTCTGTAAGCAGATATTTTTATACGTAACAGCGTCGTCCGTTGTGTATTCTTCAGGATTCTTCATAAAGAATAGTTCGTATAGACCGGACGTACCTTTATAGCTAACACCATCGATAATTATGTCCGTGTCATCCGTAAATTGGATCCCCTCGGAACCGACAATTACAGAATCGTTTTTGATTCGCCGTCCGTATAAATGATCAATTTTCTGTTTCTTCGATGTGTCGGTAATAATTTCCGTCATGTATTTACGTACAAGAGGGTGTTTGAATTTGTCGTTTATCCAATCCTTCGACTCTCGCGTCCTTGAGGTGTGGCTACATAACTAGCAACTACACTGCTCGGAGTGTCTACAGTATCAAGACGGGGGGAAGAAAAATTAGATCCTGAAGTTTCCGCAATCAGAGGTGTGTCCAGAAATTTCGGAAAGGACGTTTTTCTCTTAGGTGTCGATGAAACAGGCGTTGACGTAGAAATAGAGGACATTTCTCCTGCCTCTTCTTCTTCTTCTTCTTCTTGTTTTTCAGTTTTCAAAAATAGGATCGTTTCATCTTTTATTTTTGTCATCTCCTTAATAATAGGTTTGTATTGGCTAGTTAATTGTACGTCCATATCGGCATCACCGAATTTCATTTGCATATATTTCCGCTTCAATGCGTCCCAATCGTTCGATCTCGAGGATAGCGAGATTACTTTCGGTTAACGTCATATTGCGAAATGACCGACTTTACAAAGATGTATCGTTATTTCTAAAAAATAATTATAAAAGCTATCATGGTAACTCTACCGACCTAAAGAATAGCGGAAACTTTTTCGCGGACACCAGATATTTTATAATGTCACCGACTGACGCGATCAAAAACTTTTTCCCAACGTAGTTCTCTGAAATAACTGTACGTGGTATCGAAAAACGGAATCCTCATCGTTTTACGCGTGTCTGTGAAAATAAAAATTCGTTTCAGGTTATAACGCCATTCTGGTATTTCGGCTACCATAAGATGATCGTCTCTCGGCGTATTCTGCATGTATTCTTTAAGGTCGCATATAGATCAAAGTGACGTGGAGGAGGAGGAGGATGGACAGCAGATATTCTCATGCGATTCAATAAAAGAAATTCGTCTAAATTCGCCCCTGTATATACGGACCATATTTCCAAACGTCGCGGGTCAACGACCTTGTATCGGTGTCCATTGTAAGATATGCCAAAGTTTTCGCACTGTTCCACAACGGTCGGAAGAGCGACTTTAAGAAATTCTACTGTGAATATACCTTGGGCTTTGTTTTTCACCGCCTCGAAATTTTTACCTCTTCTATTGAGCGGGAGTAGCGGAGGTGGAGTGCCAAACTTTACGTTGTAACTCACGTCTATCACGCACTTTGACGCTGTAATCAACCTATACGTTTCGACAGGCCCTCGAATGGGTATAGTCTTTTCCGTAATGACACATCTGGATGTACTAGGAAAATAACAGCCGTACTGTAGCATTTCCAAGTAATCTTGAGTGAATGCAAGGTCCCCGTAACCTGGTCTGAATGTGCGGTTGAAAAGGTCCGGGAATGGTCGAAAACGAGGGAGTAGATTTTGAGGGTGGCGTACTGTACCGTTCATCATGTGTTCGTTGTAGATTACCAGTTCAAACGAGACTCCACTTTTTTCGCACTTTAACAAAAATTTCACTCAAATGTCCCTGTTGTAGATACTCGAAGCACCGCCCGTTATCATCAAAATCACAATTGGAGGAAAACTCGTACTGTAATTGCCACGCCTTTTATGACACCAGCAGCGTCGATTGAATATGTCACCGTTTCTACCCGATCGGCTGCGATAATTTCCGCAAAACTGTTTCCCATCCTCGTAATACCAAGCACATATATTGGACTTTGGGCAACGGATAGTTCTTCGCTTACGGCGCAATGTCGTTGTAGGTGTATATTCTCATTGCAAGTCTTTTACAATACGGTCGAATCCTATTCTATATCTACCGTTTTCTATCTCGCTATCTTTATCTACAGGGTGGGGCAGGGAAGTATCCCTACTTTTGAGATGGCGTTGTGTGTAGTGAGGATGTGTGAGGAGTGGGGGTAAGCTCGAATGACGCTGTGGCCATGGAATTTTCCGTTAGTACCGCCGTCAGTTGTAGACATGGCTTGGTCGAATGAGCAACGCGCTTTTGCAGTCGAAACGTATTTCTCTCAAAACAAGTCTATTGTTGCGGTGCAGCGTGCGCTGCGAACTCTTTATCGGATTCCTACCCGCAATGCTGTTCCTGACAGCAAATCCATTTTGTTGTGGGTGGAGAACTTCCGTGCATGTGGTAGTGTAGTGCGAAAGAGAGTTGGGGCTCAGAGGACCGTCCGAACTCCAGAAAATATTGACCGTGTCAGAAGATCGATCTTGCAGTCTCCTAAGCGTTCTACTCGCAAGCACGCATCCAGCCTGGCGTTGTCTAATCGTACTGTGCGTCGTATTCTCCACGAGGAACTACACTTCCATCCATACAAGATGGTAATCGTTCAAGAACTCACACAACGGGACTGACAACAACGAATACAGGCATGTGAAACTTCATTGCTGACTTGCCAAATGATGCACGTTTTTGTTCAGTGACGAGGCGCACTTCCACATTTCTGGAGTTGTAAATAAGCAGAATATGCGTTATTGGAGTGGTGCAAACACTAGGGTAGTTCACGAGAGGCCTCTACACAGTGACAAAGTGACGGTTTGGTGTGCAATCAGCAGTGAAGGCATAATTGGGCCTTATTTCTTCGAGGAGGACAATTGTTGGGTTACCATCAATTCTGAACGGTATGTAAACATGCTCCAACAATTTCTTGAACCACAATTGCAACAAAAGAATTTGGGACTAGTGTGGTTTCAGCAGGATGGTGCCACAGCCCATACTGCTAGAACTTCGATGGCTGTTTTGAGGGAAATGTTCCCCGGGCGATTGATCTCCCGGTATGGTGACATTCCATGGCCCGCGCGCTCGCCGAATTTAACTCCGTGTGATTACTTTTTATGGGGCTACCTCAAGAGTGAAGTGTTTAAACATCGACCCAGGACCCTAGAAGCCTTGAAGCATGCAATTCGCCTTGAAGTTGGCCGCGTTCCACAAGAAATGCTTCGCAGAGTTATGCGGAGCTTTAGAACCAGGCTACAGCAGTGCATTGACAATGAGGGACATCACTTGCGTGATGTGTTATTTAAAACAAAGTAAAATTATTATTACAATTAACTTCCATCTGTACCCTTTTGATGCCACAATAAAGTTTTGTTCAAACATTTTTGGTTATTTTTTAATTTACCTTTAAAATTAGGGATACTTCCCTGCCCCACCCTGTATATGACAGCTTGCACCTACAATTAGCTAAGCAGTTCATTGTATACGTTTCATTGTATTAATGCTTTTTAGCCCTTTGGCAAGCCTGGTGATTTAGATTGGTAAGCAAAACTGGGTAAGCCATTTTTTAACAAAATGACAACTTTACATTAAAGTTTGTCAGAATTTAAATTAAACACTAAATAAAATGAACAAAATACCACTTAAATGAATGCTGTAGAGTCTTATAATGGGTACATTTTTTATTTATTATAAATTTGAGTTTAAAAAATATATATATTTTAGTAGCAAATTTTAAATTACTTGCAAAATAATGAAATAAAAGGCAAATAAATTTTAAACATAGCTAGAATAAAAACACACTGAATTATCTTAATGTTTACAAATTTTGATATTTTTAAGGTCGGCTATTTCACTGTCTGTAATGTAGTAACAATAAACAACCTTTTTAATGAACTTATCTCTTTCAAATTACCTCTTTCACAGCAGCATTATTTTCATCGCTTGACACGAGCAAAGTATAATTTTCGCTTGTTTTAAAATTTCTTCGAGCCTGCTTATGCAGCTCTTTAGCTAAATCACGTCTAACACTACCCTTACCGCTCATGACCGAATAATGCCGCGCCAATTGCGAGTGTGAGGTCTTTATATCCCCTTTGGGGAAAGGGGTGGCCCCATCCTTCGCCACCCTTACGTGGAATCCAATCCAAAACAAAAATACCTATTCCATTGTTGATGCCTCCGTACACGTTTTACCGACTTACTTTTTGTTGTTGTTTTTATTGTTGTAGTACCTTTTATCTTGCGGGCTATCACACCATGCCAGAAGGACATTCACACTTACGGTTTTTATACCACGTCAGAGGGGCATAAGCATACAGATTTACGGAAGATTTATCTTCTCGCCAGAAACCAACACACACACACAACAAAAATGTGAAAGTGGGTAAGACTATATTCAAACAAAACAACAACAAAAAATGTATTTTTAATAAACGCGCGCGTTAGCACTCTCTCTCTCTCTCTCTCTCTCTCTCTCTACTCCACTCTACTCGAGACACTTTATGCCCGTTGGGCAGTGTGTCATATTCACCGTACCTTTTTTTCACCGGTTACTATAAATGTTTTTGATTCGCGTACTGTAATCACTTGACGGTCTTTAGTACGACGGATCTGAGTATTGGTGACGGTGATCGGGTCGGAATCCTCATTTAGCACCATACATTTTAACGAGTCAAACTTTACCGAACCGGAGTGCGGAGATTCAATGTCAATCCTTTCACTTTGCACACGGTCACCGGCTCGTTGGGGTACTTTGTCGACAGAACTTTGTAACTGTAGATTTTACGTCTGCCGGAAACATCACAGATTTTAGGTTCTGTGATGTACGACCCAGGACCGTATTCAAGTAATTCGTCTGTCATCTGTCCGAAGTAGTCCCCTCTCTCGATTTTATGTTTTCTCTCTACGTATATAACGGAATCAGTATCATAATAAACAGTCTGTCTGTCAAGAGCGTCCATGTGTTCGTAGAGTTTTAGTCTAGCCTGGGCCGTGGTAAAAGCTGCGAGAATGACGTTGACTGTCGGCAAGACTTTACAGACGTCTTCCGCTTACTCCTAATTCACTACGACCACGTCGTCGTTTACTTCCTGTATGTTGTTAACTTGGACGGACGGACTGACCAGCAATTTAAACAGTTCCGTCGGTTGTCTGACGATCGCTGTCTTAGTCTGATTCTCTCTCTGGCCGAACTTACCCCAAAAGGAATTCAACATAAGTTTGGCCAGCGAGCGGCGACCTTCGTTTTTTCTACCTTAGTCTCGTTTAATCTGACACCCTCGGCGTCGAAATAGTCGTTCACGTACTTTGTACGGCCCTCGTCCGTCCGACACCATTCCAGATAACCGGAAGCCTCTTGTTTAATTTCTAATTTATAAATTCCGTAAAGAGTCCACCACCCTCCATATCGAATTTCGCCACTTCTTACTGCCATAGTTCGTGCATTTCAACGATTACATAACCTTTGTCTACGGCTTTACGAATCTCATCCATAGTCCACGTCTTCGTCAGTGTCCGTTCGTCCACAGTGTGCCGGCAGTCTGACGAATTCAAAGTCTCTGGAAGTGCGGCATAAAATAAACATTAATTTGTGATGAATTTTCACGGGCAACACGGGGTGGTAAAGTTCGCGAGGGAGTAAAATGGTACACTTTAGCAAGCCATCGGCATTCGTGCCCACCTTCCTGAATTCAGCGTTACCTACGTGTACTGTAGGGTGTCCTACAAGGTACTTACCGTACTTGAAGACCCACGGGTAACGAGAGCACACGTCCACGTAGTGGATTTTTTCACCCTCTTTACAAGCACGGTAAGATTTCATATTACACGTACGACCTCCGAAAAACCCGTCTCTTGGGTTTAGGGGTGCGCTGTTAATTATGGGATGACTTTCGAGGTACGCCGTTTCCTTTCGCATCGTCCTGAACTCGCACTCCCACATCTCGACGACCGCGGAGACTTGATCGTGCTGGCGAGAGTGTTTAGCTGTTTTCGCTTTAGTTCTCTCGAAACGGGCGATAAACGTGTCAGACGGGTCATCCTCAAGGGGGTTCCCTCGATCGTAAGGAAAACATTTCGGACATCCGTGCCAGTAGCTCCCGTGAAATTCGTACACCGTCTTGGTTTCTGCGCACAAACCGTCCACTTTAATGCCGGCGATCAGTTTTTCCCTACCTCTACCTGCGTGATCCATTCGGATCCAGTCTTGATCCTCCACCCATGTCAACCACTGAAGTGCGACAAGTGATTGGGTGTCGACCAAACGGTACTCATTTTTCGGGACAATTCCAATAGTGTTGGGTTTAAGAAAATTTCGTCTAAAGGTCACGTTGCAAGCACTCGCTATGGTCACCGCTTCAAGGAACGTTGCATTCTTGCATAAACGATGCCCTGAACTTAATGCACGCTTGTGCTAGGATATCAACGTCAGAAAGGCAGTATTCGAAAATTTCCTTTTGGAAATCGAACACGTAATCGTTGCGCACCTGTTCGACGTGCCATTTCAAAAACTCATTTTGGTTCTTATCGAACATAGAGTCGGGACAGTAATCTTCTTTGGGCGGAATGGGACCTACGTAATTTTGATTGGCCAGTGTATTGAACAGGTGCGAAAAGTAACCTTTCTTTTTCGGCGGCAAATCGAAAGCTTTGAAGAGTTTGGACAGCGCCATCGGCATGCAATTTAGAGAATCGATAAATTTTACGTTATCGATTTCCATGAGGATGACCTTGCTACCACGTGTAATCAAGCTACGGGTAAATTGAGTCCGTTCGAGAACGTATTTCAAGAGGAATTCGAAATCGAACGCTTGACCGTTACTGCAATGACGCAATTTTTATTAAACGTTTTGCGAATCTCCATTACGTACTTCATAAAACAGTCAACTGGTTTTTTGTAAACACTCGCGTTCGCGCCTCGCACTGAGAACAGTCTTCTGTCGGCTGGTTCACTCATTCCCAACAGTATTGCCTAGAGACACAGAAATTCACTCAGTGCACCTGAGCCGTGTCGAGATTTTCGTCTTGGTGCGTCTCTAGGTCGAAAAAGATAAATAGAAAATCCCTGACAATTGGTTTTCTCACGTCGACGCGTATGTAACAGAAATGACCTGCCGGCCTGTATTCCTTTCACAATTTGCAATAGATTTCACCGCAAACGTGAGTGGTTTTCCGTTTTTTCGTTAAAATCAACTTTTTACATTGAGGGCATTCCTGTACGGACTGACAGACGTTTCCAGTGTGCGCGATAAAACAATTTTTATTTTTAAATTAACGATTACAGTCGCTGCAATAGACGGTACCGCTATCGTCTTTTTCGCACGGTGGTGAACTTTTGCTCTAGTTGCACTGTGCGTTCTGCAACCGCTGTTTGACCTGTGCCGCTCTCATTGGTCGAAAGGAGTGTGGCAGGTTTCACAATAATAAGAGGATACGAATGGAGCCGTTAAACTCGTGATTACATTATAGTGCCCGTTGTGAAATATTAGTTTATCTTGTAGGGTGCGTTCTGCACATGGCCCTCGAAGTAAACATCGCGACCGTGGTTACCGTAGTTGTACACTGTAATCTTGTAATCTGCGAGGAAATTTTTAAATTTTTGCAACTCTACCACACCTGCACATGCATCTCCGATTTCCACATTCGCGTCAGTCATCAGTTGTCGTGCCCTGAGAGCCTGTCGCTTACGTCTATCTTGTATGACGGCTTTGTAATCCGGGACTTTGTCGGCGTGAACCTTGCCTACTACGAGTGAGCACCGTGGACATAAGGAGTCGTTGTTTTTAATCACCAGGATCCCCCTTCTACCGTGGCACTCTTCGTTAAAATTATTGTAAAGTCCCGATCTTACACGTCCGCGCCCGACTGGAAATTTTACTTTAGTGCATTCGACTTTGAATGTGTCGCTGGTGGTAAACGTTTCCGCGTTACTCGGTATTATACCCCCGAAAATATTCCATAGTATGTCAGGCGTTACTTCCGATGCCGGTCTGAAAGCTACATATCCGGGGTCATGATTTCTAAAATTTAAACTGATCAACGTGAAATCCAGACGGTCTCTTTTAGACGTTGCAGCGGTCATGGTCTCTACTAATTCGGTCAGTCCCTGTTTGACACATTGAATTTTATCCACACCTACGGGCGGTATATTGAATTTAAATGTTACTTTAGTTCCGTATAATCCAAATTTTTTCACGTACGTTTCTCTTCTAGACACTATATAAGCGGAAATATTATTACTTAACTAATTGTGCAAAGAGAGAGAGAGAGTGAGAGAGAGAGAGAGAGAGAGAGAGAGAGAGAGAGAGAGAGAGAGGGAGTGAGAGCCTAACAACGTACTTACAAATTGTTACGAAATAAAGTTGAGAAATCGGTTGTACAATTGTTGCTTCTTATTTGACGTCACCCGACAAAATAGTACAAGCGGTTCCGTCCCACTCGTTCATATCTATTCCTTGTCGCTTGCGTCACACTTGTAACGTACACGTCACTACTGTACTTCACAAATGTACCGGTTGCGTAATCGACCGGTTGTGAAACCAAATACATCGGGTTTACCTAATCGACTGGGAATAATTACATCCGGCTAGGTCATCGACCGGTAGGAAGACAAAATACATATGGGTTAGGTAATCAACCGGAAATGACGTATTGTACACTTACATCCTATAGCGTAATCGACCGGAAGGGAAGTAATGTAATCCGGTGACGTAATCGACCGGAAGTACGATATCCGATGACGTAATTTACAATCGGTCTTTTCATTATATATTGCTTGAGTGTTCCGACGGTAAGCCATTACGATTTGCATCGTGCTACCTGTAGTGTACCAGTTGGGTATTTAAAGTGTGCAGTGTTGTTAGCAGCGGTTTACGTAGAACTTATTAAATAATATTGTGTCGTTATTGTGCATGTAAGTATGTCTTCATCGGCATCGCCTGATTCTGATTCTTCTTCTTCTTCTTCGTTATCTGCGGCATCAATCATCGATCGCTTCAACGGCGTTACTCCTATAGAATCTGTACCGATTCGATCATTGATAATCTGCTTGCCTTATGATATTGTGAATTTAAGAATGATTCCTACTAAATACGGTACGTCTATACAAATTGATTTTCTTAATGAAAACGGATCGGTACAGAACACGTTTTTACCGAAACGATACGCCGACTTATTTTCTATGACAGAATTAAATGAACTAGTTTCTAAGAAACTAGTAGTAACGGACCACATTGGTCAAACCGTTAAGTTACACATTGAGTAATTCAATTCGAAATTGTTAACATATTAGTGTGTGTGTGTGGGGGGCACAATTTAAAAAAATATGTTTACCTTTTTTATACAGATCCTGACTGTAACTGTTGTCTCTCTCTTCGCTCTCTCTCTCTCTCTCTCTCTCTCTCTCTCTCACACACACACACACACACACACACTTTTCTCTCACCTGTAATGGCGTTCGTTTTACGGCACACACTCGTTTTTCTTAACGTGTTGGATTATTTAATTGTTGGTGACAAGATATAATTTTGCGATCGCTTTAAACGAAATAGATCTTCTGTTTTTAATAGCCAGAAACCGAGACAGTCATCTTTTTGTGAACAGAATTTTATTTACATATGGGCATTACATTTCTGAAAGTCTTTACGACTTATTTAGTGACGAAGAATGGGGTCTTATATCAGGATGTTCTCTTTTGCCATTAAGCAGTATAAGGTCCTATAAAAACCGCGTACATTGGACTCGTATATGTGTAAATCGAATTTTATCCGAGGCTCAGATCAGATAATTTCAACATAAGGTAGACTTTGTTGCTGTTTCTTGCTACCAACATCTGTCAGAGGAATTCCTACGGGAATTTCGTTTCAAGGTTTATTGGCTTTTTGTGTGCATGTATCAAACGCTATCGGAAAATTTCATACCAGAGTTTCAAACAATGGTAGACTGGTCGGAAGTATGGTGTTTTCAAGTACTATCCGAAAATTTCATGAAGGAATTTCAATCCAAAATCAACTGGGAGTACATCTCCGCACGTCAAAAGCTATCTGAAACTTTCTTACGGGAATTTCACTCGAAAGTCCTTTGGTCGAGGGTTTGCGCAGACCAAACTCTCTCGGAAGATTTTGTAAGAGAATTTCAATTTGAGGTCAACTGGTCTGAAGTTTCATGCTATCAGAATCTCCGATAATTTCATAAGGGAGTTTCATACAAATGTCGACTGGTACTATATCTCTTCACGACAGAATTTATCTGAAAGTTTCATACGTGAATTTCAAACAAAAGTCTACTGGTCGAAGATCTTCAATTGTCAAATATTGTCTGAAGCTTTTGTTAAAAAATTTAAAAACGAATAAGACGATTTCGATAGATTCGCGTTACTCGTACGCTATTTACAGGGGTTGAAAAAGAGGAAGAAGAAGAAGACGCAGAAGAAGAAGAAGAAGAAATCTAAATTATCGTATTACCCTTTTGCGTGTATATATATATATATATATATTCATTACATGTACATTACTTAAACGACACAGTATTATGTGTTGCTATTACTGTTACTGTTATTATTATTAGTACTACTACTACTACTACTACTACAGGAACTATTGTAGCTGTTGTTGGTGTTTATCTCTTTATAACCGATGGAAGGTCAAGATATACATGTAATTATAATCCAAGTGCGGTATATCTTTTATTACATCTCCGTTTTTCAACTTTGTAATTTTGTATTTATTTTTTATTCATAGACCATTGACGTACCGGCACCTGCTGTGTCCCCAACACCGTCGACGTCATCGATAGCGTCATCTTCTTCGACGTTTGTCTTCTTGTCTGTACCACCACCACCATCACAATCACAGCCCTCAGAGTCACCGAGTTTCACACGGTCCTCAGAGTTGCCGAGTTTCACACAGTCCTCAGAATCGCCGAGTTTCACACGGTCCTCAGAGTCGCCGAGTTTATTGAACGACAACTACGACGACGACGACCAGGTCGACGACGACACAGATGAAGGAATAAGAAAGGGAAGAAGAATCAGAAGACGTCGCTCAATATCGTCATCCAGGAAACAGGATGACAGTCATGACTTGCGTAGATGCAGACAATATTTCACGACACGTTTCCTCACCTTTCTAGATCGTCACAGATTCGGGTCTTCTGTTAGTATCTAATGTTTATACAGTTTACATTTCCCAGGTTTTTGGTTAAATTTGAATTTATTTTTATTTTTCCTTTACTTTAGTGTCACAGGTGTTCCAACAGAGTTTTTAAATATGACGACTTACCTCCGGCGTATATTACGGTGCAAACTATAAGAGAAATTCTACACGATTTACGATTGGCCGTTGGAAGACGCCTGCTTACGACCGTGCTGTATAAACCTCAGGACCTAAGCCATACAGGTGTTTCGAATGGTTAACTGTCAGATAACACGAAGTTTTAATCGTGGATTTTCTTATCTACGTAGACACGGAGTTATACCCTTGGAGCAGCAAGTACGAAAAACATGAAAAACTGTTTTCTTTTCTTAAAAAAAAAAACATTTAACATTTTTAACAATACAAACAGAGTTGTTATTGTTACAGGATGCGAGCACTTCTAATAGTCATAATAGGAATAGTAGTAGCAGTAACGTCAGACATACTTCTCGTTCATCCTGTCCTGTTTGTCTGGATAATCCTCAAGAACACGCGCTCGTACCATGTGTACATGTTTTATGTAAGGACTGTTTTCAACGGATGACCACGTGCCCCTTTTGTAGAACGCAAATATCCAGTGTCTATAGACTATATTTTCAAGATTTTTTAAAAATATATTACATAATCTCTGTGTCATACACACACTTTTGTGTTATTGTCATTTTTATTATAATTATTATAATAATTATTATTATTATTATTATTATTATTAATATTAGTATTATTATTGTAATTGTAAATATTAATAAATCCTCATGATGACAATAACAAAAAAGTCTAATACATTTCAACGTGTTACTTTTTCTTTGTACCACCTACAAAAACCTGTGCTCTAAGATTGACAGGGTAAGTGTGCAACGTGTCAAAAATGGTTCCTGACACGTTGAAACAAGCAGAGGACCTTGAGTTTACTGCTACTGACACACTGTTTATGTCGTCATACATATTCCAATATTGAGGCACATTACAATATATATATATATATATATATATATATATATATATATATATATATATATATATATAAACTATTACTAGGATTCACATTCTAAAACTACAGGGTGCTCGGGTGGTCACCAATGGCGAGTAAAAAAAAAAACGTACATGTGTGTGTGACGTAGGAGGTATGACGCCGTTTGCCCACCAGCCATAAACGTACGTGTGTGAGAGACGCAGTGCCCATGCGCACCAGCCGACGTCGACGTAGGGGGTATGACGCAACGTCTTACAGTATTTTTCTTTGTTACCACCACCAACATGCAATCTTTTACAAGCCAATTATACACACCATCACGCAGTCGGCGATCGCCCACTACAACAGAACATCTAACGCAGTGCGCCTGCGCAACAGCCGACCGTGCGACGTCGACGTAGGGGGTACGACGTCGAGTCGTAGGGGTACGACGTCGAGTCGTAGGGGTACGACGTCGAGTCGTAGAGGGTATGACGACAGCATCACGCCAGAGGGAGTATGACCTCAGGATTACGACAGAGTGCACGACATCATCCTGACATCAGTTAAGATAAACGAAACGCAAAGCTCACGCGTCATACCACGTCATCCAGTACTTAACGACATGTATGGAACACACAACACTGCACTATACGGAGGAGAACCTATGACGCCTGGGAGTGGGGGTGGGATATACTACCGCCCCTCCTACTTTCGTACTTTATTCCTTGTTCTTTAGATATAGGTTTAATGTTAAATTTCATCATAGTCGCGTATAATTTGAGTGTGATAAAACTTTGATTACCAAATTGAAATTTGTAATCACGAATGTTCTAATTTCGCACAAGATAAGTTCCGTTCCTGGAAAGGTCCCAAACTGTCGAATAAATTGAAGTGGGTTGTTCATTTCTCAGGTAAAGGGCGTAGTAAAGTTTCTCAAGCTTCAAAGTCCACGACCGATATGAATTCATAGTGGCTACGATCCCCATGCAAGATTTTCATGAAATCGTAATCAAAAATTTAAAATAAAAATCCTTATTTATTTAAAAGGTAATTTTGAAATAGTAACCCAAGTGGACTGAATTTACTTTACTTTTCATAGTAAAATCTATTTAACAATTACAAGGCGGACAATACTTGATACTATAATTCAAGATTGGATACATAAAACGATTAAAAAAAGGTGTTTTTAGACAATTTCTAGTAACTACATTTTTTGTTGGGACCTAACTTACTGAAGGAATAAACCCATTTTCAGTGAGGTTCACCAGAAACGTCTTTTTTAATTAAAAATAGCAAAAAGTTTTTATAAACAAACCTGTTGTTTAGTTCCAATAAATATTCCTACGGGCAATAGTTATTTTATACACATTTTTTGACCGATTTGCTTCCGAAAAATCGGACCGTTTCTTCGACCCTTACAAACGGTAACGTAATTTGGGATTGGGAAATTAATCCACACACAGTGAAAATAATTGAAAAATAAATTGAATTCCAAAACCCGGTTCACTAACGGAAATTGAACGCAATATTTATCGTTATGTAGGTCTAGCTGAATAAGGGGAAAGGATTTGTAGTTAGCCCCCTGGGGTGAAATCCTCACTTCTTTAATTGTATTAAGTAGTTTAACGTAAACAAGAACTGTTTAAAAAATATTTATAATGTAAACCATAAGAAGTAAATATTATTTAAATCAAATATTTGCTACATTGTAAAGTAAGCATTAAAGGTAAGGTATACAGTTTTTAACAATGTTGAAGTCAGATTTTTTTTTAATTTGTGATATAAAAGTTACGTATTTTTAAAGGTTTTTAATTGCGTTCTTTTGAAAATGTTTCCGTCTATTTCCTATCTTTAAGAAAATCATAACTACTTTATGAAAATGTAATTACTTCATCGTAAACAATGTAAAATCTGCATAAATTATTTTTTGTTTACTTTTCAAATTCCATGGAATATATGAAAATGAATATAACTGAGGTCAGGGTTCAACTTCATACTTTAAATATAATTTAAAAATTCAAAATGCTAATCTATTCAAACTTTATGCTGATTATTATACATATATTCAAACGCTGTAAGCTACATAAAATGTTTGAGTTTTGAGCCGCCTCGGTGGCCTTGTTGATAGCGTCAACTCAATTGGGCTTTCACCCCGAGGACCCGGGTTCGATTCCCGGCCAGGGCTTGGCATTTTCATACGCTATAAATCATCCCATCGTTTGCATTAGCCCAAGTGTGCACAATGGTCGGACGTTAAACACAAAAAACATGTTTGAGTTTTGCTTCTATCACGTCTGCGAAACAGCTGAGCGCCGCAATAATTCTATATTATTGATATGTGTTCAAACTCTCATATTTACGTGCGTATATCTTAAAAACAATCAAGTGAATTTAACAGCGCTATCCTGTAAAAAACCTTTTCTTCTTACAAAGGGCGGAAACAGGGCAAAACAAAGCCCGCCATTTATTATTCAAAAGTCCAGAAAACCTTGTTTTTTATTCGAGATGCTTAAGCAGCTAAACCTGTTTGTTTTCGCTGAACTAATGTAAGCCGTTTTCTAAAAAAAACAAGCAAATCTCCAATGTGAATTTCTTTCGATTGATAGGTTAATTACTTCATACAAATCTTGTTGACGTTAAAATATTCGCAGGAATAGTGAATTTCCATTGGAAAATGTTTCATTGGAGCGTTCATTATGCTAGGGACCTTCAGTCCTGACCTCTCGATCGCGTTTTGTCGGAATTAGTTAAAATGTTATATTTCATGTGTAGGCCTACAAATTTGCGAGTGTTAAAACCTCGCCGTATTTAGGGTTTTTGGCAGTCAGATTTATTTACTGAAAACATTAATACAGGCTACTGTACTCTACAAGTAACAATAACGTGTACAGTAATATGGTTATTGTGAGTAATATGGGCCTAACAAATAGGCCGCCTCGGTGGCCTAGTTGATAACGTACTGGGCTTTAACCCCGAGGACCCGGGTTCGATTCCCGGCCAGGGCTTGGCATTTTCATACGCTATAAATCATCCCATCGTCTGCATTAGCCCAAGTGTGCACAATAGTCGGACGTTAAACACCAAAAAAAGAACAATAACTTACTTTTTAGTAACAAAAGATTTTCTTCCAAATACGAGTATATGGAAGTAAATTGATGTAAAATGTTTGTCATCTTTCAAATTAATTAAGGAGTTGTCCGTAAGTCCCTCTCTCGCCCATGTTAAATTAGTCCATTTCGTGATCCATTTTCTAAGAAACCGTAAAGGTATTCGCTGAAATTTATACATGATGAGGACCTCTAATTAATATCATTGACAGGAGGGTTTGGTTTTGTACTAATTAAAAATAATTTTATAGGTTTTTAAATAATTCGTTAAAAAACCGAACATATTTAAATGTATAACTTAGAAAAATTATTTTGATAAATCCCTGTGTTTACGTGTGTTACGTACTGTGATTTACGTGCGTGATTCATACATGTCACCAAAATATGCACAGAAAATTTCAACACAATATCTTTAGTGGTTCCTGTGAAAACGGGTCAAATATGTAAAACGGATTGAAAAATTACAATCAGATGAAATAAAAACATACCTAACAATGTCCTGTGGCATGGGTCTTCACTTTCAAGTTCTTCTAGCCTTTTTGGACCAAAGATTCCTTCTGACGAGCTTTTTTTTGCATTTCTTCCGTTGCCTTTCGGCTTTCCGAACTGATAAACACTCCAGCAGCTCTTTTCCCCTTGAAACCCAACCTTCTTCAACACTTTACGCCTTATTATTCATATTGAAATAGAAAACTGCATCGTGAACTCCTAATGTCATAGTTTTCAGACCAACCAAGACGGATTTAGTCAGCAGATTCCAAATATTGTTATTCAGCGATTCATTAACATTTTGGCTCTTCCTATGTAAACATTTACCGAGAAGAGCAGGACTTGTATGGTCCCTACAGATTAGTTTTATGTGTTCATTAATGACTTCAGGTAGGTGGGTATGTTTATTATGATCATGTGTTTGTTTTTGGTGGCATGGCCTTATTATACTTACACCAAGTTTCAGAGTCCTTGGGGCAAAGACCTTGTGGGCGTTCATTTGTTGAGCACAAGCGGAAATATCCTACCCATACAGTTTTTTTCATCTGTTCAAAGTTTCAAGGATACCTCGTTATTGCTAGCTCGTAATAATTTTGAATGGAAAGAATCTCGTCATCAGTCAGTTGATTTCTGCTTAGTGTTTTAGGCTTACAAGTCTCAAGTTCATCCTTTTCTGGACATGGCCTACACATTCAATTTTTTCAGTAAAAAAATCAGGGCCATAAGGTTTCTCATTAACAGTTGTGAAGGCTTTTGAGTCTTCATCAAGATAAGTTTTATACCGTACTCCGTGGTGCAGTGACCGGGAACGCATGGCTTTGACACCAGTCAATTCTTCCATGGTAGTTACCTAATAATTTTCTCAATGTTCATTTTTCAATCTGTTTTTGCACAGTCAATGTTTGGGCATAATTTCTATATCTAATACTTTCCCTGTATCAATACAAGTTACCGACACAATGTCAAGAGGAACATGGCCACGCGCTGCCAAGAGCCAACCGTCATTTTCTTCTACAACTTCAGCAATAACTTCTTTCAATGTCCCATCGCTAACATATTTTACACCGGGACGGAAGAAACATTGCCATATTATAATGGTAAACTGAGTACTAGTAAGTGGTGATGCTTTAATGTTTTTATTATGTCTTGAAACATGAATTCGATTATGTATAAATCGAATTTTTGTGATAAATTGAAACAAAGCGGGCAAATATGTTAATAAACGAGGTGTAGGACCTAAATGTCTGTGTTTGGTGTATGACGATTGGATTAGGAAAGTCGTAGGCTATTAGGAAAAATAAAAAAATAAACTGGAACCAAACACACGCACACCACACACACACACACACACACACACACACACACACACACACACACACACACACACACACACACACATATATATATATATATATATATATATATATATATATATATATATAGATAGATAGAGAGAGAGAGATTTGATTTGTTACAAATTCTTATACTCGAAAAAAGTTGCTTATCGGTAGAATTTACTGTAACGATGCTGCAGATAGTTTTTCTGTCGTAACCCCTTTACAACAATTTTTTTGAGCAAAACCATATATTAGTGTCTATGAAAATGGGATCATATGGCCAAAAGATCAACACAACCAAAAGTTCATTCAACCAAATTCCATACTAATATTTTGGCCCCATGAACTTTTGGTCATATGAACCGTGTTTTTAAGAGGCGATATCATAGGACCAAAAGATCAAACAACCAATCATTCATTCAAAGAAATTATATTTAATATTTTGATCATATGAACCATGTTTTTATTATTATTATGTTTTTATTATTATTTTAAACACCATTATACTACTTACCCAGTCCAACTTAATTATTTAGTATGCAAGTGTTAATTGTATAACAGTGACGTTTTACGCATTTATTATATATTGGTAAGTGTAAATAATAAATGTTTAAATTATGTTAAACGCAATCACACTACTTACCCAGTCCAACTTAATTATTTAGTATTCAAGTGTTAATTCTACAATAGTGATGTTTTATACGTTTATTATATATTGGTACCTATATGCAATAATAACAAAGTGAATATATGAAATATTGACAGTATATTCAACTGTAGGCCTAAACGCTAAAACAATATAGTAATGACTGGTCTGGGTATGTAGTGTAATGGGGTGTATTATTAATTGAAATATCAGTATTGACACTGATCTATATGCAATAATAAAATATTATTATTTATTTTACAAAATATCCTCCTTCGAAGGAAATACGAACCTCGATGTTAATAAATCTCTAAGTTATTACACATTTTCGGTCAAATGAACCTTTGGTTGTTTGATTTTTTGGTCATATGAACCACTCTGTTAAAAACATGGTTCATATTACCAGAAGTTCATTCATCCAAAATATTTAAGTATAATTTGGTCGAATGAACTTTTGGTTGTTTGATCTTTTGGTCATATGAGCTCTTCCCGTGTCTATATATTTGTACAAAAATCTCCAACCTAGTAAGAAGGCTATGTATAACGTTTAAACACACGTGAAGCATAAAATTAGTTGAGTCGTTCTTCATAAGCCCTGTGGTAACATCTACAGAAGATAACAACACGTGTTTTCAGAAATGATGAACTCAACATTTTCATACCAACTGTGCAATTAGTCACATTTTTTTTGAAAATTATTTTAAAAAAAGACCTTTTTGTAATGATTATTTACAAGATAGAAACCAAGTTACATTGAACGCGGCAAGCAGTATACCGTTGTTTACCTTCCCATCCAATAGCTAACGGTCTTAGTACAAATGGTACATAAAATATTTTTCACATTTTTTTATAATCTACAAATGGGGCCCATTACATGTGTCTTAAATTAACACACCATACAAACTATGCAATAAAATGCGCGTGTCGAAAACATAATTTTTAAAACATTTATTCGAAAATATCGTTTTTAAAAGCGACATTTGAAAAAGGACGTTTGGAAATGTATTTTTCAAACATGTCAGAACCCAATCTCACTCAAGCATGTCGCCCGCTTATTAACCTCTCTAGCCTAGTTGCGTCATACGACCATCACTACAACCCTTTTCACAAGAAAACACCTTTGGAAAATCAGCCGTTTTTAAAAAACGTTTTCGAAAAGTCTTTGCCATTTCACAAACCCAGTGATGCCGTACACTCACTATACTTGTTTTTAAAATATGACCCTTAAAAACCAAAATGTTCTCTTCTCTTTTCTTATTACAATTTTAAAGTTCAAAACGCTAATACATAACGATTTTAATGCTTAGTATCTTGATGAAATCAGAATTTCAAAAACCCGTAACAAAAAAAAAATTCCCTTACATCTGATAAGCGAGACAGCTGCGTGCCGCAAATATCTTCCATTGAATAAATCAAATACTTATATTATTTTTATCAGTTGGAAAACAGTAGGGTACTTCGTATGGACGAAAGCAAACAAGTAAGAAATGACTGATAGAATAAATACAGTTCAGGCTAAGGAGTAGACACATTTATATCCTTGTTTAAAGGATGCAGGACACGTCCAGGACTGTTATCAGAGGGAGGGTGTTTGTTCTTGACTCCATAAGTGTGTGCGGGGTTTAACGACACTTGGAGGGTATTACGTTTAACTTCTACCAAGGAAATTTTCTTTTTTGTCACATAATTGTTGTTTTGAAACAAACTGTGACATATTAGATCTTACAAATGAAGATCTTTTTTTCAAATTTATTTTACTATAATTAAGAACAAAAAATCTTTTTTTATACGTACATCATGTGATAACTCTAATTCTAGCTTTATGATGCGTTATTTGAGATAATTGTCAGATTAACTTTTTTCGACAATATTATTATCTTACATTTTAAAAAATCTAATTTTACTTTTAACATCTGCGTTTTCAACTTTCAATTACACTGCAAATACGAGAATAAACTCTTACCACCGTCAGTTAGTTTTTATAATTTAATTGATTTTGAAATTTTTAAAAACTAATTTGTGCAGATTTTAACTTTGTTTATAGTTAACACTAACAATATTTTTAAAGATTTAATTTCAACATCATGATAGAATTAGATTTTCATAAAAGTTTAAAGATTTGTTATGGCTGCAATTTTTTAAATAGTTGAACAAATATGTTGTGTAATGAACTCCCAGCTGTTATATTTCCTACGTATTTGACGTCAAGAGAATAGAAGCGAAGCGGAGCGCCCGAATTCCCATCTCTACAAACAAACTACAAATGATGTAGTTTAAAGAATGAACAGCTCTCTATTAGGTTTCATACAGATTGTACAATTCAGAAATTGGAAAGCAATTATGCCCTTGCAATCAAGTAGAATTCAGTCTTAACTAGTCACAAAAACAAAAATAAAACTAGTTGAAAGTTCAAAAACATATACAAGAACAAGTGTAATCGCATTCAATTTTAACTCTTCTATGACAAAATGACCCAAAATTTGGTCAAATAACTCCAAACGTCACATTTAGCAGCAAGCTTAGATCTCGATGACTCCAAATGTATCGAAAACCCGTTAAGCCATCACTGAAAATCTCGCATGAGCTCAAATATGTTTTGTGTTCCGACCAGTTCAACAAAGAGGTAGTTAGTGCATTTTTCATGAGAAATATACACCCTTCGTACCTACAGATATAGCCAACGAACACGGTCTGTATTGAACGGTTCTCTAGAGATTTGCAAAAAAGTACACGTTTGGAACTCGGGGATTTACCAACAGAAGCGATGCCTGTGTTAATGATATATTTTCTGAATATATAATTACTTTGAATATATGTTTAAAATATCTTGTTTTGTTTAAATAAATAAATTCGTGAGCCTAGTTTAGATATTATTTTCAGTAGTTATAGTAAAAGGTCAGTTGTTTTATAGTAATTCGTAACGATCAGCTGATTTCATTGAACAGCTGATAAGCTATAATAAGTTTCAGGTTATGTTTGTTAAAAACTAGCAATATTAATAACAATTGTTGTAAACGTTTATATTATTTTCGAATGTATTACAAACGGGTACAACTTGCATGTGTTCCTTAACTAAAGAAAAATACCGAAACCAAAACAACACAACGTTTTCATGTAATACGCGTGTACTGTTATGGAAAAGTAGGAGGAAAAAGAAAGGGAAAAAACAGGGACGAAATTAGTTTGCTCGTTCGTTCCATATTTCCGTTACATTCATATGTTCGGCAGATTTTTTCTCTTCAGTCCTTTCGCCAAAACTAACATTAAAAGCTTCGCTTTAAAAGGCATGACGAAATATTCATTTTTACTCAAGTTACCGTCGAAGGACATGACCCATTGAATCACATACTCGTACAACGTATATAACAACCACCGTTCCGCTTGGCAATAAATTTTTAACGACCCGTCAGGGAGTGATCTAGAGGTCAGGATCAGCACTCATTTCAAGTTCGTTGGTCTAGATCTGACCATGATCCGTGTCAATAGATCATTTTTGGTATTAGCTAAAAACACCGTTCACACTCGCTGACGATGTTGGAAGTGAAGTGTAATATTATAGTAAATCCGTTAAAATTGATATATTCTCCCCGGTCCGGAAAGGGGCGAATCCTGTAACGTGGAAATTTAATCACTTTCGGGGATTTCTGGATCGTTTCTTTCCGCAACAATTGTTTCGCAATCAACTTTCCCCAAGGGCTTACACGACGCTCCATTGTAATTATTTTATTGTAAGGTTGCGGCGCATTTCGTCAGATTATTGTAAGCGGTCGGATTTTCGTGGGAAAATGTATTGTGACGTAAAATTTGCGAGAGAAAAAGAAAATAGTTCTCTACCCGTTCAGTATAAATGTTTGTGCCGCTTCAAAAGTAGAAGTAGAATGCCCTTAGGAGGAATCCGTTTAGAGATGTCCTTTATCAAATAAATGAAGCAAATATAATGCATAAACTTTCTCACATTCATTTATTTGTACAGGAAATCCGGTTTGGAAATTATAGGAGAAAACAATAGAAAATCGGCTTAATTAACTCATAATTCTTTAACAGATTTTACATACATTTTTGTTCAAACATGTATTTAAACTGGAAATTTAGGAAGATTTTTATTTAATGTCCATACTTTATGCCAGTTACACTAATGATGACGAACGATCAGTGTTAACAGTAAGCGAAAAGTAACAGCAGGAACTGTGGCTTAAACTAAGAACATTTTGGTGCGCAATTCTGAGACGCAACAGACTGATCAGTGCTTTAGCACGTCGATTATTTTCAAATCTACCTAATTTAACAGCTCTCCTAATTTTTATATTTCTAATTTTGGGAAGATTTCAGACTTTTTACATACATAGCCTACGCTTGTTTTGGCATCAAAATCATTAGAGTATTTTTGTGAAAATCCAACTGTTATCTTAAAATGTGTCCTAAGATATGTATAAATCAAATTTTGCTACAATTTTGGTAATTTCAAAGTTTAATTAATTGTGCCAAATTCAATTCATTGTGTTTAATTCAATTCATTGTGCCAAATTCGGGAAGAAAGAAGTTCACGGTTCCAAAGTAAATAATAACATAGTAAAAGGTTTTCATGGTTTTTTTTAAAAAAAAGCTTTAATGGTTTCTTTTATTTGTTTCGATTTACTACGGATCAGAGAATTAGGAACAATGAACAAATATTTTTGGTAAATATAATCAATCCGTTTAAAAAATTATGCAAAATGTAGACGTGTTAAGCCCTATACAATTATAGGATTTTTTTTTATTACATACAATTACAACTAGTCTAAGACTATCTAGCAATATTTTTCTGTCTACTGTCTGTGTGGTGAAAAAACGTCCAGAGTCGCCCTTCCCAATGCAATTACACTTAAATCATGTGTATCAATCCTGCACCAAGTCAACAGGTTTCTTTCTCTTCAGTCTCCTCATTTGTGGTACGTTGGCCAAATGTACCACCTCTACATTTTGATGTTCACAGAGCCTTGCTGCATGTTTTCCAGCATACCTTTTTACCTCTTCGGCCACTAAAGGCATCTTCAAATCCCGATGGATATCTGCATTGCCGATATACCACGGTGCTCCGACAATACGACGAAGGACTTTGTTTTGAAATGTTTGTATTACTTTGATGTTACTTTTCTTCGTGCATCCCCAAAATTGAATGCCGTAGGTTCAGACGGGTTTCAGGACCTGCTTATACAGAAGCAGTTTATTATGTACCGACAATTCAGAGTTCCTTCCGATAATTCAATACATTTGTCTGTACTTCATTCCAAGTTGTTCGTGCTTTTTTTCACATGAGACTTCCAACGAAGTTTAGCATCCAGAGTCGTCCTTAAATATTTAGCCTCGTTTGCATGCAGAACAATTTGTCCGTTTATCATTACTGGCTGATACACATAATGCTTGTTAGTATAGTTGATATAAGTAGATTTACAATCATTCAGTTTAATTCGCCATTTTCTAGTCCATATTTAAACATTCTTCTTCTTTCGATGAGGCCTGCTAGGGACCACGTGACAATTTCAATTCTTCACACTTAGCTGTTTTCTCTTCCGTTCTCTCCAATATTCCCTCATCCTTTCACTATGCAGCTTCTTTCTGTCTTCGGACCACTTCGCACCAGGTTTCTTCTGCAATATTCCTTGGAATCCCTCCATACTCAATATCCTCTTTCTAAAAATCTCTTTGTTCAGCGTTTCTTTTTCCTTAATATTATTTCTTTCTAAATCTTTCCTTACCTCTTGAATCCAACTAGTTGTTGATTTTTTATCCCATAGATACTCGAGTATCCTTTTCGTTAGTCTTGAATCATTCATCCTCTACATATGTCCAAAAAATTGCAGTCTTCTCTTCCTTATCGTCTCCGTCATGTCCTCTATGTTCCTGTATCCTGTATCATTAGATCTTAGTATCCATGTTTCTTTAGTTTCCACTGGGCCTAAATTTTTTCTCATGATTCTCCTTTCTAGTATTTTCAGTTTATCTAAACTATAATTTAGTACCAAGCATTCACTTGCGTACAGGCATTCCGGTTTCACTACTGTAGTGTAGTGCCTTATTTTAAGATTTTTAGATAAGCACTTTTTGTTATAATAATTTTTAGTGATACCATATGCTCTTTCCATTTTGCGTACCCTTTCTTCAACAGCAGACTTCTCCAAGCCATTGTCTTGGATCATTTCTCCCAAATATTTGAATTTTTTACTTTTTCCCCTGCACCAATATCTGTAACCAAAAAGTTTGGAGCGTTTTTGATGTTTGTAATAAATTTAGTTTTTTCTACGCAGATTCTCAAACCGGTTTTATTAGCTATTTCACATATTTCAACATTATTGATAGCTAGTTGAAGTTTGCCAGTAGCTGTTTGAATATCATGTCCAGTAGCAAGTAGAGCGGTGTTATCAGCAAATGTGGCTGTAAAAACCCCATCATTTTTTGTGATATCACTAGTATATAGCAAGTATAGAGTGGGCCCCAGGACACTACCATGAGGGACTCCAGAAGCAATACATTTTAATTCAGAATAGTCCTCACCATGTTTAACTCTGAAATATCGATCGGAAATATACGATTCCAAAATCTCACTCATTTGCCTCGGGAAGTAGCCATCAAGTTTACTTTCCAAGCCCTCATGCCACGCTTTATCAAATGCTTGTGCCACGTCCAAAAATACAGTTGCACATATTTTTTTCTCTTCTAATGATTTCTCTATGACATCAGTCATACGGTGTACCTGGTCTACATTATAGGAAATAATACTGTAATGGGCTTGAAGTTATCACTCAACTGGTAAAAGAGATTCAAAAAAATCGGATAGGATATCTTAAGAAAGCATAGTATAAACTGACAGATTTTATCAGCCCGTACAAATATGACTTATTTCTGAACGTTATATTCACCAAACAGTTAATATTTTGAGAATTCATTCTTCGTTATATAAAACGGAAATAAGACAAATAGAAATGTTTACTTTTAAAACTAAGTTCAAAGTTTCTAACACATATAAGACTTTCTGTTTTTAAAATTATTATTTATGGGTGGATTGTTTACGTTGTTATTGTTTATTAATGAACATTCGTCACCTTTTTTGTGTATTTAAAAACAGACAACGTTTTGAGAGTGTACATCAACTCTCGGTCTCAAGTGCCAAAGCCCTGCAGGGGCGGGTGCAGACTAGCTGCACCTATTGAGGGTTTAGACGTCCCTCGCGGTACTCGAGTCTAACAAACACTGACATTTACAACACTACATTTACAATTTTAACACTTTACACTCACATTTACATTTATGGAGGCGATAATAGCCTCAGTGTGATTTTTGCCTTAAAATAACAACAAGTGCCTAATAAACTTAGCAACTAATCCAAGGTGCTTAAGCCTATGTTAAACTACAAAACTAAAAACTAAAAAAAATTAATATAACGTTCCTATTTTATGCCTATTAGACTAATGAAGTAGATAGGGAACAAACGTTAACGGAAAAGTAGAGATTACTATAGTAACTGCAGTCTCGAATATACGACCTCGAGGTGCGCACTTCAGAGACAGTAGACTGATTGGTGTCAACTAAGAACAACTGACAACAAGAATACCCTGAGCGGTCAGAACTATACAATAACTGACAAATTGCTTGTTATTTAACAGGAACTTTAAACTTTACTTATTCGCATGCGTACTATGTTATTTTAGTTAGGTTATTTTAATAATATAACCTATTATTTTTAACATAGAAATGGAAAAAATAGTGAGGGATGTTGAGATTCAAGAAGGATATGAGCCTATATGTCTGTAAAAATATTGGCTTATACAGATGAATTGAACGTTATTCGACATAGCTCAACAGCGGTAATAGATGCGTTCTTGGTGCTGGGAAGATCTGCCAACACCGTGGTAATGAGAATTAACATCAGTAAATAAAATATATCGTGACTGGTAGTACGTTAAAAGAATATATTAAGAATGGGCAACACAATATAGAAGCAGTGCAACAATTTAAATATCTTGGATCAATAGTGACTCAAGATAATGATTTAAGCGAGGAAGTAAGTCGTTTATTAACAAAAGCTACTTAATAAGTAATAAGTTACTATTGTACAAGATACTAATACGTCCAGTGCTTGTTTATGGTGCGGAAACATGGATTGTAACAAGGACAATTGAAACACAACTGCTGGTGTTAGAGAGGAAAATACTGAGACAAATTTATGGTCCAGCGAAGGATGAAGCTTTATGGAGAATCCTGATACGATAACGAGCTGGATGCACTATATCAAGAGCCTGTTATAGTGAAGACTCTATAACCTAACCTGACTCTATAGGCAACCTAACCTAACCAAACCTTGTAAATTGTAAAATTGGCAAGACTGCGCTGGGCGGGCCATATTGTCAGAATGGGTGGGCACAGCATCATCAAGAAAATAAAGTTGTTGTATATAGTTTCCTTGACACCGGAGAGGAAAAGAATAAGTGAATGACCGAGACTAAGATGGACCGATGGAGTGAATCGAGATACCAGGGCATTTAATATTAGGGATGGTGGATTGTTGTAGGACACCCAGACAGATGGCGATGACTTCTGAAAGAGGCCAGGACTCAGATATGAGTTATAGCGCCAAGGATGATGATGATTGTAGCGTTGTTAATCTAACAAAACTAACATGGCGTGCGTGGAAATAAATACGTAATAATTTCCGATTGATTTTCGCTTCCTAATGACCGATTTACGAAGAGTGTGAGAAAAAAGAAAATTTTAGATAAATTCAGATGTAATCTACGATGCGATGTGTCGTGTTGTCGTACCGAGGCAACTCGCGTCACTTCCGTTCAATGTTTTGGCTGTAAAATACACTGCTTGTATCTTTTGTTTCCTTATCGTTGATCTGACTCTATAAATGTGCAAATCTGTTGTTAGCAAGCAAAAATAAACAACATATTATATCTCGGTAGTGAAAAGTTTCGTGACTGCCAGTTGAATAAACAATTTCCAATTTTTAATTAGATGTAGCCGCAAAAGCCTTATTTCTACAATCATTTTAATGATAGAATGCTCGTTTGTTTTATGTAATAAGCTTAAATTATGTGTATTTTAACATAGGCCTAAGTTAATGTTGTAGTTGCCAATATTTTGTTTCAAATTAGGCACTTAATGACTAGAGTTAATCCGTAATCTCAAAACTTAGAGTATTGTTCCACACACAAACGATGGTAATATCCAAATAAACAATAAGAATAACACACATAAACTTGCATACAGAATATCTAATACCAGTAAGTTAGTCAGCGAGCGTGGTTACTAAAGCTAGTCTGGCTATTAATGAATACGAAACAATACTACCAAAACACTAAACAGAAATACAAACTGCAATGCACGAAACAAACTTGTTCAACTAAAGCCTCCAGCAACAAATAAAAGCAACCATTAAACACAAATTAATGTTTTGAAACAATGTTTGTGCTTTTTGTTGCTGAAAAACTGCAACTGCAAGAGAATGAAAACACCAGAATGATAAATTGTGCATTCCAAAGTACAAAATGTAACAGAAATTCTTGCCCCTCAAAATATGCTGTAATACCGCTTGTTAACTGCCCAAGTGTTGTTTTTGGAAATTATTTTGATTTATAATGGCGGTTAAATTTCATTTCAACTAATTTATTTGAAACATGGTCGTGGTGCTCATGAAACAAGACAGATTGGTGATTTACTGTAATAAAATATCCAGTGATCAACGTACACAGTATGCGTGATAAATGTTAAACGTAAAATCAAAACAAAATGAAGGTAGACAAATTTGTTAAGCTCAGTTGTTTAGTTTGTAAAGTATAATTATATTAAATAAATAAATCTTGAAATGTACCCGTTTTTTAAAGGTTTTGGAACCGAAAGAAACGATAGTTTTCTATATCTGTTCATCCATATAATAGGCTATAGTTCGTAACGTACCAGCGCGCACATCTGGAGACTAAACTAATTAACCGATTTCGATGAAAGTTTCCACTTCGGGATAATTTGCTTGTATCTTCCGCAAATTTCCATTGCGAAATTTGCAATGGAGGCTATAATAGAGCTATAATGGAACTATAATAGAGCTATAATGGAGGCTATAATAGAGCTATAATGGAACTATAATAGAGCTATAATGGAACTATAATAGAGCTATAATGGAACTATAATAGAACTATAAAGGAACTATAATAGAGCTATAATGGAACTATAATAGAGCTATAATGGAACTATAATAGAGCTATAATGGAACTATAATAGAGCTATAATGGAACTATAATAGAGCTATAATGGAACTATAATAGAGCTATAATGGAACTATAATAGAGCTATAATGGAACTATAATAGGGCAAATAGTAATACCAAGACCAAAAGCCTTGAAATTAGCACCAATCCTGACCTCTAAATTACTTTTTGAGGGATCGTTTATGTACATTACTTTACACATACATAAATAAAATTTACAAATGTAAGTAACCCACACAGATATATAATAGCTGTTTGCGGGCTGGTACAAAAAAACATTCAAAAACTAATACAGAATTAAAAACAATTACACGAAATAAGTATGCATCATCCTATAACAAAAGCAGAATTCATAATACAAGCATATAAAATTGTAGGATAAATAGAAAAATTTCTAGTAATACTTTTTATAGCAATATAACCTATAACAAAGATATAATCTATGAATTTTAAAAAATCAATTTTTTTAGTTTTGATTTAATCACAAATTTATTATTCAAGGCTTTTAATTCATTTGGAAGTTCATTAAACAAACCAATGGCCATAACAATACAAATTTTTTACTACTTATTGTCTTAGATCTTATTGGCGGTTGAATACTCTTACATCTGGTTTTACTTGTTGAGTTAATGAACTTATGTTTTAAGTCGTTATAATGAAATTTTAATTCCTCAAGCGAAAAAAGCTGTTCAATACTTAATGAGTTTTCAGATGGTGTACACACACCCACACACCCACCCACCCACCCACACACACACACACACACACACACACACACACACACACACACACACACACACACACACACACACACACACACACACACACACACACACACACACACACTTACATACATACATATATATAAATTTAATATTTTAAATATTAATTGAATTTAATATTTTTTTTATTTATTTAATTTTGTTATAATTATTTTAATATTGGATAATACAGATTAAGGCGGATTACAAATTTGCACACAGTTATTTAACAAAATTTTTATTAGTTATTTCTAAACAAAGCCATGTGTTAATTTAAAAGCACAATATATTCCTATCCGCTTACAAATCTAAGATAAATGTAACAAATTTGACTGTGTTCTGTTGTGTTTGATTTATTCCAAATGGTGTTAGCTTTTCAATAATTTCTTGATGATTTTGAATTACTTTATCCGCTTGAGTTTTAAAATCTCCCAAATGTTTCAGTTAATCGATCAAATTTTAATTTTGCACATTGATCTCCCAAAATCAGGCTAATATTATTTGTAATTTAGAATTTTACGTTTCAATATTTTCCTACAAATTTTTAATATTATATTGTGATTGACTAAAATCTTTCCAAAAAGTTTTTCAATAGGCCACTTTCCTGCATAAATTTATTATTTTTTCAATACCCTCATGAATAATTTTATTTTTATTTATTCAGTCTTCTCCTGCATTAATGTATTATTTTTTCAATACTTCCAGGCATAATTTTATTATTTTCTTGTAAAGCTTGCCTTAGTATTTGAAATGTTAATCGTTGAATCCCCCCAATTCCCTCCCGCCGTTATTGTTTTCTTATAAATTGATCCAACCCAATTACCTAATTAAAAATTTTCTGATTTTCTCATTTAATTATTTATTTAGGGTAATACGTCTCTCAGTTCTTCCCATAAATAACATTATTTTTCATACTTTTTCTCAACTATTACACTTCTCCCAATCATTAATCAATTACCTACTTAATTTAATTAAAAATTATTTATTAACAGAACATAATATTCTACTGGAATATTACCCATTGTTTTAATGAAAAATAACCTAGTTTTTAAACCCTGCAAAAGCGCCATCTTATAAGGTACCGCAACGTGGTGCTAATTTATAAATAAGACTGTTAAAAAAGTAATTGTTTATTAATTAATATTTAATTTTACAGAATGTATTTTGAATTGATTAGGATATTTTATTACTTAATAATTAATTCAATTACTTAAAGTTCTTATTAATTATTTTTAAACGAAAACAACTGTCAATTGAAAAAAACACAATTTAAACTTACACAATTTAAAATTAAACTTACTTAATTCTAAGTATGAACAATTTTATACCAACTGTCTTTTAATTAATTGTATTAGATAATTTTTTTTGAAAAATTTGAAGATTTTGAAAATTTTAAATGCTGATTTATTTACGTTTAACACAGAATGTAATTATGAAATATAATTTTAAAACAGTGTATGAACTTAGGAAAAAAAGTTTTTAATTTTTTTAATACCTATTTGAAATAAAAGCTATTTTGAAACTGAAATATATAATAGTATATTTTACGCGTCGCAAGTCTCATATTAAATTAATTATTATAAATAAAATCCTGTGTTTCCTCCCGGGATCGAACGAGTCCATTGCGCGTAAGAGGCGTACGTCATAACCACTACACTACAGAAACTACGACGATTGTCCGATGTAAATATATGAAATGAATCGTTAATTTAATTTTGTTAGTTACATTAAAAATCAGTTGTTTTATATTATTTCGTAACAATCACCTGATTTTATTGAACAGCTGATAAGTTTTAGGTTATGTTGTTAAAAACTAGCTACATTAATTTTTTGGCGTATCGAGTCCTCAAATAATGATCCAGAGATCGTGACCGGCGCTCAATTCAAGGTTTTGGACGTGAGTCCTACCGTTCTGACCGCCATAATAGCTCGTTTTTTAAGGAAACGTGATAAAAAAAATGTTGCCTTAAGTTCAAGAGTTGGCCTCCTACAATACTTATTTATATAAAACAACATAACTCCTAGCACTGACAAAATGGAAGTACAGAATCAAAATACAATCTTCATAAAAGCATGACCGAACATGGCAATGGTTGCCAAGTTTATTGGAAGCGTGACCTGCATTAACATAACATGCGGTAGGGGATGTTCTGACATTACGATCAAATAAAATGCAAATGAGCGTGCGTATAGCACTGTTGATAATATTAGTAAAATAATGTCATAAATGTTGTTAATTAACTTTTTGACCCAAACAATATTTAAGTGTGTTCAACTTTTAAAAACCATTCATTTGATTTTCGATTACGTTTAACAAACTATATATCTGGTATAGTTTTTGCAAGTTCGACTGATAAGGACGGGTGATCAACGTTAACGGCAAAGGGACCCAATATCGAATCTATGATCTTAAGGTTCGCAAGTTCGGAAATGCGGCTGACTAACTGGAGCTTACCACCTCGAACACGTTGGCGCCTGTTCCGATATTATGTACTTTAAATTTGTTCGTATACTTATTTTATGTTAAGAATATTATTTTCTACATCATATAATATTTTGCTTGTCTTATAACCTAATATTTTATTTTATTTTATTCTGGTTGAAAAAAGAATAGGTTATGTTTTAATTAATAAAAATTTACAGATCAATAAAACGTAAAGCGGACTGTCCATTGGAGGGAACGATCGCATTCCGTCACAAGCAAGGATAGGTAAACAGAATGTTAAAATTTCAGTGCAAACCAATGTGAAAACAATCTCAATTAAATGCTGTTCCTAAAACATTATCTGTCCTAAAAACATCTATTGTTATTAAATAACGTGTTACTTTTTATTTTTAAAATTTATTTCATTCAACATATTTATCAGTTCCTCCGACGAAGATGAAATCGAGGTTGAATTTCCAAACTTTGAGTTGAGCAAGACAAAAAAGAAAATAGTTTCGTTAATAAATAAAAATAAAACTGGACAATCACGTGCATTCAAAGCATATAGGCGCTTTCTTATTTTTGTCTTTATAAATTAGTATCGACTGTTGAAATTTAAACTTAAGTGTTTTGTTTTTAGTGTTATAAAAGCTGACTCAAGAATTGACCAGCTGACCTCCATGTCGTCTGCACTGCCGTGAAGCAGACTAGACTGTGCCAGTCACTGTGAACACCACGAGGACTGCGCCGCTAACAGCGTATGATTTTAATGCTCCTCCCCTCATAGCCGCCTCGGTGGCGTAGTTGAAAGCGTACTGGGCTTTTACCCCGAGGACCTGAGTTCGATTCCCGGCCAGGGCTTGGCATTTTCATACGATATAAATCATCCCATCGTCTGCATTCGCCCAAGTGTGTACAATAGTCGGACGTTAAACACCATATATATATAGCCGCCTCTGTAGCCTTGTTGATAGCGTACTGGGCTTTTACCCCGAGAACCTGAGTTCGATTCCCGGCCAGGATTTGGCATTTTCATACGCTATAAATCATCCATCGTCTGCATTAGCCCAAGTGTGCACAATAGTTAGACGTTTAACAAAAAAAAAAAAAAAAAAAAAAAAAAATTAATGCTCTTTTTAAAACGTATTTGATACCCAAACTTAAAAACGACTTTTGAATCGTATTCTACTTTTACCCACTGAAGAAGGTCGTAAAACACGTTTTTTATACTAGAGACATTCCCCAAGAAGTTGATACAATCACGGCAACCTTTGCAGATGACACAACAATTTTGGCGACAGGAAATACTGTGGAAGAGGCATCGAATAAACTTCAAAGAGCAGTTGATAGAGTTTGCATTTGGATGAAGAAATGGAGATTAAAACTAAATGAATCCAAATCAACCTATGTCAACTTTACAAATAGAAAAATCAACCCAATTCCACTTATAATTAATAACCAGGTAGTAACTCCAGAAAATTCTGCTAAATACTTGGGGATGACACTGGATGCAAAGCTCCACTGGAAAGAACATGTCAAAAAGAAAAAGGTTGAATTAAACATGCAATTTAGGAAAATTAACTGGTTGATAGGGAGAAACTCAGATTTAGACCTACAAAATAAACTGCTTCTATACAAGCAAATACTGAAGCCGGTGTGGACCTATGGAATCCAGCTGTGGGGCTGCACAAAAACACAAATGTAAAAGTAATTCAAACTTTCCAGAATAAAGTCCTGCGAAGTATTGTAAGGGCTCCGTGGTTCGTTCTGCAATGACAGTCTTCATAGGGACCTTAGGATGAAAACTGTCTCAGAAGAAATCAAAAGATTTGCAGAGAAACACAAGCAAAGACTTATACATCACGATAACAAGGAAATAGCTTGCTTATTAGACAACTCTGGCGAGATCCGTCGCTTGAAAAGGACGAAGCCTTTGGAACTTTGCAGTGAGAGTGTATAACTAATCACACATGAACAGAGTGTGTGTTCATCAGGAGTCCATCAGTGGGTGTTACTTCAACAAACAGTGACATTACTATTAAATGTATATTGCTGGATAGGCTTTATTGCCTAGTTGTAATTATGTTAAATAAAAAAAAAAAAAAAAACGTTTTTTTATAGTCCATAGATAAAAAATTATTAAGAAATAAAAAAATCCGATATAACATTTTTTTCCTGAACTTGATTTAACATTTTGTTAATATTTTTCTGATTTTACATGTAGTATTAAATGGAAAACTTAAAGAAACTGGTAGTCTCTATATATACATTTATTTGTGCAAAAACTATGTATATTCGGAACTAGTATTTTTTTTAGTTTCAAATGATACCTCACACTATAATATTAAAAACAAAACAAAAAAACGTTAATTGATTCTTTAGAAGTAATGTAGTTTACTGGTCTTTGCCACTTCGATAGAATGGTACCCTCAATGGGTTTTAGCAGTCCACTGACTGCTGTAGGTCCTCAAGATCCTGGAAGTAAAGACGCTTGTTTTCTTGCTGGTATTTGCAGTTTCCTTACACGTCCTCGTATAGCAAATATGGTTTCTCTGTGGTACAATATTCCTGGCTGATTGCCATCCAGTCTTTGAGTATGGTTCCCATCAGTTCTGTTATCCCACACCTATAAAGGTTGTGTTTCTCACCTTACTTTATAGGTGTGGTCTTCTGTTTCTAAAGTAACTTAAGCATCTTTTCTGCGGCCTCCAGTTTGCGACTTTGCGCTCCCGATAGACTTTTGTAGAAGTCCTTTCTGGTTTGAGATATATAATCCTATCTCTCACTTCTTCTGTTACAGATCGAGTAGTTCGCCTAGCGTCCTAACAGTCTTCTGTTTCTAAAGTAATTGAAGCATCTTTTCTGCGGCCTCCAGTTTGCGACTTTGCGCTCCCGATAGACTTTTGTAGAAGTCCTTTCTAGTTTGAGATATATAATCCTATCTCTCACTTCTTCTGTTACAGATCGAGTAGTTCGCCTAGCGTCCTAACAGTCTTCTGTTTCTAAAGTAATTGAAGCATCTTTTCTGCGGCCTCCAGTTTGCGACTTTGCGCTCCCGATAGACTTTTGTAGAAGTCCTTACTGGTTTGAGATATATAATCCTATCTCTCACTTCCTCTGTTGCAGATCGAGTAGTTCGCCTAGCGTCCTAACAGTCTTCTGCAGTTTACTGTTTTTAGGTTCCATGGGGCTAAATACAGTCTCAGGTTCCTTCACCTGAATACTTTTCACTCCCCAGGTCTAGATTTTGTCGGTTGTTTTTCAGCCACCAAAAATTCCAAAAATATCTGGAAAGTAAAAAGTCTAGCTTCACAAGAAAGGTAAAGCTAGATTGAACTGTAGATCACCTGGTATATATAGTCTGCATACTATATCCAAAACCCGTACTGACAATGTGTAAACCACTTAGGGGTTGATTTCTAAACTACCCTTATATTTATCCTGGGTTCGGGTTGTTACAAACAATATCTTCGCTAAACGTTTTAGTGATCTGCCACGAGTAAGAGGTGCGTCATCGGCAGACGGTTAACACTACTAATTTATAATGAACCTTGGTTTAAGGATCTTAAAATAAAATTGTCTGTTATTGAACCAAAAATAAAAATCATGTATCATGTTTTCTCTTCCTTTTTATTTTAATTACAATAATTTGTTCGAAAACACGACAAATTAACATGCTAGTTTTTAACGACATAACCTAAAGCGTATTATAACCTATAAGCTGTACAATGAAATCAGCTGATCGTTACGAATTAATATAAAACAACTGATCTTCTATTATAACTACCAATATAAATTTGTGCACTCTCAATACGCGAGAGTAAAATCCATCACAACCAGCCCTAAAACATGATACATATTAAAAATTAGTGTTCAACGAGTTTAACAGATAGTGCTGTGAATCAAGTTCGTTTGAATCATTTATCACATTTTTTCGTAAATCTCGAGAATAATTTTAGAGCTTACGCTCCTAGAACCTAAAATATCAAAACATTCAAACTCATTTTCGCACATGATTAATATTTTTTCCGTTTTCTACTTCCAATCAACCTCGAATTTTGTGAAAATATTGCTGCTCTGTTCGCTGCGACTTGACTGGTTCTGTGCTCCCGCGGTAGGCCATTTTTTTTTGACTGAGATGATGCAGACTTACCCAATACAGAACCCGCGGCAGCTGAGAAGACTCGTCCGTACGTACAGCTTCTTTTATATCAAATTCTTTTATATCATATTTGTTTCACCCTTCTACTGGTCAAACAAATTGTCAACATTTGAGCGAAATCTGGTGAAACGATTTTGAAAAATTAAACCGATTTTCAGTTTTTGTCTATTGCGTACGATCTTTTTGTAAAAATAATTGAATGTGAAAAAATATCTGTATTGTTTTTTTTTTTTTGTAATTTTATCAGCTATTAACTTTATCAGCTACGTTGACTCAACACTAAATGACAAACGCTTTTCAGTTTCGCCTCGGTGGCCTAGTTGATAGCGTACTGGGCTTTCACCCCGACGACACGGGTTCGATTCCCGGCCAGGGCTTGGCATTTTCATACGCTATAAATCATCCCATCGTCTACATTAGCCCGTGTGCACAATAGTCGGACGTTAAACACAAAAAAAAAGAAAAAAAAGAAAAGAATTATTAAAACAAGTACTTTTATATAATACCAAGCCTGTCCTAGTTGTTAAAGCACCAATCTGCTGAGTCTCTGAACGTGCACATCTCAAGATCGTAGGTTCGAGACTGACGTTAATGTCGTAAGCTTTTCTTTTAACCGTTAACATCGATCTTTGGTCCTCATTAATATAAGTGTTCCAAAGTATAGATATAAGTTCAAAATCTAATTAAAATATATATCTTCTATAAAATAACTCGCCCCACTCCCTCACTTCACTCCCTTTTTAATCTATAAACTCCTTATGTGAACTAAATTGCTTACAAATTTATAAGATCGATAAAAGCCATGTTAAAACTAGCATACAGTTCTCGTATTATTGTTAGCACACACGTTACGTTCCACCCTGTACACAGCCGGTCTAAATGACGCACAGTTAAAGTCAGTATATGCAGCACGTGGCACTGGATTTCATAACATTTTGATTACAGTTATATGTGCATGCATATCAACATGTAAAACACTTGTAAACTTTAGTCCTTAGAAAATCAAATCCACTTGTTTACACAAAACACGTAGTCAGGGGGTTTAATATGTTGTGGTTTAACCCCAAATGAAGTATTCTGTCTACGTCAAAGTTTAATAAATAACTGCAAGCGCAAGTGTTACGCTCAAGGTCGAGAATTTTAAATTGATCCATATGGAAATATTGAACACTCTAACAACCGAACCGATTGTTGTAAATATATCAAAACAAACCGTCTCGCGTAACAAATAACATAATACTCGTGGCACTCAGCTGTCTCGCTGACATGAATTGTCAAAAATTATTAGTACCTGTCAAAAAGTAATTACAATATTGCGATATCTTTTCCGTAAATTTTCCTGAAAACCTGATTTCATCATCATAATCAGCTTTAAAATCTGCATGAATAAAATTTCAAACTTTTTAAATTACAATGAAAATTTAAAATATTAATTTACGCAGTTGTTTAGTATTGATTAAAATGGTGGAAAAAGATTACATTTTTACGATTTTGTAACGGTTAAAACAGATGGTATTTGAAAACGAAATTGTCCAATCCAATGTTGGAAATCCACGAAAACGAAATCGTTTTTTTCTTTTTCTTATAAGTTTAAATCAAATGAAAGCAATTTACGGTTCGGGATTAAAAGGGAAAAACTAAAAATAAACCATATACTCTGTTCAAAGTTGTACTAGTCAAGCACAAAACATTAGATTATATAATCATAGTCATAAGCGATTTCGATAAGGCAAATTTGCAGGCCAGTAAATAATGAAATATTTCTCTAATTACCAATAGGCAGCCTACTTTAATTTCTGTTTGTTATATTAAACGAAATTTCATGCAGTATCAATAAAAAAAAACAGTGTTTTTAGAAGTGCATGGATTTCCCTTTTGTCCAGTTTTCACCCTCCCCAAGCAAGGTCACACGCTCAACGATTGAATATAAACGAACTAAAGTACAGCCACTATTGTAAAAGCGTGCTAGATATTAGCGGCTGAAGTCCAATTAGTTACACTACTTGCCGCTAAGAAAGCTGCAAACTCTAAGGACGGGGGAAGAAGTTTGAGAAAATAAACAGTACTATAAACAGTAGATAATAATCTATTTAACTGTATTTAGACACTGCTGAAAGGTGCCACCAGCAACGAGCGCCCATATACCTCTCATAAGGGTAATCATTCCAGTATGTTTAAATTCAATAGCTCAGCTAAGCTATGAGAGCTGTGGCTTTTTTATGTTTTTTACTATTATTGATTTTGAGAAATTAGGCAAAATTTCCCGTTTTCCCCTTCTTTTGTCTGTAGCTTTCGAAGTTAATTTTTTTAATAATAAAATATAAAATTTTGTATTTTTTGCACCTCTTATTTATATCAGTGTACTCAGAAACGGCTTGTAATTACTATTAAGTTTGTATTGTAAGTTCGTAAAAGATAAAAACTAAAAAATGTAAAACAATTGTTAATGATTAGGGTTTTGTTACCGCGATAATTGCTCGGCTATTACAATCAGGATATCTGAAACTAAACGATGGTCAAACTTTCTGATTACCATATACACCATACATAACAATGTAAATGACGACCATATTGTATATTATATTTCAAGTGTGTATATTTAGAAACATGATGAATGGATGCAGTTTGTAATAAACGTTTTGTCATACGTCGTACGCCTAACTTTCTGATAGCACTTTGTTTTCATCGGCTCAATTACCAGAATGTAGATAAATAACACTATAGCAAGCAAATCTGTTTTGCGCTGATATAATACGTTTCGTACTTGTAACACAATGATATGTGACTGTCTACCCCCTCAATACAGGGTGTTCAATTCATAAAGCTAAAATAGTTATTTAAATAACCAAACTTACTATAATATTTTCACCCAGTCTATGACATTTGATGGCCGCAACGTGAGACAATGTACATCTTCTTTTCTCTCTCACATACATACGCTCTCTCTCTCTCTCTCTCTCTCTCTCTCTCTCTCTCTCTCTCTCTCTCTCTCTCTCTCTCATTCTATATGGAACACACTCCTGGCAGAAAAGTCTGTGGACTGCCTAATCCAGTTTACAACGCTACCAAAATTTTATTATATGAATAAGATGGACGATGTTTCCCTTTCTTGATATGTGATTGTCATATTCATATTATCTGTGTGTGTGTGTGTGTGTGTGTGTGTGTGTGTGTGTGTGTGTGTGTGTGTGTGTGTGTGATTGGTTGGTGTTTGTATATTATTTGGTGTAAGTATGTTCTCTTTATTGTGTGTTTGAATACCATTTTACTTGTGTAGGACTAAACAATAGAGGATCGAACTCGTGCTTTACAAAACCGAATTCTACGGATACGCCTGCTGTAAAAAATGTGCCCAAGGTTTACGTTCAACGATACAAGATTGTGTTTAAAGTATAAGTATGCTGATTATGACTTTAACAGGTGTTTTTTTAGAGTTTTAAATCATGTAAACTTTGATGGGACGATAAGTACACCAATTATAAATTCGAAAACAATAATTAATAGGAAATAATTTTATTCTGAATGTCTTGTTTCTCAGGTATTACAATGGCTGAAATGATACCGGATGTACGTTTCTCGTACGTTGCAGATTACAGAGAAAGTGATACGGGAAGCGGTTGATTGGTTATAAAAGTTTACGTCGTTGTTTTATGTCGTGTATTTCTCTGTACAAAGCTACTGCCTTGTTGACAATCCATCATCTGTTTAAGAAGAACATTGAATCTAATCAGTGGGTTAAGTGTAAATTTTTTATAGCTTGACATTTTTCCAATGATTTCAGCAGTAATTTACTTCCAATTGTAACAAGAGTTACGGATATCAAGTAGTTCAACGAGATCTTTTACAATTATTTGAGGTTATGTTTGGTTACTTTTTACTCACTATCTGTGTTTTGCAATTATTTTATTATGACTGGTTTCAGAGTCCTTCTTCACTTTGAAAGAACATGTTCGTTGAAAGTAACAACAAGAGAACATCTCTGTTACGTCAATAGTCTACGTGTTAGGAGTTGAAAGATGTGTCGATAACGCCTGCACGTGATTCCCCTACGCACACAGGGTAATCAACTACGAGTTTCTATCAATACTGTTTACTGCTGAGCGAAAGAACGAGTCAGTTTTGCCTGCACGTAATTCAAAACCTCCTATAACACTTATATGCGACCTGTCATGATTGGTAGGACAAGCATAAGGAAGTACTTGTGATACTAAATACTCGTACTTTGTGTAAACATAATAGTTTTTAAGTGCGTAAATTTGTAGAAACGAACTACATTTTTTACTGGTAGTTTTGAAAAGTGTAGAGTTCGCAATATTTTCTTAATGAATTGTCTGGTCACCGCTTCACGCAGCGCTCTGACATGCTAAACCTTTAGAATATTTAAGGAAACAATTACGGAAAAAACTTTATTAGAAATTGTGCGCTATTCCTCCATCAAGAGGTCAAAATGTGATATAACTTGCCGTTCTGCCAGTATTACAGGAAACAGGCAACAACTAGACTCGTCATCGTTAAATCAGATGAAGCAGAAGTGAACAGAAACGAGCTTTATACAAGGGATCTTCTTACCAAATTTCAAAACAATCGGTCAGTGCGTTTGGTTAAAACTGCCTACACTCGTCATTTATAAATCAGATGCCATCATCTTGAAACGGAAGTGAATGGAGAAAAAGTTTACACATACTTCATTTGTGTTTTAAACAAGCTGTGTTCTTACCAAATTTCAAAAAAATCTGTCAATTCGTTTGGATAAAACTGCCTACACTCGCCATCGATAAATCTCAGGCCAAAATCTTGAAATGGAAGTAAATGGGGAAACAATTTTACGCTTACTTCTTTCGGGTTTTATACGAGGGTTGTCAGTAATATAAGGTTCCTAATAATTTTTCACAATGAAAAACATGTTTTTTTTGCATTGAATAATACATTTTTTGAAAGCTTACACTTTTTTATATTTTTCGACATAATCGCCGTTAAGATCGATGCATTTTTGCATACAGTGAACCATCGCATACAGTCGAAAAACTCTCTCGCCGCGCCGCAAAGGTAGCTTAAATCTTCTTTCAACTCCTCTCTGGTACTGAAATGCGTCCCACATACGCGTTTCTTCAAATTAGGGAAGAGATGGTAGTCACTTGGGACTACGTCCGGGCTGTAGGGCGGATGTGTGACAGTATCCCATCCAAACTGCTTGATGAGATTGGTTGTTACACAGGCGGTGTGCGGACAAGCGTTGTCTTGATGAAAACAAACTCCCTTCGTGAGCATGCCTCTCCTCTTGTTTTGAATCGTGCGGCGAAGGTTCCTGAACGTCTCACAGTAACGATAAGCATGGATTATTGTGCCGGTATCCATGAATTCGCACAACAATACCCCTTCCTGTCCCAAAACAAGCTCGCCACGACTTTGCCAGCAGACAGTGTGTGTTTGAACTTCCGCGGCTTCGGCGACTCTGGATGTTTCCACTGACGTAATTGTTCTTTTTTTCCGGTGTCGTATAGTGTAACCAGGTCTCATCTCCCATGACAATGGATTCCAAGAATTTCTTGCCATTGGTTTCGTAGGCCTGAAGAAATTCGCGGACCGCATGAATCCGTTACCGTTTGTGGTCTCTTGGGTCAATTTTGCCAAAAACCTTGCTGTACCCTAAATGGTCTGTCAAAATTTTATCAATGCAGGTCTTGCTGACATCAGGGGTCATCTCCCGAACAGTCACCCTTCGATCGTTCAGCATTGCTTCTTCCATTTTCGCAATTGTTTCGTCCGAAACAGATGGCCGTCCGGAACGCTGTTCATCATAAAAGTCCGTCTTTGAATTCTCTGCACCATTTGCGCATGTGTTGTATCCTTATATACTTCACACAGTTGGATATGAATGTCCACCGGCGCAGTGTTTTTTGCACACAAAAAACGAATCACAGAGCGTAATTCGAACCTGGCGGGAGACAGAAAAGAAAACTCCATTTTTAAAGGCTACCAAGCCAAGAATGAGCGTCGCAGACCGCTCGCGTGGAATAACCAAGCTCGCATTAGGCGTGGAGTAACCAAGCTGCAAGCCAAGGTCACCGAATCTCGCGTAACAACGTTCGCAGCGACTATAGCGCCTTGGAAACCTTACTTTACCCTAATAGAAGGTATCTTTTACGCATACTTATTTCGGGCTTTATACAAAGTACCTTCGTACCAAACTTAAAAATAATCGGTCAATTGAATGCAGAACAAACAATCAAAGTGAAACAGAGGCCTGGCTTCGCTTGTCCAATTATTGTAAGTAGAAAACAGTTTCTACCTATAATTATTATTATTATTATTATTATTATTATTATTAAATATGTACTGATAAATATAATGAATTAATGAGTGGACTCACTTAAATTTTTAATTGCTTTTCAAACATTTTCTTAAAATTGATTACTAAGCACAAAGAGGAAAAAGGTGAAATTTGACTAACATTCTTCGAATTACTGTAAATTTAGTTTACCAAGAAGTTAGTGTGTGTGTGTGTGTGTGTGTGTGTGTGTGTGTGTGTGTGTGTGTGTGTGTCTATGTTTGTATTAGTCACAATAGACTATGATAATGATTATGATTGGTAGAATAATTGTGAAGAAGAAGACTTCACAATTGTCAATAGGACAATTGTGACTTGCAAAAGACTTGTCTTGCAAGAATAAAGGGCAGATTATTATTTCTTTAAAGCGATTTTTTCAAAAAGGTAACTGAAATAATGGTGTATTTTTTTATTTTAAAAATTCCTTAAATATTCGATTACAAATAATAATATAAATTTAGATTATTTCCTTTCAAAAATTTACTCAATGTGATTAGCAATGGTCAGTTAAAACGTATCACACTGATTACTTAAAATTACAATAATTTAGTTACATCGCAATCAGTTATATCGATATATTCACGTTGTAACATCAGGGGCTGTGTCGCATTATTATAATAATATATTTTGTGCACAACTGTTATGCAGATACGTCATATGCTATAACCCTGCGGCAGCGAATTATGCTGTAGCATATGTGCTTATGCGTCATAATATAAGACCACAACATACACAGTGTGAACGTCATAAACTTTCAAACCGAATTGAAAATGAACCAGACGTCAAATTTAATTTCAACGGATTTTGAAAATTCTAAAAACTGATTTATGCAGTTTTTGACTGATTGCGGTGGTGAATATTTTCAAAAAAGTAATGAATTTTTAAAATGTGAAATGGGTGCCATTTTGAAACCGTTTAACAGATTTTGCTGTGTGACAAACTTGCTTGAACACGTTTTAAAACAAATCGGAATATATACTCTAGATTCATATAATGTTTTCTACGATCCCTGAAAATGTATTCAGAAGAATACTTGAGAGTTCTGTATCTAGTATTACCATGTGGGCTGCTTCAGTATTCAGTAGATAATTTTCACGTGAATCTGCAAAATATTACGCCTGACTTTTTAACGATAGTTGCGATACCTACTGAAATCATATTTTGTAAAAGTTATTAATGTTAAGGTGGTAATGGTTCATTTTTATTTATTTTTTTAAATATAAGAATATTTGCTCGTTAAGATGTCCTAGTTGTAATTAAATTTGGTTACTTTTTATGAATTCGTTTCCATAACACCTGCTTGCTTGGATTATTTCGAAAATATTCTATTAAATATTTCAGTTTTTATGTCTGTACCTGCTGACAAAGTAGGTACAGACAATCATACATCCAATTGTAAATTTTTTTTACCCAGCTGTAATCGGATACATCCTCTAACCCGATTTTTAAAGACCACCAAACTTTTAAAGTAAAACTTTCATTATATCAAAATCTATCTGAAAGCCGTTATTAATATTCAAGATGCGAGAAAGTTTGTATAATTTTCTTGCATCAGTTATGTTTTATTTTTTATAAATTTAAACAAATTCAGTTGATTCGTCAGTCAATCCTTTCAAGTTCCTTTATTTCAACAACAACTTGTGGTAGAGTTAGGAGATGTGTTCAAAGTCTACTTGTCAATATGAATTAATTATAAATGCAAACATTCAGGTTCAGTAAAGTTCTGACTTAATGCAGATTAAGCAATAAGTTTACTGTAACTTTTGGCTTACTATGTTTGGCCTAAATCAGGTGCAACACCAAAGTTCTGTTAAAATTATAAAGTTAGTTTAACGTCGGGATTTAATCATAACACTTTCTAGCAAGCGAGTTATTGGAACGGTCATTATGGTAAAACCCATGACCGGTAGCTTAGATTACACCCGATTCTGAACTCTAGAAAATTTTGTGGTATCGTTGCAAATTTTGTAAATGTGTGTTAGCCAAGAACGTCCGAGATAAAAGAAATAAAATAAAAGTATAAAAGATCCTATTTGACTTTCGTAAAGTGGAAGTATCGCAGCTTCGAGGAAAAAAGTCAAAGGACTCTGAGGTTTCGAAACTCGTCACATTATCCCGATCTCAACTTTATATGTACATGAAGTTCTATCCGTATGTATATATATATGTATACTTTAAAATGGTTGTACTGGATTAATCAATTAGATATTTTATGTTGGTTCTCTCTTCTCTTCCTGCGTTAATTGCAACAACAGAAAGATCTTTCTTGACTCTAAAATTGATCAAAACGTGGTTGAGAAACTGTTGTGACGCTTAACTGGGCTTTATTAGGCTGATGAGGACGAGAGATGAGCGTTAACGATAAAAGTAAAAAAATGGAATAATTGCTACTAAATATAAAAAGAATTATAGATAGGTATATTGAGAATAGAGAAAGTTATGTAAATGGAGCAATTTTACAGAAGTTTTAAAGATTAGGATTCTAAGAAAATTAAGTGATTTTGTGTCTAAAATGGACTAAATTTTTACACTTATTTTATATGCGTTTTAAGTCTCAAAACAGCTTAATAATGCTAGTTTTTAAAGGTTGAAAAAAATTCACAAATGTTCATCCCCTAGGCGGCCCTCTTTTAAATTGAATCATCTAACCAACTGCCCCTCCCACTAAATTGTTTTAATCCGTCAGTGGTGTTTAGGCACTATCATTCTCGATTTTGCTAATACTTGATGAAGTTCGTGAGCATCTGTTCAACGATTTCAAAATCACGGTTTTAATAATCGTGACATACGTCTTGAAGACGTGATAGAAGCGAATTTGCAAAAATATTATGTTTTAAGTACTGATTTCACAGTCATACTTGATATTAAAAACTGCATGTTATCAGTATTTTAAACTGTCAAATTACATAAAAAATTCAAAAAGTCAATTTATGCTGTTTCTAACGCTAATTAGAATAGAAAAATCAGATTAGAAAGAACTTAGGAAAAACTTATTAAATTTTAAATATTTCTAAACAGTTAAACGAATTTGTTTGAAAACGAAAAGGAATCCACTTTGTTATAATTGAAAACAAACTAATTGTAAATGAACGGAATAAATATGAAACTATTAGGTTTCCTTTTTTTTATTTATATAAAACCGCAATGCAATATGCATATTTCAATTTGTCCAAGCTATTAATAAAGTCGATTATTTTAACAAGTTTATATCAAATCGAACCAAAATTACGAACGTGAGAGTATTACAAATTTATATACAATTTTAATTACCCCTTAAAAATGATATAGAAATCAAAATCTGCTCTCTTTTCAATGTCCCAGGTCTGGGTCTTACCATAATGGCCGCTCCAATAGTTCATTTTCTGAGGAAATTCGCTAGTTTAAAACGTAGTATCTAAAAAAAAGTACAAGTGTGGAACTCGGAGAGTTATCGAAAGAAGCGAAGCTTTTGTTAATGATATCTCTGCTGAATATATAATTAGTTTGAAGATGTGATTACAAATATCTTGTTTTGTTTAAATAATTAAATACTTGTACTTAGCTAAGATATTATTTACTGTAGTTATAGTACAATGTCAGCTGTTTTATATTAATTCGTAACGATCATCTGATTTCATTGAACAGCTGACAAGTTTCAGGTTATGTTAAAACAAGCAACAAGGTTAGTTAAAACTAGCAATGTTAATAACAATTATTATAAACGTGTATATTCATTTCGAATGTATTATAAACGGTTGCAACATGCACGTGTAATTCAGTTAAGGAAAAATACCGAAACTAAAGCAACACAACGTTTTCATATAATACGTATGTACTGTTATTGAAAAGGAGGAAAAAAGAGACAGAAATAGAGAGAAGAAATTCGTTTACTCGTTCTCCGTATTTTCATTACATTCTCCCGTTCGGCAGGTATTTTTTATTCACTCTTCTCGCCAATGCTTCGCTTCAATAATCAAGTTAAAGAATAACTACTTCACTGTCAACATGTTCGCTAAAACTTCATTACCTTCCTGTCCAAATATAATTAATCACAGCCATCTTAGTTTTGGACTAAAATCAGACTGAATCCAATTTACCTGCCGGTATGTCGGCTTGAAACACGCGCTGATAGTAATAGGTTTACTGTCAGGTACATTTCAACTCGCGAAATACAATTAAACATTATGGAGATGTAGTTTACGTGTCTCTTTTCGAATTAAACACGAATCTTCTTCACCTACAGATTAATCAAAATCGGTAATCAGTAAACACGGGCTGTTTATTGATCATATGCCTATTGTTTACTTTATGCTGATCAAACTTTGTGAGTATTGACAGATCCTGTTTCAAAAAATCTACGTATTTACAATGACAAGCAGTAGGCCTACAATTTTATAAAGTCGGATATTTTATAAAAATCATTTATATTTGTGATTTTTAAAAATTTAAAACAGCCATTTTCAAAAAAAAAGATAACTTTCACCGAAATATTAACGAATTTTCATTATAAAATGAGCTAAATGAGAATAAATGTTTCAACATTTATCATATTAAGGGCCTTAAGATAAACACGATAGATCAGTCAATGAGGAAAGTTTAAAAAGATTCATACTTATACTTGTCAAGATTCTTTTTCGCATTTTCACAGCATATAAAAATTTAAACCGATAATTTATGCAGATTTTAACGATGATTATAAAAATGAAACGTCCAAGCTATTCTCATTTTGTCTAAACTATCTCATTTTGTCAAAATGGGACCGAAATTAAAAACATGTGAATGTAATCATATACTTATTCATATATATATATATATATATATATATATATATATATATATATAATATATATATATATATATATATATATATATATATATATATAATATAGACAGACACGCATACAGGAGAAAGATGTTCGGTTGGAAGGTTCCAGAGAATAAAATCCGAAAGAGAGCAGGGGTAAAATAGACGGAGAGGAGCGGAAGAGGATCCATGAGGACAGGATGAGGAAGGTGTGGAGGATTAGAAGGGAAAGAAATGAGTCGAAGTGCTTTGCGTGATCCAACAGGGTCTATACGCAAATAGTAATAATATATATATATATATATATATATATATATATATATATATATATATATATGAATCATATTCAAAACTGGTGTACTCAATTGTTTCTAGAAAAAAACATTATTCCGATTTTTCGTGTAAATCGTATCTGGCATTTTTCGAAACGTTGGAAAAATATTTTTCTAGAAAAAATTGTGTCAAACGGATGTAGAGAGGTGTTCCGTGTGATTTACATTTTCCCTTTACACGTAAAGGGATACGTGTAAACACACACACACACACACACACACACACACACACACACATCATATGAGAAGTCTAGTTTCAAAACGTCCTTTGTCCACCGGATGACGAAATCGAAATTTTTATTTGTGTGTGTGTGTGTGTGTGTGTGTGTGTGTGTGTGTGTGTGTGTGTGTGTGTTTAGCATAGACAATAGTTAATGAATACAAACACTTGTCTGAAAAAGGATTTAATTTTATAGAAGAAACATGACAAATATTACGGAATTCTTAGTGGTCACACTTATCAAAAAACTAAATTTATAAACAAAAATTTGAAAATTAATATTTAAAAATTTAATGTGAATTAACGTCCATTGCTTCGGTTTGGTGCAAACAGTTTGTGCAAACAGAGGTCATCTGGGTGTGATTATTAAAACATTCTTATTACATTTTTTGCAGACAATATTGGTTCTGTTATTTGTGTGTGGTCCGCAAATATGACAAATATGTCTACGTGTTGGTACTTGAGCCTGTTGATTTTCCAATAACTTATATTTGCCCAAAAAAACTTGAAGATCTTTTGGAAGAGTTAGAATTGTCGTTCTAGCTTTCAAGTGTCCATTCATCAAACTGAGTGCCAACTTTTTCAAAAAGTTTCGTCTTCGCTCACTGTAATCCAGATGGTTGAATTTGTAAATTATATTTGCATTTATTCCGACAATGCCTAAATGCCGATAAAAAAGGCCCATTGTTCAACGTCTCGTGCTTTGGGATGTCGAGTAACTGGCACACATTTGATCGACAGTATCAACGCCACATTTTGTAGCGTTATAATCCAAATTTACAGTCGATTTTTTGGAATCTTCGTCAATAAAATAGAAACACGGTAAAAAATACTAAACTAAAACACTAAACACAAAACTACCTGAATGTTAAAAGTGACTATGTATGCACAAATATAGTGAGAATAACTCTACGGAAACAGTTGCACGGTTTTGCGCGCCGCGGCAGCTGGGCCGCAAAAGTAACTACCTCGCATTCATGCCTTATTTCCAGATGGACTGAAGATAAATTGGTATTTTTTATACAGTTCATGTCCCTTAAGGAGAAATACTCAAAGCCCTGAAAACATTTCTCCATCGATACCTACCGTAATATGGGAAAATAAAAAATTGCGGCCAATTTGCCGCTAGCGCGCCCACTTAAGGGTTAAAAATACAACATTTCTGTTCAAATCTTCATCGAATACAAAACTAATTTGGTAATGTTTGTTTAATGTTTCAATTAAAATCCTTTAAGTGGTAAAACAGAACCAAAATTTGAATATATATTCCAATACTTATCACCAATTCTCAATTTTATAATAGTCTGAAGTTGAATTTGATACTAAGAATATATCAAATGTAAAAAATAAACTATTTTATTCATCAATAATTTTTGAGACAGAACAAGTGGTTCAATTTCCCCTTTTCAAATATTTTCCTCTCCCGTGTGAAAGTCTCAGAAGGATTAAATTGTGTCTCAATACTCTTAAAAAAACTAAGAAAAACAGAAAACGAATTCATTTGGAACGAACCTGTTCCAAAGGCTCGAGACTGCGGTTACTGCCGTTAGCTTTAACTTTCGTTAACTCCAATCATTTATCCTTATGTTTAAATGACATAAATTAAGAATTTTAAGTTATATATATATATATATATATATATATATATATATATATATATGTGTGTGTGTGTGTGTGTGTGTGTGTGTGTGTGTGTGTGTGTGTGTGTGTACAATCCAAAAAGAAAAACGATCTAAATGCCAAGTTGTGGTGCGCTTATTTCAACTTACCTAACCTATGTGTTAACACGATGGTTGCTCTAATAGCTTATTATACAAAGGATATACTACAAAAATGTAATTTTCATGTATCCCCATTTACAGTATTTAAATACGAAATCCTGTTAAGCACTTTCAAAAGGGCGGATAAAAATTGTTCTCCATGCACGTGGCAAAACTGCTGATAACGTATTGAAAGAGAATAAACGCAAAACAGTTTTTAAACATCAATAATCTCGTTTTAAAGATTAAAAACACAAACACAAAAAGCTTTCACCTTTGCAGGAAAGCACGAACGCATTGAAAATGAAAAAAAGAGGGTGATAATTTATTCTTGCTTCTCTTGTGCAAGGGTTTTTAGCGACTTTCTAAAGGTTCCCTCTCTGTTAATAACACCGGCAAAGTGTAATTCATCTTAGCTCTTTGTGTGTGCGCGGTGGTTTGTGGTGCTAATTTTTATCTTTGTGGTAAAAAACATAATATCTGCTTAACCTGTTTCAATTAAATTAGCGAATTTTAATTGGAAATTTAGCTATTGAAAAACTATCATGATAAGTCCCGGATTCGGGATCTGGAAGTATCCTAGCCATATTGATTATTTCTTGAAGAGTCGTTAAGAATTTTATAAATAGGCTATATATTTTGTTCGTACGTTCGAAATTTTGGTCCGATAAGATTCGAATTTGATACAAAAATCAATTTTTGGTAATATCTTAGATAAGTTCGATAACCAGCAAAATCTGTGCAACAATATCAAAATGGTGGATATTTCAAATCTTTAAAAATCAATACTTTTTGTCACATTTTTTGAAACATTGGTTTCACTACAGTAGTCAGCGTTAAAATCTGCATACATTAGCATTTAATTAAAATCCAATGAAATAAAGGAAATTAATTTGACTGCGGTTGTGGTTTATTTTCGTCTTTTCAGTGTAATTCGAACGTTTAAGTTAATAGTCAATACTGTTTTGCTTCATACTTCTAACAATAATTAATTGCAGTAATAGAAAACTTAAACCAAGCAAAATCCGTCCAGCAGTTTTAAAATATCAGTAATTCAAAAAACCATCTTACACTGTTTTTGAAAATCTGATTTCACCACTATACTCAGCGTTCAAATCCACACAAAATTTAATTTTAAAATTAAAATTAAATAGCGTTCAAGGTTTTTTTGCATTTTATTTCATTACAAAATATTTATCAAGAAAGCGTATATTATTTCCTTTCATACGTATTTGGATTTCATTAAAGAAATAGATTGTTGATATAAAATCTCAACAAAGGAATTCAATTTATCGTACTACTAGTGTGATAGTCGAGGTGGCTTTCAATTTTGTAAATGAAAAAAGGGCATTGCATCAAAGTGAAAACAAACAATTTTAATAGCCAGTTAATTGCAAATACTTTAATTAATTTTATATGACACAGAATTAATTTCAAAATAGTCTAATTACTACACTTCAGTAATACGTAACCATGATCAAAGGGATACCAAACACAAGTACAATTTATTCACTGCATAACAAAATTATTATACATTGAAACGTTCTGCAAATATTAATGAGATACAAACTAGGCATGTAAAACTTATCGGCGGGAAATGGGCTACCATCCCAGCTAAATGTATTAAATTTAATGCAGAGCAAACTTATAGTTATTTAAATAAAAATTATTTATTATAAATATTTTTATTATAAAAATTTATGAATAAATTTGTTTCGAAATATTTGTATTTCATTCTGCTTCGTCTGTGAAATGTGTGCGTTCACAATAAATGTTTTTAGAAATGTAGATAAAATCTGAACAGCACGGATGACGTTATCAGACTGCGAAAAAAAAGACGGCGCATGCGCACAGTTCGGTTTTTTCTGCTCACCTGACGAATCGGAACACATAATAATAATATAGTAACCACACTGTTTGGTATCCGTGTAAACGTGGTTATTAAATGTATGCCACTTTTTGGCAAAGGGGTTTCCTTCCCCGCAGTGAAATCCTATTGAGAGGATTTCGTGGTAACAGAGTCTAACACACACTTACACTTACAACACTACACTTACGACTTTTAACACTTTACACTCACGCTTAAATTTAGGGAAGCGATAATAGCCTCAATGTGTTTTTCGCCTTAAAGTAAGAAAAAAAAGTTTCCTTTCCATATTTGTTACTCTGTTTTGTGTAGATGTCATAAATTTCTGGGCAAATAATTCAAAAATCTTCTTCCTGTAATGTCTACCATTACAAACACGTATCGTTCTTTTTAGTATAATATGAAAATCAAGCTAGAAACAGCCCTTTATTTATCTCTCAGACTATCAATAGCTGGCTACACTTTGAACTACTTCTGCCTGCCTATAACTGTGTAAGGTATTACACTATAAATGAAATAAGTAAGTCGATTTGGTCCTGACGTCAAAGCTAGTGCTTTAGATTCAATACTGTGAGTGTTGGAGGTGACTGTACAGTGCATTGCTTTCAAATTACTTGCTTTCAAAAGGTTTTAAACCACCTGTCTCTTAGCTGGACACTAAATGAGTAAATATGTTCCATTATGCAATAATATGATGAAGCAAAATCATGTTACACATTACCAATGTTTATTCGGACGTTTAACATTATTTGCGTATATTAAATCACTAAAATATTAAATGATTTTTATTTTTTTCTAACAAAACTTTTAAACAAAGAAACCAAAATAGGTAATTAAATGATCACGTATCCCGTAGTGTGACAAGTATAAAAAAAAAGAAAAAATACAATAAAACTTATTATGTAAACTTAAGCCTTTATATTAATTCGCTGTTTTATATTAATTCGTAAAGATCAGCTGATTTTACAGCTAATTGAACAGCTGATAGGATGTAATAAGTTTCAGGTTATGCTGTTAAAAACTAACAATATTAACAACAATTATTATAAACGTTTATATTAATTTCGAATGTATTATATTCGAAATGTTACAACGTATTGTATGTATTGTAACGAAAGGTTACAACGTGCACGTGTTCTTCAATTAAGGAAAAATACCGAAACCAAAGCAAAACAACGTTTTCATATAAAAGCGTGTACTGTTATCGAAAAGGAGGAAGAAAAATAAAGAGACAGAAAATAGAGAGACGAAATTCGTTGTTCTTTCGTTCCATATTTCCGTTACATTCTTCCATTCGCAGACTTTTCTTTCTATTCATTCCTCTCGCTAAAACTAACAAAGCTTTCCTTCAAAAAAAAAAAAAAAAAAAAAAAAAAAAATCAATAATCACACTCAATAAGTTTTCCCACATGTATGTATGTATATATGTATAATAAAGTAATATATATATAAAGATATTTTATGTTTAGCTTTTTGGCATTCTTCTTATGTATTTTATTCTGTAAAAAATTTATATTAAAATTGAGTTGGATTCCAAGGCGACTAGACAAAATTCATTGTATGATTCTATTCTTTCTATTGATATATTACGATCTCCTAGAAAGGATTTTTTTGTTTGTTTTATGCAATAACAATCCCAAAAATGTAATGAAATATAAATCTGAAGCCACTAGGCTTACTGTAATACGTAAAATACACGATTATAGAAATGACTTTTACCCTATCCCGTATCTTCTCGTGGCTCTGTAGTCGATGTGGCTAAAGTACAATGATCTGATTTTATGCCAGATAAACTAATGAGTACGAGGCATCAGTTACCGGTAAGTGAAAAGCAACAGGGGAGCAACTGCGGCTAGAAATAAGAACCTTTAGGTGTGCGGTTCAGAGTCGCAGCAGAGTGATCGGTGTTTTAGCCTCATCGATCACCGAGTCCCTTGAATAATTTGTAGTACTGTCGTTATACTAATGCCAAATACCAGTATACGTTTATGGAATAATTAGGTGAAACGCATGTTCATAATCATGTTTACAGACTGGAATCAAATATATTTGTTTTAAATATTGCGTTATTATTTGTCTATTTTTCAATGGTTGCAGATTCTACTGAAATAAATACAAAACAAAATGTTTAGGTAGAATTGTGTTGTCCGTTTCCATGGTAACAAGCACTTAGAAAATTGCTTGTAAAATATTACGTTAAAAAATAATATTTTCGTTGTGAATTTCAAAATCCTTTAATAAAATGAATTAGGCCCATAACTTTTTAACCATTTGAAAATGAACTATTGGGACCAATCATGAACATCTTAGTAAAACCAGGATTCGGGCCCTTGAAGTGAACGCCTATTCTGACTTCCATATTCCTTTTTGAGGAATTGCTAAAAATTATAGTCTATAACTACACATATAACTTTTCTTATTAAGACCAACATATTTTTGAAAATACGATCGTTATTTTACAAATCTGCACAAATTACATTTTGTATTTTAAAAGGCCTCTTCAAATTTTATTAGGCCCTACTCATTATATTATTGAATTGAAATTTTCAAAACGTGTAATGTAAGGTCGGTGTCGATACTATTTTTGAAAGACTTTGTATCTTGAAACACCAGCACAATCTTGTATTTTTGAAGACCAGCACAATCTTAGGACTCCCTGTACATGATCGATTCTGTTATCAGATCAGTTCTGTCAAAAGATTGTTTATCCAGTCTGAAATAACATTAAAGGAAAGTTGCATTAGACGAAATGATATTCAAATATTATTCCAAGAAAGCCAAAGGCGTCCTGAATATCTGAGATATTGACAGAAATAATCAAAGGGCCTTTTAAGTTTACCCTTGGCTTGTTTGTGGAGCGTAAACATTTGAAAAACTGTGATTTAATTTGTCTCTGATCTTGTCGGATTCCTTTTGAAAGTTATTCTAAAAAAAATCTCTTAATATTGTGAGCTTTGTTTAAAAAAAAAAAAAATTAAGGTTTTTTTATTAGGAGGACGAGGTTCTATATCACTGGTTTTGCCGCTCAGTTATAAAACTTCTTGTGCACTCTACAGAATTTCATCTTTCTCAATCAAGCCCAAGGTTTTGAGAGAACCGCGAGAGGCTTTGGATTACGTCGCCGCGTTTGTTCGTCCACTCCATAGTATGCCTCACTCCATAGTATGGGATTCACTCCTAGGGATTCAAGTCGTTGTTATCAGTGCTGGACAGTTAAAAGTTATATGCTTAGCAGTTTGGTAAGTAGCGCCATATTTCCTACACAGAAGGTTTGTCAAGTTAAATCCTATTTTTTGTAGATTTTACAGTGCCCCATACTCAATCTGAAATGAGATGAAGGCTTCAAAGGAAAGGCATACAAATGCAACCAGCACTTCTGTACCTAACACACCTGCCTGCATGTGTGTGCTCCTCAGTCAGAACCGTGTCTGTCTCGCAGTGCTCACCATCACGCGGCCCTTGACAATCCATAGTGCTTTCTCACATTATCTTAGATTAGATTAGATTATATTCTAGAGGAAGGGATTTGTTCAACCCCAGGCACTGCGATCAACTGACCTATTGTGCAACTTACCTCTTAAAATACCTAGTTCAGCAGATTGGTGCCCCTAATAAGTTCCAACAACTCACTGACTAGCTCATTCTGCTGAAGATCGCTAGGGTCTTGGAAACCAAAAATCCCTAGCCTCCTACTAGCAAGAGCCTCACAATCATAAATTATGTGACCTGCAGTTTCCTCCTCCTTCCTGCACAATACACACGGTTTCACCATGGTACACACCTATCCTGTTCATGTTCACCCTCAGACCACAGTGCCCTGTTATGAGCCCCATGATTCTCCTGAGTTGTGCTTTGCCCAGGCCATCTGCTGCCCCTTTGATTCCTTCCAGAAGGAACTTTGCTTAAGAGACATTTACTATGGGAATGCCCATGAAGGTTGTCCCATCTTACCTGATGTTAACATGTAATCCACCCATTAATAGCGGACCTGGCCAACGATAGAGAAATCCCTAAAGCCGGCTCAGGTCCGATAAACTCAGATGCAGATCCAAGTTTATTATCACATTATCTTCTAACAGAACTTCTCCGTAGCCACTCTACTGTAATGAATACTTATCTGAAGGAATGAACAGGAGATTCTTCCCCTCTGTGCAACTTGAAGGTCACTCTTTCGCAGTCCAAAAATGAACATATATTAAGCACGTAGTTTTTTTTCAGGAGTTCAATATTTACCAGGAATTAGTTACTAGGGATTGGCTTTCCTCCGACAATAAACCAATGGTTAGTGTTAAGACCGCTCTGATAATTAAGATTAATTTCAGCGTTGTATAAACTAAGTAAAAATATGATTGTTCTGATTAATTTGTTATCATAATTGCAGTTTAAATAATATATAACGTTATTGTTGTGAGAATTCCGTCTATCGTAAGCTATTATAACACAACAAAAAATCGATACTTAACAAGCCTGACAGATTTTCTACAAATTTTAATTATATCGAAGAATCATAACTCCAGTTTAAAGAGAAAAATCGAAAAAAAAACAAAATAAACCGTGACCTTTACATTGAGATGAGGTATGATTGAAATTCGAACAAAATTTGTTGAATAAATCTTGAGCTAAGTGATCACTCTGTTTGTTCCCCTTTCCGAAGGTTTTTCCTGGTATTTCTGAAGCCGAAATTCTTAATAGTACAGACACTAATACGTGTGCCACTTCCATTTGTAGTGTGCTCAAAACGAGTTCTGATCTAATTTCTTAGTCCACGTGGTATCCAGTTGCCCATTTTTCTAAAAATGTGAGATTTGCTAAACAATTGATCCAGAGACTATATATTTCCCATGCAAAATACATCTATACACACATTTACACATGTCAAAAAACGACAGAATTCTAATCAAAAATTACGTCTTTGCACTCGGGGGACATGAAAACTGATATAACCACTTGTTTCATAATTCGAAAAAGAACAAAGTAAAAATTTACCGAAAAAACATTTTCCTCTTAAAAAGGCATTTGTAATGTAGATGAAGGGATGATCACTAACAAAGGATCTCGGCAGCTGTTACAATAAAATCTGCTTACATTGGTATTTTTAATTATTTACAAATTACGCTAAAATACCAAAATTAACGCTGAACGTTCATTTTCACATTTTAAATAAAGTTGTAAATTAATGTATGCAGATTCTAACGTCTATTGATACAGTGAAATAAATTTTACAAATAGTGTAAGTTAAAAAGTTATACATTTATTAAGATTTGAAACGGCCGACATTTTTGTAAATTTGATTGGATTTTTTGAGTAACGAATTTTTACAAGTTGTTACCCAAAATTGGGAACATGCGCTCCCCCCCTTCCTCCCTTCCCCCTCTCGCTCTCTTACGCACTCACACATACACACACATTTTGTAAATTTTAACTATCCTTCAAAAAGTAATTTCAAATTCAGTATTGTCTCTCATTTCAAGGTCCTGGGTCAGGGTATTTTCATGGGGACGCTCTAATGGTATTTCCATTTTCCAATGGAAACTTGCTAAACATTTAAGCACTTAATGTCTTCGAAACACAGTAATTCTAAATATTAAACAATCAAAATAAAGTAAAGATAGACGGAGTAATAATTAAGAATCTATGCTAATAAATTTTTTTAACCTGTGAAAAACGCACCTACATTCCTTTATCATTCACTTTCTGTTCCTACATGAACAGATAATATCTCTAAACAGTTATTAGCAATACCTATTTTCCCACAAAAATATCATCGAAATCATTCAACAGATTAATAGTTTATTAATCATAAGCTATCATCTACTAAACACCATTCTTGGAATTGTAACAATCAATCATTTAACGTTAAAGCTAATTCAACCCCTGAAGTAATGTCACCCCTCTGTCGTCACGTAGGGGATGATAGATGATATTCACCTGACGTCTACAAACGGTGTCAGTGAGACAGGTTTTGAATAATTTGCATATTGTGGACGCCATTTTGAAACTGTTCAGTGCAAAGGTGAACTCAGTTCCGTAATCTTAAATTTATTGCAATCTTAAATTTCGATTTTTTGTTTTCTTTCATGAATAATAATAAATAATAGTCAATAATAAATATTCAAATATCTTGGGAATGGATCAGCTGGAACGCCCTAGAGAAAAAAGCTATGGAATCTAGGAGAAATAAAGTTGAATTAGCCTTCCAACTTACCAAGGACACATACAACAAGAAGTCCCTCTCCTGGAATACAAAGATAAGGCATTATCATACGGTAATTAAACCAGAAGCCTTATATGCCTTATATAGAAGCTGAAACATTATCTCTCACAACCCAAGGCCCACTTGAAAGGTTGGAGATCAAAGAAAGAAAGATATTACCAAAAATCTTAGGCCCCAAATTCCGTAACAACCAATTACTCCACATCAGGAATGAAACTCTTTACCAAAAAACTGAAACACTATCAGACACAATAAGAAAAACGAGAATTGATTTTTATGGGCACACTCTCCGAATGGACAAAAATATACTAACCAAAAAAAATATTTGACTACTTTCACAATAAAAGAGCCAACCACTTTGTTTTAGAGAAACAGAGAAAGACATAACAGAACTACAAATCACTGAAACTATGCTCATGGACAGAACAGCCAAAACAATAACCAAGGACAAGAAGCAACGGTTCCAAGGCAAAGTCAAATCCAAACGAACGATCCAAATCTCTGTCGAAGAAAGAAAAGCAAGATCACAACGAATGAAGCAATACTGGGCTACGAGGAAGGCACAGAACATTAAAAAGTGATTGATTTATTGTACCCCAAAGTTGGGTGAAACAAATAAAGAGAATAAATAATAGTAGCACGCAGATGCCTCGTTGACACAATGGAAACAAATTTCCAAAAAAACTTCCTATATTTCACCATTATAATCAGCATTAGAGTCGGCAAATATTTGATTTTTAATATTTCAAGTGACATTGAAAACACGAAAATGAACCCTGATCGACAAGTTCATTTTCTTTTCTTCATAAAAATGATTTTTAAAATCCAAATTTACAGAATTTTACCACTAATTATTATGGTAAAATCATATTTTCTAAAAAGCTTAAAATAAATAAAATATATTTCCATAAAGATTTGAAATTGAAGCCAGTTTGAACTTAATAGCCAAAAGGTTTTTCTGCGATACGAACTATATACCAAAGCATATACCAAAATCGATTTTTGTGTCGTTTGAATGATATAGTGCTAAACACACACACACACACACACACACACACACACTATATATATATATATATATATATATAATATTACTTCAATCATTGTTTTTTTAATTACGAATTAAAATGTATATATATATATATGAACTATTAATTTAATATATATATATATATATATCAAACAGGTATAAATAAATAAATAATATATATATATATATATATATATATATATATATATATATATATATATCACAGGCATTTCAAAAGTAAACACACCATTCTAATTAAGTTTATCCGTCATATGCCATCTTGCTGATCATGTATTTAGTTATACAAACACTCTTATCGAATGTATTAAGTTCCTTACGTTATACAAATCTTGCTTTTGCAATTCATGATAGTAATGGTCCCAAATAAATTTAAGGCAAAAGTTCAACATAAATTGACGTCTTATGATAAAATTATAATGCAAACATTTTTCATTTCACAAACTTTTTTATTTTCAATAAATTAAATAGACACACACACACACACACACACACACACACACACACACACACACACACACACACACACACATTATATTTCACAAATTTTATTTCAAACAATGTAGAACGAGTCCTGAACCTTCATTTGAAAACTGACTAACCAATTTTATAGCTTTTGATAAAAAAAGAAAGCAAGAGACGGACAGATATACAATTAGAACTCAATTTGTACCCAATGGTATTGGGTGAGTATAAATTCATTGAAATATTATGACCGATTTTTTCACGATTAATAAACTTTCATTTTATTTCGTATAGTGTAAAGATATAACTACATATACACCCTGATTGTAGTAGAATCCGATTTTTAGAAAGTGCCTTCTGAATAGAATCTTTTGAAAATAGTAACTCATGCGTTTCGTTTCAAAAAAATAAGAGTTACAGAATTTGTTTATATTGTAAAATGAACGTAAAGGGTTTGTGTAGCGTTTTATTTCGATAAAGTACAGCACACACTAATAATGTTACTTATTGATTTTCAGCAGTTACTTAATTGCCTATCAATGCGCACTGGACCTTGTAATCGGCCCTCGTTTGTAATTGGATGTGCAACGTTACTGCTGTGACCTCAAGTCCAATTAGAAATTAATAACGTTTAGGCCTACGCTGAAATCATACGTAGGTGTGAACACACGCAAATGTGATAACACCGTTAATCGACTGCAGATTAAGCAATTACCTAGGATCGATAGTTCCAATAGGACGGAACGTTGGTTTTCGAGTGGCCATCCACATTTAAGTAAAAGTATTGTTTTTTGCAAAATTGGATTACGTGGGGCAGAATGAAATCCAATACCTTTCTGTATTCATTTGGAGTACAACGGCTTATATGTAAACTGAACTCACGATTATCTGCGGTTTAGTATGGGTTTAGTAATTACTGGCTGGATTTTCGCGGATGATTAAAATTCGCGATTGAGCAGCTAACACTGAAAGAAAATCATAGTGTTAATTTTTTTCCCTTAATATAAACGCAATTTGTTTTTAATAAAATGTTGTTCAATTTAAATTTCAGTAAATGTTGTCAACTATTTTAATAGTTGAAGGCCCTATTAAAACTGCCTCGCTAAGGTTGGCTTTTTAAATCACAATACTGTTACAAATTGTAATATATTAAGTACATATGAAGTAATTTAATAATATATTAAGTAATTAAACATAAGTAATTTAAGTATGCTTTTTATTTCAATTTCCTACTTTTTAGCGAATTTATATTTCAAAATGAGCTATTAAAGTGGTTACTCGTATCATGGTAAGTCACAGATCCAGGATCTTGAAATGAGAGGTAATCTGACCTGTAGATCAATGTTTGAGGTATCGTATATATATATATATATATATATATATGCATTAAATATATAGCAAGAACATGATATTTTATAATATATTTGACTAAACAGGACAGTAAATATATGTTGATAAATGATTAACGAATTGAAATGAAAATTATAAGGTTAAATACAGACCATAGATAAACCACAAAAATTGAAATTAATAAAAAGAAAAGAAAGTGAATACTCAATAAAATAATAACATTTTATTATGATTTGAAAATTTATCATTAAAATAATAAAAATTAGTTTGAAAATCTGCGTAGAATTTATAAACAGTAATACTAATAAATAGGTACCGTTAATATAATTTCAACATGAGAAAATGTAAAGAATAATAAAAGCCGATCAATGATGTAACAGTCAAAAACGGGTCATAAATAAACTTTAATACTTAGGTGATTTTCAAAATAATCTACCGAATATGTGTACAAGAAAATTAGAATCCTATAAGAATTAATTGTTGTATTGAAACTCACAAGTAACACATACACACGCGCGCGCACATGCATTTTTTTTTTTTTTTTTTTTTTTTTTTTAACGTCCGACTATTGTGCACACTTGGGCTAATGCAGACGATGGGATGATTTATAGCATATGAAAATGCCAAGCCCTCGCCGGGAATCGAACCCGGGTCCTCGGGGTGAAAGCCCTCACACGCATATATATATAAACAGTACTGTAATAAATAAAAATTACTAATAAACTCCTTTCTCATTTTAACGATTAAATTTGTTTAATGTGTGTGTGTGTGTGTGTGTGTGTGTGTGTGTGTGTGTGTGTGTGTGTGTGTGTGTGTGTTCGATTTCGGTAAGTTCGTTAATCAGCAAATTTCGTTCAACAGTTTTAATTTTTTTAACTTTTTTGTCTTAAATGTTTTTGCATATCTGATTTTACCATCGCAAGTAGCGTTTAAAAGTCTATAAATTAGCAATTAAAAATTTTAAAAGCAATTGAAATAAAAGAATTTGATTTGACGGCGGTCATGATGCGTTTTTGTATTTGTACTATATCTTTAAAATGATATTAAGTATGACGATATTAGTGTTATGATAATAAATTAAGAATTTCAAAAAAGATTTCTTTTGGAATTTCACTCCCATCACGACAGCTTTAGGCCGGGTGGCACCAAATGCGGAGCGGACTACGCATTCAAAACCTAAGCTATTGTTTCTAATGTATGTGAGGCATTGAAAGTGTAATGGAGTCAAGCGGCGTCGTTTGGTTCCACTCCGCGTAGCTTCGACTTGGTCTAAGTTCGGTTTTGAAGGTGACACCGCTTCCCCCTCCACCTTGACCACGCCTCTAAACGTATTATTTCTCGTTACCTACGTTACGGTTTTTAAACATAGTAGTTTTTTAAAATACGATACTGTAGGCCTAAATATTTAGATTTTAAAGATACAGACGCGTTCTTTAAGCCGACTGAACTCCGCTTCCGATTGCTGTTCATTTACATTTCTCTCCGCTCTGCTTAGCTCAGCGCAGCTTCGCATTTGGTGGCCGCCCTGCCTTACAGCCGAGTGTCGTGATTATTACTTATTATATACATTACTTTACTTATTACCTATATAATCTATCTACATGAACCTATATTTGTGTTTTCTGTGAGTACTTCGAACATGTGTGCAGTTGTATTCGTATTCTGATCAAATGTTGCACTCTTAACTTTCAAAATTAAAGGAAAATTACTTTTTACAAATAAATACCCGATTTTTGTTTACAACTGATAGTAATAACTAATAACACGGTAATTAATATTAAATAATAATTACTGTGTTATTATTTATTACTGTAAGTTGCAATAATAGCTAACTCACATGAGTTTATCAGTTACCCAAAGGGGGGGGGTATAGCGCCTGCAAAGTTAATTACTTGATATTGCGTCGATGCAAGGCAGTAATGCATGTTCAGTGCTCGTTCATCTTATATTTCGCAATACATTAAAACATTAGAACTGAGCATTAAACTAAATTAAATGAACAATAAATAGTGTAAAGTAAATTGATTGAACAATTACAGTATAATTTATTTTAAAACAAAACTTGAATTTATAAAAATTAAAAAAAAATTTTATTTATTCTTAACATTAATATTTTATTTGCACAACAACCAAATGACATAATGTGTAATATAAAAAAATAACAATAATTATTACGAATTATTACTCTGTTGCAAACCGTCAGTGATGTTTTTTCCAGATGGTTAAACGCCGTCGAATCAGTTGTAAATCTAATTTCTTATTAAAATTGTTCTGACTGGTGACTGCTTGATTCCTGTAACGTTGAATTTTGCGTGAAATTGTATTTTGAAGTCTGTTGTATCGAAAGTTACTAACATATGGAGGTGCATTAGTATAAATTTTTGTTGAAATATTTGAACCGATTGTAAATTGCTTTCGCAGAATGAATTGTAATTGTATGCCATATGTTCAAATTGGTCTGAGCAGGGTTTTGTAATTTTTTAAAGTAGTGATAAAAGTCGATAGAGAAGTTTGAGTCTTCAATTTAAAATTAGACGCTTTGTTTTCATGTGATGGGACGCCATTTTTCTATCAAGGTGTAAATAAATTACTTAATTATTTTAAAGATTTTTTGTGTTATTTAAAATTTGTTTGCGTACAGTACAGTAACGTCATGTAATTTTACTGGATTTATTTTTATTCTCTTTGTAAAACCGGGTTGTTAAGTTATTCATATGATTTTGAAGATTTAATGTCACTTCGTCTGGGGTGTTACATGAAGAAATCATTACTATATCATCAGCTATGGTTGTGCCACTGGAAGGTCAGGTTGTGATTATATGGAACCATACGGAACTCCGGCTTCGATTTTTTGTAATTTAGAATAGGCTGATCTCTGACGGACAATGAAGAATCGATCTTCCAAGTGTCATCGTCTATATAACATAGGAACTGAGTTACACGACCTAGTTCCGTTTACTAACACCTAAACAATCACACTAAAAATCCCTGTACTTGTCTCTCGGGCCTGAAAAGGGCCATGGCCTGCGAAACCTAATTCACTCCCGTCAGCCAAGACTCACTTCCGACTGTTTCACAGTGTCCGCGTATCTCCTCGGTCTCTATTTCACTTCTGCCTAATTCACCTAATTCACTTCTGCCCAGGCACTACTGCCGGCGCATCACATCGCGTCTTCCGTGCATAAAAGCTGCATTCTGATTGGTGCGTTCTTTCTCCGTTTTAAACAATAGAATTCTGCTGAGAAATTATGGGTGTGCAGTTGTATTCGTATCCTGATCAAATGTTGCACTCTTAACTTTCAAAATTAAAGGAAAATTACTTTTACAAATAAATACCTGATTTTTGTTTACAACTGATAGTAATAACTAATAACACGGTAATTAATATTAAATAATAATTACTGTGTTATTATTTATTACTGTAAGTTGCAATAATAGCTAACTCACATGAGTTTATCAGTTACCCAAAGGGGGGGGGTATAGCGCCTGCAAAGTTAATTACTTGATATTGCGTCGATGCAAGGCAGTAATGCATATTCAGTGCTCGTTCATCTTATATTTCGCAATACATTAAAACATTAGAACTGAGCATTAAACTAAATTAAATGAACAATAAATAGTGTAAAGTAAATTGATTGAACAATTACAGTATAATTTATTTTAAAACAAAACTTGAATTTATAAAAATTAAAAAAAAAATTTTATTTATTCTTAACATTAATATTTTATTTGCACAACAACCAAATGACATAATGTGTAATATAAAAAATAACTAATAATTATTAAGAATTATTACTCTGTTGCAAACCGTCAGTGATGTTTTTTCCAGGGTAAAACGCCGTCGAATCAGTTGTAAATCTAATTTCTTATTAAAAATTGTTCTGACTGGTGACTGCTTGATTCCTGTAACGTTGAATTTTGCGTGAAATTGTATTTTGAAGTCTGTTGTATCGAAAGTTACTAACATATGGAGGTGCATTAGTATAAATTTTTAGTTAAAATATTTGAACCGACTATAAATTGCTTTCGCAGAATGAATTGTAATTGTATGCCATATGTTCAAATTGGTCTGAGCAGAGTTTTCTAATTTTTTTAAGTAGTGATAAAAGTCGATAGAGAAATTTGAGTTTTCAATTTAAAATTAGACGCTTTGTTTTTATGCGATGGGATGTCATTTTTCTATCAAGGTGTAGATAAATTACTTAATTAATTTAAGGAATTGTTGTGTTATTTAAAATTTGTTTACGTAGAGTAAGGTGACGTAATGTGATTTTACTGGATTTATTTTTATTCTCTTTGTAAAACCAGTTTGTTATTAATATGATTTTGAAGATTTAATGTCACTTCGTCTGGTGTGTTACATGAAGAAATTATTACTGTATCATCAGCAATGGTTGTGCCACTGGAAGGTCAGGTTGTGATTATATGGAACCATACGGAACTCCGGCTTCGATTTTTTTTGTAATTTTGGATAGGCTGATCTCTGACGGACCATGAAGAATCGATCTTCCAAGTGTCATCGTCTATAAAACATAGGAACTGAGTTTCACGACCTAGTTCCGCTTACTGACACCTAAACAACCACACTAAAAATCCCTGTACTTCTCTCCCGGGCCTGAAAAGGGCCATTGCCTGCGAAACCTAATTCACTCCCGTCATCCAAGACTCACTCCCGACTGTTTCGCAGTGCCCGCGTATCTCGGATCTCTATTAGGCTAACCTAATTCACTTCTGCCCAGGCACTACTGCCGGCGCATCATATCGCGTCTCCCGTGCACAAAAGCTGCATTCTGATTGGTGCGTTCTTTCTCCCGTTTTAAACAATAGAATTCTGCTGAGAAATTATGGTGACGCCATAATTTGTAGTATAAATACAGGTCGAAATCAATTGTTTGACAGAATATGGTTTGTAAGACCATCCACTACACTACAACAACCTAGCAGTCTACCAACATCGGGACCAACAGCACAGACACCACAACTTGCTCGGGAGGAAATAGGAGGGATCCGTCCAACAAGCAACACCAAGCGAAGTTATTTCACAGTCCTCGTCAGCCTGCGGCCGACCTGGTGATCTCCGAGTACTTCTACTTTCTCCCGCAGACTACAACACAAGAATGATCTTAATATGTTGTCACTTTAAATTAATATGTTATTTGTCTTAAATAAGAAGGGGGAATATAGTAACGCATAGGTTTTTAACAATTGAGAAGATTGTGACATTATTTTCATTAAGTGCCTATATTTGTTTGCTCTTACAATACACAAAACTTAATTTTCTTTAAAATTCCGCCAAGTTTAAATTTCGTATCACTTCTTATTCCAGTTATCTGTCAAGATTAAATTATGCGGAATGTCAGACATTACAGCAAATTAAAAAAAAAAAAAAAAAAAAATGGCCGTTCCTTTTACTAATTACTGAACACTGTCACTAAAGTAACTACACTGAAAGGAAAGTAACTAAGCTGTAAAACAAATGAACGCAAACAAGGACCTTCCGCAAAGCACAAGTCGAGTAAACTAAGCTATTTGTTATGTGTTGTTCTTGTTGACGATAATATCTTCCATTGTTTGATCGGGATAGAGTAGGAGCGCAATTTATAGCTAGCGCCAAACGTTTACACTTGCAAATCGCAGTGTCTGTATTTGCGCTACGCCAGGTTTAGCGAGAGTGTCTATGATCCGTTTATATTAACGATTTCGTTTTCAAATAGGTCAAGTAAGTCAAATCTCCAGCAATTTATTGATGACGTAGACGCACTACTAATGCTTAAAATGTGTAATGTAATGTACAGTTTTTGTATCTCATATTTAAAAAAAAAAATCTATATTGGACATTAAAATATCTGGACATTGTGTGGAGCTTAAATGGTCGCATTGAATCTATCCTCTATAAGACTAATGTTAATTAACGGTACAGATTTTCCGATATTTGTTAAGATAAAATTGCATGAAATGTCATTATAAATTTCTTGCATATGGAAATATGTTTCACTTTTTACATTATATATATATATATATATATATATATATATATATATATATATGTGTGTGTGTGTGTGTGTGTGTGTGTGTGTGTGTGTTTCTAAATATATAGAGGCAAGAAATGCAAAGCTAAACATATATTTATATGCCTGATATGGTGGCAGCAGATATCAGAAGAAGGAGGCTTCGGTTCTATGGACACATCAGTTGACTTCCAACAACGAGACTTGACAACAGAATCCTTAAGTATATACAAGGAGTCAAATCAACAACGTCGTGGATCGCACAAGTCAGAATAGACCTACATGACGCAGAAAAAGACTCAAAAGACGTTGAAGACAGGCACGCATATAGGAGAAAGATGCTCGGTTGGAAGGTCTCAGAGAATGAAATCCCAAAGAGAGCAGGGGTAAAATGGACGGAGGAGCGGAAGAGGATCCATGGGAACAGGATGAGGGAGGTGTGGAGGATTAGAAGGAACAAGACATGAATCGGAGTGCTTTGCGTGATCCAACAGGGTCTATACGCAAATAATAATAATAATTATTATTATATATATATATATATATATATATATATATATATATATATATTTTAGAAAGGTGATCGCATTTCCCCATAATATAACACCTTTAAAATGACATATCCAACATACATTTAATTTAAGAAATAAAAAAATTATCGTTAATGAAGACAAATGAGGAAAATATTAAATATGGCGTACAGAGATAAAAGACACGTAAAATTGTGATTAATTTATTACTATATTTTTTCACGTTATTTTTATCATGTTATTAATTTTGTGTTATTTTTTTTTTACTGTGTAATGTATTATTTTCTGCTTCTGAAACCTTTCGCAGATAATCCGAAAAGCGGATAACAGGAGCTTTGCTTCACTTTATTTATTTTTTTCTTTGTTTAACGTTTATACTTTAAGCCAGTTAGTGTAATGGAGACAAGGGATCGACGTTAATGGAAAGCGTAAAGGTTTATGCAGTCTTGAATACACAACTTTGAATTGCGGAGCGCTTTGAAAAAAATGTCTTTGAAAAATTAGCTGTTGTGGAACCTATTTTCAGAACATTTTTTGAGGAATAGTTAAAAATTATGGTGTGTGTGTGTGTGTGTGTGTGTGCGTGTGTGTGTATGTGTGTGTGTGTGTGTGTGTGTGTGTGTGTGTGTGTGTGTGTGTGTGTGTGTGTGTGTGTGTGTGTGTGTGTGTGTGTGTGTGTGTGTGTATGGGATGTGTGTGTGTGTGCGTGCGCGCGTGCGTGTGTGTGTGTGTGTGTGTGTGTGTGTGTGTGTGTGTGTGTGTGTGTGTGTGTGTGTGTGTGTGTGAGTGAATGTGTGTGGTGCGTGCGTGCGTGTGTGGTGTGTGTGTGTGTGTGCGTGCGTGCGTGCGTGCGTGCGTGTGTGTGTGTGTGTGTGTATGTGTGGTGTGTGTGCGTGCGTGTATTTGGCTTGTGCGTGTGTGTGCGTGCGTGTGTGGTATGGTGTGTGTGTGTGTGTGTAATGTTTATATTAGTTTAGACCAGTTTCTTACCTATCAAAATTTGTTCCACAGTCAAAACTGCGCCCATTTTAAATCTTTAAAAAAACCTTTACTTTTCTACCTTACACTATCTTAAAAATCTGATTTTACCGTTGTAAATGCACTAAAACAACATTTCAAATTTTAAAATTCCGTTTAAAATTCGAAAATGAATGTTTCGGTGGTAAGGGTTAATTTTCGTACTTTATATGTGAAGCAGATTTTATCGCTTATTGGAACGGTAAAATCGTATTTTTTAAAAAGTTTAAATTGAAAAATTATTTTTTTAAACAGGCTCGTATTAAAAAAAGATATAATATAATTACAAAGTTTTTTTTTAATTTATGCTTATTAAACAACATTATATTACGTTTTTATAATGAAAATAATATTATTCTAAATAACTGTCAATTGCTCGCCTGTTTACATTGGGATCGACAGAAATTAATTTCAGTTTTATAATTGATTGACTGGAACTGTCCGACAATGCATTTGAATAATTTAATATTTATTACATTATCGTACATAACTTTTAAAATATGGGATAAACGTCAGTTTAGCGTTTGTTGAACTTTTAATTTCAAATAATTCCAATTTATATTTAGTATTATAAATTTGAATTACTTCACTATATAGAAATTATGGTGGCCTTCTGATTTTGTTGTATTTTTACGTTTTTGTGATTCAAAAATGTTATATTTACATAAATCTATGTGTGCTTGAGCGCTCGCGCACGTGCGTGCGTGTGTGCGCATTGCTGGAGACTAAATTAATTGACAGATTTTGATTAAGGTTGTCATTTTTTTCCTATATCTCGGATCCTATTTTACTAATTTTTCAATGATGGGGACTGATCATATGGTCAAACAACACATAGTTTCTAGACCCTATGATACCAAGATGACATTTTGGGAGAACGGTCGTGTTTTGAAAAACTCTGAAACCCAGTATGGTATACAGATAGCGCCAACTAGTGCTAGGGTGTACTGCCGAGACCAATAACAAAGATAGCTGATGCCCTGGGACAGCATTCAGGATGAAGTAATGGCTATTAATGACTGCGTTCGGATAAATTTGAAACGGGCCTTCAAGAAACCTGGTATTCATATTTGTATCGATAGTCAGGCAGCAGTGACAGCACTTGTGGGTGTTACAATTCGATCCAAGCTGGTCTGGGAGTGTCGGGAGAACCTCAACGCTCTGTCCCTGGGTAACCTAGTTACTCTCCACTGGGTTCCGGGGCATAAAGTTTAATGATAAGACGAGCCAGACCGACTGGCTGACTTGGTACTGCATCTGAGTTTCCAAGACCAGAGCCGGCTTTAGGAATCTTTCTATCATTGGCCGGCTTTGCTATCAATAAGTGTATTAAGAAGCAATACCTGGAAAAATAGGATATCTTCATGGGCATTCCCATAGCAAGTTCCTCTTGGGTAAAGTTTCTCATGGAGGACTTAAAGAAGATGCAGACGTCTTGAGTAGAGCACAACTCAGGAAAATCATGTTTCTCATTGCTGGGCACTATGGTCTGAGGGTGAACATGAACAGGATAAGTATTTACCACGGAGAAACCGCGTTTGTAGGTTATACAATTAAGAGAAAAAAACTGCAGAACACATAATATATTATGGTGAGGCTCTTGTTAGTATGAGGGTAATGGTTTTTGGTTTCCAGGAACCTAGGCACCTCAAGCACGATGGACTAGTCAGTGGATTGTTGGAACTTGGTAAGGGCACCAATCTGCTGAACTAGTATTTAAGAGGTTTATTTGCACAATAGGTCCGTCGATCACAGTGCCTGTTGTTGTCCTTTTTGTAGTATATACTTTAGTTTAATATACGAGTAATCTGAATATTTTTCATGAAAAAATGTTTTTTTGCCGTTTTTAGTAAAAAAATTGTATCAATCTAAAATTCTCCATATGAAGTAAAAGATTTTGATCAAATTTCGTTCATTCAAACTAACGTATGAATGAACTAACGTATGAACGTATTCAAAACTAACGTATGAATGAACTAACGTATGAACGTATTCAAAACTAACGTATGAATCGATTTTTTTCAAAATGGGTTCGTCAGATTAGATCAAACATTCTCAAATGTATTATTGTAAATTTATTATTTTATTTTAAAATTGTAAACATTTATTTGAGTTAGGAACCTATTTTATAGCCACGTTTTGAACATAATCTAATTAAACGATTTTTTTTATTTGTGTAATATTTTGCAATTATTTACTTTTTTAATCTTAAAGTTTTTTACAAAAACAAGATTGAATTTTTTAATGTTTAATAACAACTCCAAATAATTCTATATCTACCTCAAGTAAGGCATGACTTTTGCCAAAACTTCGTTTACAGTCGCTTTTAAATCAAGTAATGTTTAAATAAAAGCGGTACTCAGCTGTCTCGCTGACTTGATAGATGCGAACCACTTTGTTTACCTTACAATCATTTAATACTCATTTGCCATCATAATCAGTTTTAAAATCTGCAAACACTTACATTTTGAACTTTCAATTTAAATTGGAAATAAGAAAAATGAACCCTGACTGCCGTAAAATTAATTTGCTTATATATATATATATATATATATATATATATATATATATATATATATATATATATATATATAATGTATATATATATATATATATATATATATATATATATATATATTATATATATGTTCAGTATAATATATGCCTTCCCTAGCTTCGTCAATTTTACTTTTGTTGTTGATGCGTTTCAGAGAACCTCCATCTTCAAAAAAACTATATCTATCGTGATGATAGATATAGTTTTTGAAGATGGAGGTTCTCCGAAACGCGTCAACGAAAGTAGAATTGACGAAGCTAGGGAAGGCAGATCATTATACTGAACATAGTGATAATAATCCCAGCAGAAAAAAGAAGAATATAAAAATAATATATATATATATATATATATATATATATATATATATATATATATATATATATATATATATATATATATATATATATATATATATATATATATATATATATATATATATATATATATTTTATCCATCTAAAAGGGATGTCAAAAAAGGGACATGTCAGAATTCATGTTCTTTTCATGGTGTTGGGTTGTACCACGATGTCCGTTCCAGTAACTCATCTTTAAATGAAAATGCAAGAACAATGAATGTGTTTTTCAAATTTATCTGGCGTTACTAAAGCTTTAAGTAATTGTTATGAATAAATAGCCTACAGATCGTAGTGTTACTGAGTTTAGTTTTACAAAGTGTTAAATAATTATTTTTCCCATTTTACGAAACCATAACAAATTGAAAGGACACAGAATTACAAACAAAATAACAGACACAAATATTTATGTTTACAGTTAAGTTATTCAAAGAATTTCCCTATTAAAGAGAGCGATTTTATTTTAAAACGAGAAGAAAAATTTGCTTTGTAGAAACCGAGTTTTACGTTATTGCATTCCTTCACATGGTGGTGGATGGTGTAGGGGTGGTGTAGGTTGGTGGAGAGGGTAAATAGATCTCTCGTTCCAGCTTGACGTCACAACGTAAATTTAGTAATTTGAGTTAATAAGTCTGCATAATTACTTCGCGGTTTATTTCGCTTTCTTCGTTAAAAAAATAATTTAATTTTAATTAAAACGTTAAAAAAGGCGTTGTATTAAGGGTGTGGGCGTGTTAATAGACTGTGATTGATATTATAGACTAATGGACTTGACTGATGTTTTGGTTCAAAGTGGCATGATCTGTGATTCAACTTATTTGTTTTTGTTGATATGTAAATACGCGGTGCAAAAATTACATGTGTTTTCACGTTCAATTATTCCCCCAAAAAAACAGGAAAACGGCTCAATTTCTAAAAATCGGTTCACCCGATTTGGCTCAACAATTGCTTATGATTTATAAAATAAATTTAAGCTGATTTTTAAATAAATTCCGTTTTTTAAATTCCTGAATCGACTGTGTTGGATTTATAGCGATACTTATTTTCTTTGGGTACTTGCGTGCTTCATTTGAATAATGCAGAACCGTTTTTGGGAGTTGAATGATTTTTAACAGTTTTTTTAACCAGAAAGAAATTCGACAAGTTTTTGTTGAAAAATTAAAAAAAGTGTTTAAGAACTGCCATTAAAATCGATAAATTAGTTTATTCTTTAGTGAAATTAAAATTTATTTCGAAAGTTATACATATATCTATTTTTATTAGATATCTTAAAAACGCGTCCTTTACATAAGCTCCACAGTAAAATTTGCTCGACCTGTCCAAAAGGCTAAGGCCGGCACTGATTGTCAGAACTGAAGAATGCTGGTTTAGATTTATATAAAACAGACTTTCAGTATAATCAGACATTAGCACTAAAACCGTATACTTATTTCTAACTGCTCTTGAGCCGCCTCGGTGGCCTAGTTGATAGCGTCAACTCAACTGGGCTTTCACCTTGAGGACCCGGGTTCGATTCCCGGCCAGGGCTTGGCATTTTCATACGCTATAAATCATCCCATCGTCTGCATTAGCCCAAGTGTGCACAATAGTCGGACGTTAAACACCAAAAAAACAAAACTAACCGCTCTTAACGACAGAGATTTTCAAAAACAAAACGTGTAACGTAAAAATGTTTTTTAAAATATTTACAATTATAGTCAGTTTGAACAGATTTTTCTGTTAAACGGAGTCGTCTAAGCTATTTTCGAAATCGATTTTTACGTCAATTTTGTATCAAATATGCATAATTTAATATTTTAAAGTATCAACGTAAATTTAAATTTATGCATATTGTAACGCTGATTACGATGATATTTTGAAAAAATGTAATTAAGTGAAAAAGTTCAGAATTTTTAAGATTTGAAATTGTCGTTTCCAATTTTTTGTTTAGAGTGAATCATACAGAACGAGAAGTGCAATTTTGTCCGTGTAACAAATTTTAATTAGTATAAACTTTTTAACCAAACTTCAAGAAGAGACCAAGACGTAATCGTAGCTAAAAATTCGAAATTTCGTTTAGTTACGCTCACTTGTTATGTAAAGCTTTGTACTTGGATTTTGACTTGATTCAAAGCCTGTAACAAAATCTCAGTAAATCTTGTGTGCAGTAAAATGACAGATTTGTGGTCTAACATTTAATCTGAGACAAGCACAAACTGATTTTGAGAGAATAATATTGATTACGACTTCCGCTAGAGGACTATCATTTCCGGTATGTTTAAAGAATGTAAATATTGTAAAAACTTTAAAATTTTTGTTCAAATGAAATTTAGCAATATTGGACTTAGCTTAGGTAATTTAATAAACATTTTATGGTAATTGAAGTTGCCTCCAGTTACCAGTTCCAAATCGGATTCAGTAACAAATAAACGTTGAAAAGACTTCGGAATATTTGTTCTACAAAGTTTAAATGTTTTCTACAACTTAAAGTTTCTAAACAGAACAAATTAAATATTACAAAGTAAATTTTATTTTAAGACCATTAGGGTATTCATGTTGTTATTATAGTTTATTCTGTATTCGTGTACACTGAAAACAAAAATTGTTTTTAAAGCCTATTTTATTCAAAAACCTCTTGAACATCAGTGACAAATATATATATTTCTCAAATTTTTAACTTTAGCAAAACTTGCAAGTGATTTTACCAAAGTCCAGTTTAAAATATATCAATTCAAATCTGTTTAAAAGTCAATATTTATTCAAATTTAGGTCATATTCATAACTCACATTAGTATTAGAAAACAAAACACACTTGTTAAACTTATTCTGTAACAGTGAATTTCCTATTTTTTATACTGATATAAGTTGAGAGCTTCTAAATGACAAAAATGTGGACACAATGTAATTAACTGTTCCTGAGAAATTTTCATCAACTTCATAACCAGATTGTTTGTGGAATTGTTTGCATTTGAGATAGATTGTGCAATGTTTTTGCAATTCATTTAATTTCTAATTAAATTTTTATAAGCAATACTCTACGATATCCGAAAGTATTATTAAAACAAAATTTGTAATTTCTTTCTTTTTCAGTTTATATTTGATATTAAAATGGTTCTCATCATTACAACATCCGGGATGTTAACAGAATGAATATTAAAGTTTTTTTAGTGGAAAAATTAATTACAGTCGGAAACTGACTAGGTTTTTCTTTTGCTTACGCTATGGACGTTTAGAGGAAATGGAAGTCGTTGCATATTAAATTTGACGTAGTTTTTAATGTTCTACTAATTTTTAAAGTTGAAGATTCTTTCAACAACATTGACAGTCGGGGTTGATTTTTAGTTTTTTCCTAATCGTAAATGACTTTATTTTTAAATTTGAACAATGATCCGATAATAAATCTATATATAACCAAAATAAAAGATAAATTAAAACTGTTTTAATAAATATTGCTTTACAAAACTTTTTCCGATAGTTTCTAAACTTACAATTATTGGTACCAATGATTAATGTTAACGGTGAGTAAAATAAACAGCTGATGCGTTAGCGATCTCTCGTACGTTTATCTCATACTGCTTACACTCATCGACTGAAGATATTTACACAGTAATTACTCTATACAGTATACATAAGATGGCCTGGGGAAAAGAAGAAATGCCTCAAGTGCACAAACAAAAACACCAATATCATTCTTTCTCCAGAAGAGTTGGTAAACAGTGCTGAAACGAGCTCATCTACTCTGGTTCACTGGAGTTGGCCAGCTTGGAAGAGTCAACGTAAGTTGGTAATCAGCCCATAGATGCTGACTCTGCCACTGGCTTTAAATCCAGTAGCAGTAATATCTTGTGGACAGTCAGAATACTTACACCAAGTTCTTTGGTACACGCTTGCTACGAAGCTGCGTTATTGTCCATCACGTAATATGAATTGCAGAATAACAAGACAAGATAATAAGATTCACAAGAGATGCTTTACGTATCTGAATGCGTAACTTCTTATAGTTAACGAGGTTACCGAATGTACCTATGAGATTAGCGTCACATTTCTATATTGTGACAGCTGGCAATGCTCATTTGTCTATAGGGGAGTGTACACTTGTGTATAGGGTAGCATCATGTCTCCTATCATATCTACAGCTTCTGAAGTTTCTCTATAGGATGTCTGATGAAAATATGGATGTAAAACGTTTCCTTGAAGAAGTAAAAACTCGCCTGGTGATTTGGGATGTTTATCATGAGTACTATAAGGACTGAATGAACATTCTTGTATGGATAAATCCAGTTATTCCTTTTATAATTTTTACTTTCACGATTAACGTACCAAGCATGAAAAAACAATTTTTTTTTTATATATTTGAGCTGGTGTACGATCCATCACGGTTGGTGGCAAATAGAGACTATCGCTGTCGTCTGTCACTGGGAGTGCCTTAGAACCGATAAGACGCAGATTGAAATTACTCAGGGTCCTGACAACATTTGGAGCAAGTATGAATCGGGCCAAAACTTTCAGTAATATTCTGGAGTCCATAGATATGCTGAGATTCCTGTCAATAACCGGAAGATCTTCAAGAGTAAAGCTTATTACAAGGTTCGTTTATAAACTGCAGGAAAATGGTACCTGGCCATTCTCAACTTTGAGTTATGAAAAGATCACAGAAAAGGTCAGATACCCGATTATAAAGATGGGAGACTGATCAGATGGTTAAACGACACATGATTTCTAAATCTTTTCATGTCAAGATTCTTTGAAAAGGAGACCTGGTATTGTATACAGATAGCTCTAAGACGAAGACAGCCACTGATGCTGAGGTGAAGCCTGAAACTAGGGTGACGAGAGTTGTTACCCTGGAACAGTATGCAACGGTACTCTAGACTGAGATAATGGCTATTAATGACTGTGTTCATGAGAATGTGAGACAGGGTTTCAAGAAGACTCGAATTAATATTTATACCGATAGTCAGGCAGCAATCAAAGTACTTGCACATCATATAATTCAGTACAAGCTGTTCCGGGAGTGACAGCAGAACTACAACGCTCTGTTCCTGGGAAACCGGGTTACTCTTCACTGGGTTTCGGGATATAAGAGGTGTATGTGCCTGTCACCTCTGGTAGCTAAAAAGGCAATAACGAAGTAAGTGCTTAGGTTAGGAATAATTCTAAATAGAAAGGATAAGGAAATTGCTCACCTTACTTCTTCCTCTTGTTAGATTTCCCTTAGCCAAGTCTTTTGAGTCTGCAGTGTCGCACAAAGGAATCACAGAGCCGGGACTGTAAAACGGCGGTAGCGATGTTTGACATTGGACTGGCCTATCAGTTGAATATAGGGAGCTGTCTAGTAGTTCTGTTTCTTCTTTTTGTCACCAGATAGCGGCAGCTCCCAGTAGTCAATTTAATTGAGCAATTAGGATAGGTAATGGAAGGTATATTTAATTTTAAGCGCGAACATACCCCCCACCTAAATAAAGAAGTTATTTAAGTTATAAGTGTTAAGTATCGAAAAACAAAAAAACTAAAAGGTTACCTTGAACTGAATGATGATACCCAACACATCAAAAGAAAAATGAAAATGTTTACTTGTACTTGGCAGTACAAACATAATTGTCAACCCATAAGGGTGTCTACTTAGCAACTAACACAAAACCTAAGTGGAGGTATAAAACTCAAAACTAAACTTAAAGTTCTTGAAAAATGAGAACAAAAACACTACTTTGTTGGTAAAGGGACCAACTTTGACACTGGTCTCCGAAGTGTACCAGCAGCAGTACGAATGGAAGTGACCCTTACAATTCCATCGTGTCCTGGAAAAGTTTCAGTAATTCTTCCTAACTTCCAGCGAAGTGGCGTTGAGTTGGCTTCTTTTAGTAATACCAAGTCTCCACACTTTAAATTGTTAGACTGCTGAGTCCACTTTGATCTAGGAAGAAGAGTATGAAGGTACTCCTGACTCCATCTCTTCCATATATGTTGACTCATTTTTTTAACCAATCTCCAGCGATCAAGTCTATTTTGAGGAATATCTAATAAGTTTTCTTCCAGCAGACCCACTATGGGGCTCCCCACTAAGAAATGACCGGGAGTTAAAGCGTCGAATTCTTGAGGATCTGTAGGCAATGCGCACATTGGTCTAGAGTTTAACATAGCCTCCACTTTAATGAATAGAGTCTCTAGCTCTTCCCAGGTAAGAACCTGCACTCCAATTACACTCCGCAAGTGCTGTTTGCATGAGCGTATACCTCTCTCCCACAATCCTCCAAATGTGGGACCCGCGGGGGGACTGAAAGACCATGTCACACCCCGTGTAGAGCAGGCGTCCAAAAAACTTTCTTCTGAGGTAATCTCCTTCAAAGATTTGTAGAGTCCTGTCAGATATCTATTTGCTCCAAGAAAATTCGTTCCTTGATCAGAATAAATTTTTTGGCAGTGCCCTCTTCTGCCCATCAACCTATCCAGTGCAGCTAAAAATGAGCTGCTTGTTAAATCAGAAACAATTTCTAAGTGCACTGCTTTCGTAGCTAAACATATGAATAAAGCAAGGTAGCACTTGTGAATTTTTGCATTCCTTCTTTTACTTTCTTTTATGTAGAAAGGTCCACCTAAATCCACTCCACAGTTTAAGAAGGGACGTTCCAATTTCACTCTCACATCGGGCAAGTCACCCATAATAGGTTGAAAGGACTGTGCTTTTAATTTTACACACACCAAACATTTTTTTATTCTTGCTCTGATCACATTTCTAATTCCTAGAATCCAAAATCTACGTGTCACTAGCGATTGCAGTGCACGGGGTCCTGCATGAAGATAGCAGTTGTGAAAATAATCCACTATTAAATTCACCAAATGATGTTTTTTAGGCAACAAAAGAGGATGTTTAGAAAGAGCAGGGAGGTCAGAGTGACGTAACCTACCCCCCACCCTCAACGCACCCCGATCGTCAATAAAAGGGGTTAAGGATGATAAGTATTTTGAACAAGATTGTTTGTTCGATAATGCATTCATCTCAGAATGAAATTCCTGTTTTTGTACACCTTTAACTAAAAATTCCATGGAATTCTGCAGTTCTAAAACTGTAATGGATCCTCTTTTCCTGGAGGTGTGAGGTCAATTATGTACAAAACGAAGTACATAAGCTGTAGAACGTTGCAGCTTAAGAAGAGAAGAAAAACGATTAATAAAGTCGTCCAAAAAAGGATTCGTTGAACTCACAAGTGAAACATAGGAGAGCTCCTTTGTTTCTGGAACCTTCTGCAGGAGAGAAGGTGTCTTTTTTGGCCAATCACAAGAATCTAATGATAACCAATCAGGTCCTTCAAACCACTTAACGTTATCCACGAGATCCGCTGGATACAGGCCTCTGCTTGAAAGATCTGAGGGATTGTGGGCAGTAGACACATAGCCCCACCATTCAGGGCTTGAGTTGTTCAATATCTCAACAACTCTGTTTGCTACAAACGTTTTTAATAAATAAGGTGGTGTTTTCAACCAGCTAAGTACTGTTGTGGAGTCTGTGAAAGCATAAACTTCTGAAATCTTAATAATGGAATTTGATAGAGAAATAAAATGTTTCAGTAAGCTTGAAAGAAGTACTGCACCATTTAATTCGAGACGAGGAATTGACAAAGTTTTCAATGGAGCCACTTTGGATTTGGCAAAACATAAAAAAACCTTATTTGTGTTCTTATTCTTCAAATAAATTGCTGCACTATAGCCACGCTGGCTAGCATCACAAAAACCAATCAAAATATTTTCTGTGGCCCGATCACTATTTACAAATCTTGGGACCTTAATTTTATTTAATTCCTGAAGCTGAGCAAGAAATTTTTTCCAGCGAACACACAATGCATCAGGCAATTCAGCATCCCAATCCATGCCTACAAGCCACAATTCCTGAATAAAGCACTTTGCAGTAAATACAACTGGTGATAAAAGTCCAAGCGGGTCATAAATACCAGCAATCAAACTCAAAATTCCTCTTTTTGTGAATTCTTTCCTCGCCGGAAGAACCTTGTAAAACAGACAATCGAGCCTTGGCTGCCATTGAATACCTAACATACTAATAGGTTGTTCACTTATTTCTCCGAAGTCCATACTGAACTCACAATGACCAGCAGGCAATCCCTCTAGAATAGAGGGATCATTACTGGCAAACTTATGCAACTCAAGTTGTGCCATTTTCATCAGGTTTACAAGCTGATATCTTGCTAAAAGAGCAACCTCTTTATCAAAAAACCCTTGAATTATGTTATCCACATACGTACTATTCTTTACTATCTCTGAAGCAAGAGGAAATCTTTCTTTTTCATTCACTTAATTGAAATAGCACCCTATTAGATAAAAAGGGAGAAGATTTAACACCATAAGTCACCGTAAGAAGTTCAAATTCTCTCACCGGCTCTTGAGTAGACTCCCGCCATAGAATGTGCTGAAAAGCGCAATCTTCACTCTTGACCATTATCTGGCGGAACATCTTACGTACATCCGCGGTAAATACAAACGGATATAATCTAAATTTAAGTAACATGTCCACAATCTCCTGATGTAGTTTTGGCCCTTTAAATAATAAATCATTCAAAGATTTTCCTGTGCTCGTTTTCATAGAAGCATCAAAAACGCATCTAATTTTTGTCGTGCTACTTGACTCTTTAATAACAGGGTGGTGAGGTAAAAAATACTTTCCTTCACCTTTTTTCACCTCTCTCATGTGTCCTAAATCTTGATATTCACGCATGAAGTCAATATAATTCTTTTTAAGGTCTGGATTAAGTTCCAGGCGCCTCTCCAAAGAATGTAAAAGAGAGAGAGCTTGTGAAAAAGACTGACCTAACAAAGAAGGGTCTGCATTAAAGAGCAATGGGACCACATAACGTCCATTCTCTAGGCGAAAATAATTATTTTTAAAATCCTCTTCACAGGTAACATCTTCAGGATTAACGTGAAGACAATCTACAATGGGCTGTTCACACTCCCAAAACTTTATAAGTGCCTCTTCCAAAGAGGGCTTCAGCATTGAAGGCAAACTATTATGTTTGTTTGGCCCATGAATGTGAACCTTTCCTGTTACAATCCAACCAAACGCGGAGCTCAAAGCAGTGAGCCCACTTTTTTATCATAAATTTTTTCGCCGTCAAACAACAACGGAAATAAATCGGCTCCAATAAGTAAGTCAATTTTTCCAGTTTTATTAAATTCTGGATCCGCTAATTTTAAATGTGAAAATTTAGAATTTTCAGCAATGTTGATATCCGCCATCGGCAAATCTGAAGTTATTCTGTTGACAACCACACTTTCCGTAATAAAGGTCTGGCTTCCAAATACTGACTTAATCTCACAAGTCACAACACCTTGAATATTGGACAGCTTCTGATCACCCAAACCTGCTACTGAGCAATGATACTTTCTTCTTTTGAGACCTAATCGTTGCAAACAAGAAGTTGTGATGAACGGAGTCATTGATCCAGAATCAATAAGCGCCCTGACGGGCTGATAGATACATGAACTATCTTTTACTAGCACAACAGCTGTGCCTAACAATACCGCAGTACTGGAATGTTCCAAAGAGGTACATGCAGTTTGCTGTTCCTTTGAATTAGAACCCTCAGGTTCGTCATTATCCGTATAATTAGCGGAATCATTAACTTTTTCTGTTTTAAAAGTCTCTTTCTGTGCAATAGGAGTCTCACTTTGAAAGCACAATAAAGTGTGATGTCTCTTTTTACAGTGGCGACATACACCTTTGGCAGAACAATTAAAACTAAAATGGTTGCTTTTTAAACAATTAAAGCAGCGCTTATTTTTGAGTACCCAGTCCTTTCTTTGTAAAGCATTCAGTTTAAGAAAGGTGGCGCACGAAAACAAGGTGTGCGATCCTGCACAAAAGGAACAGTTAACCTTGCTTGTCTGAGTATAAGCAGCCAAATTGGCACTTTTCTTTTTTCCCATAAATCGCTTGGGAGTACTTGGATGCAAAATTCCAAGGTTTTTGGATGAGGATAAAGATCCTGTCGTATTATTATTACTTGACTTGGACTTCAATGTTTCTAAAACTCTGGTGTGTTCTCTTATGAACTCAAGTAGATTTTCAACAGTTGGTATATTTGTCGTCAAAAATTTACTCTCAAATTGTTTCCTTGTTGAAACTGGGAGTACCTTTAAAGATAGATACAACAAAATAAAATCCGCTAAATCTTCGATCTTGAGATTCCTAAGAGCGGAAGTGGCTTCATAAAATGTAGATAAGAATTTATTTAAATTCTCTGAATTTTCCACATTCAATGGAGTGAAATCACAAATTAAATCTAAAAGATATGAAGCAATCAATCTTTTATCATCATATTTATCAGTCAATAACTTCCAAATAACAGCGTAATTTGCCTCTGTAACGGGTAAAGTCCTAGCAATTGACAAGGGAGTTCCATCTAATACTGAAATTAAATACTGCAATTTAGTCACATCATCCAGATCGGCATTACTATGAATTAATGATACGAAATTATCTGAAAAACTCTGCCATTCAGAAAGGTTAGTACCATCGAAAGTTTTCAAAGAAATTTTCGGTAAGTTTACGGAAACCTTTTTTGAAGTAGGTACAGTAGGGACCTTAAACTTCGAAGAAACGTTCATTATCTCGATGTACAAGGTTTCAGCTGCTTGTAATTTTTGTTGATAAGTATCAACACTTTCTGTCGGATGATTAGTAACCAAGATTTCTATGATATCATCAATAGTATTTTCATAACTAAGAAAAGTTTCTTCTAACTTCGCTAAACGTGTATGAAACTCTGGGATTTTAGACTTGTCGGTTCGAAGTAATTGGGACACATCATACAACTGCTGTATGCGCAAAAATAATTTTTCTAGCCTAAATAATAAAGTTTTAATTTTCGGATTTTTATCAGACATTTTAAATTAGTAAATTTTACAAAATTTAACTTACATAAATTTGTACCTCCACAACTCATAAACTTTACAATTAGCAAAGAAAAATAAATTAAAATTATTTTTAAACGGAAGTTAAATGAAATAAATAAATCCAGTTGACTGATAACCGATAGCCTAAAAGTAAACAAGAGAACCCGAAGACACACATACGCAGGTAGAAACCCTTCCTAATCTGATGACCTTGAGCCTGTTCAAGCCTCTCTCAATAAGATTTCTTTAAAGAATAATTTTTTTGCAAAAAATAAAAAATATTCATTTTTTAAAATTACATCCACTTCTTATTTTGCCAAGTACAAGTAAATATGATATTAAATAAAATTTCTAATATCAAAACACTAAATAATAAAATTATTAAATTAATAATTTTTGTATATAAATTCAACAAATTGAATTGTAACCCCAAACATTGAATATTCAGCCTGAAGGGCCGAAGTCTCGTTATATCCGGCCCGGAGGACCAAACGTTCGTTATGTATGTGTGCCTGTCACCTCTGGTAGCTAAAAAGGCAATAACGAAGTAAGTGCTTAGGTTAGGAATAATTCTAAATAGAAAGGATAAGGAAATTGCTCACCTTACTTCTTCCTCTTGTTAGATTTCCCCCTTAGCCAAGTCTTTTTGAGTCTGCAGTGTCGCACAAAGGAATCACAGAGCCGGGACTGTAAAACGGCAGTAGCGATGTTTGACATTGGACTGGCCTATCAGTTGAATATAGGGAGCTGTCTAGTAGTTCTGTTTCTTCTTTTTGTCACCAGATAGCGGCAGCTCCCAGTAGTCAATTTAATTGAGCAATTAGGATAGGTAATGGAAGGTATATTTAATTTTAAGCGCGAACAAGAGGGTTGAGGGTAATGAGGACCAACTGGCTGAACTAGGATCTGTATCTGAGTTTACTGGAACCGATCCAGCTTTAGAGATCTCTCACTTTGGCCGGGTCTGCTAGCAATAGGTGGATGAACAAGCAACACAGAGCAAGATAGGATAACCTTCATGGGCATTCCCACAACAAGTGTCTCTTAAGAAAGTTTCTTCTGGAAAACTTTGAGGGGGCAGTAGAGGTCTTGGGCAGAGCACAACTTAGGAAAACCATGTGACTCATTGCAGTACACTATGGTCTGAGAGTGCACTTAAAGAAGATTTCAAAAAAAAAAAAATTAACAATATTACAAACGTTTTTACAAATCTAATTTCAATATAATAATCTGCGTTAAAGCAGATAATGAAAACAGATTTTCGAAAAATGTAATACAGTGTTAAAAATTTAAGTTTTTTAAGAATTGAAATGACAAACATTTTGAAACTTTCGAACAACAAATTTTGTTATCTAACGAACTGGTTCAAGTTCGTACAATTTACAATGTACAGTCTATTATGGTACAAAGTTTGAATCAAATCGGATCAAAATTATGTCACACACAGAAAACCTGAAAATAGGTTTATGGAGGAAAAAAGGAAACTGCAGGACAACTAATTAATAGAACTATTTTTCTGAACACATAATTAAGAGGAATAGGTGCACAATTTTTCCGTTTATCACAGTGCTTGGGGTTGTATAATCCCTTCCTCTAGCATTTTTACCCATTTATCTGTCTACAAGGTTAGTTCGAGTACGAAGTAAAAGAACAAGTATTCCAGTATTCAGGTGAAGGTAAACAAATGACAAAACACACACGCGCGCGCGCGAGTACACGCAATGATAAAAACACACTCAAGTCGATTATAGGACAAAAATAGAACTTCCTGCCATTTATTTATTTATAGTATTATTTAATAAAAGAGCGCAAAAAACCCAATGTTACTGACATGCTTTGAGGAGGAAAACGTTCCATATTTTCAGATTTTTAAGTTTGCATATTTCATAATTTCCTTAAATAATTCATAATTTAGAGTGGTTACCTAAATTATAAAAAAAAGTCTTTAAACACAGATGTAATATGCGTAGAAAAACTCACTAACAATACAATATTACACTCTTTCATTTTATATTTACATAAATGAATGTATTTAAAAACATTCCAAACACTTTTTTAACCAATCTTGAAGCTTTTTTACTCTACATAGGGCCTATAGAGAGAAAATGTACGTAAGTCTTATTATGGTTTAAAATTCGTATAAGTTTATATAATTAAGTAAAAGCATTCACAATCACGTCATGTTTTCTGAGATAAAAATATAACTGAGCACGCAGACGTCATCGAAGCGAATTTCAAAAAAAATGTAACAATATTACAAATGTTTTTATAAATCTAATTTCAACATAATAATCTGCGTTAAAACAGATAATGAAAACAGATTTTCGAAAAATGTAATACAGTATTAAAAATTTAAGTTTTTTAAGAATTGAAATGACAAACATTTTGAAACTATCGAACAACAAATTTTGTTATCTAACGAACTGGTTCAAGTTCGTACAATTTACAATGTACAGTCTATTTTTGTACAAACTTTGAATCAAATCGGATCACAATTGCGAACACACACACACACACACAGTTAAGATATATACATATATCTTGGGTCATGAAATTTCAATTTGCTTCTCTCTAAAACTTCAATTTGCAATATAAATTCATTAATAAAAGTTGTATTTCAATTATATATTTACCACTGACAATTTGTTTTCTAATTTTACATTAATCAGTGTCCATCTCACAACGTGTCCTAATATCGTTATGACATTTCCAATAACACTTCGCTAACTTTATTAGCCACTACACCTAATCCCACTTCAACCCATCCTGTCATTCGATAAATTCAATAACTGACATCTCCGAGGAAAACTTTCCAGTATGGAGATTTTATTTTCCGATACGTTTTAATAACATTAAATAAGCTGAGGTCAATCAAATTACGTATACAGGATTATGTAAAGTTAAGGTGTGCGTATATAGTAAATTTGGTGGACAAATGTGTTTGTTTGGTTACTGAAAGTCCGTGATTGTATACATATTGTGCAGAAACTGCATTATAAAATAATAAAGTGTTAAATAGTTACTTCTTCTCCGAGGTAATGGTCCAGTAGGCGCTAACACTTTGTTAACACTGAAAAATATCTACGATTTACAAAGTTGATAATGCCCACTTCGACATGGTTCTGTTCCTTTAAATCTATGCTACTTTACAATGGGTAACAGAGCAAAAAAGCTCGAATAGGGATATGTATCTGTTTATATATACTAGGTATACTATAACGGAATTTTGTTGCCACTGTACACTATTTTTATTACTAAATTTAAGTGTTTAAATAATAAATATTTTATGATGCATTATTAGTGCATAAAAACATAAAGAGGAATTACTTATTTCAAAATAAACTATCGAAAACAAAATCATGTACAATTTATATCTTTACGTTTACTGTTTCGTATTTCGCAAATTAGGGGAGGTAAAACAATGGTAATCATCTCTGGATTTAAGTATAGTGTGTTAGACTAAACATACAGCTCGGTCTTGAGAACAACTATGCGTTTCAGCAGAATGATAAATATTGACAGCTGAATCTCGTATGTATCAGTAGTAATTATGATGTTATGTTGCTGGTTGGCAACTTGTTATCAATCTTATCTGGCGGCCGGTTATTTTCATTCAATACGAACTTTTGCTCTTACGAGTTTGTGCGTAATTTGTTGAAGCTACTAACGAATAGTGCATAAACCGCATTGAAAGAATGGGGTTTCAAGTTAAAGATTTGCTTTTGGCCGGACTTATGAAAGAAGGAAGCTACATCCAAAGTTGATGTAACATCCGAAACTGTTATAACCAATTTCAACTGTATCTATCTTCTGTATACAGAAATACCTCATCTGACACAATGTAAATTATACAATATAGTATTTTACGAGAATATCTGTAAATCTTCCTATTTATTTCTCTTTATTTGTTTCACCCAACTTTGCGGTACACTAAATCAATCACTTTTTAATGTTCTGTGCCTTCCTCGTAGCCCAGTATTGTTTCATTCGTTGTGATCTTGCTTTTCTTTCTTCGTCAGAGATTTGGATCGTTCGCTTGGATTTGACTTTGCCTTGGAACCGTTGTTTCTTGTCCTTGGTTATTGTTTTGGCTGTTTTGTCCATGAGCATAGTGTCAGTGATTTGTAGTTCTGTTATGTCTCTCTCTGTTTCTCTAAACTAAAGTAGTCTGGCTCTTTTATTGCGAAAGTAGTCAAATATTTTTTTGGCTAGTCTATTTTTGTCCATTAAAATGTCCAAAAAATGTCCTATGGAGGACATGCCCATAAAAATCAATTCTCCTTTTTCTTATTGTGTCTGATAGTGTTTCAGTTTTTTGGTAAAGAGTTTCATTCCTGATGTGCAGTAATTGGTTGTTTCGGAATTTGGGGCCTAAGATTTTTCGTAATATCTTTCTTTCTTTGATCTCCAGCCTTTCAAGTGGGCTCTGGGTTGTGAGAGATAATGTTTCAGCTGCATATAAGACTTCTGGCTTAATTACCGTATGATAAAGCCTTATCTTCGTATTCCAGGAGAGGGACTTCTTGTTGTATGTGTCTTTGGTAAGTTGGAAGGCTAATTCAACTTTATTTCTCAATTCAACTTTTTTTAATTCACTTTATTTCCTACTTATTATTAATTATTAATTTTTATTTCTTCAAAACAAATGTTTTTTATAAATTTTGTCGTATATAAAAGTCATGTTTGTCCTTTCAGTGATGTTATAATATAAACTTTCAATATAGGCCTATATATATATATATATATATATATATATATATATATATATATATATATATATATATATATATATATATATATATATATATATATATATATATATATATATATATATATATATATATATATATATATATATATATGTGTGTGTGTGTGTGTGTGTGTGTGTGTGTGTGTAAATGAATTCAGCAATGTACATTAAAAAACAAACGAAAAAACTTTAAAAAAGTATAAATTGTAATATAGGGAACATACTACATATTTAAAACCATTTACAACACTATAAACTTCTAATACGGAACATCAATCAAAATATTGCTTGAACATTACATATACAGAATTCCTTAAAGATAGACTAATGAGGACAAGAGAAAATGGTTAACGGAAAGGATCACGCTTACGGTAGTAACTGGAAGTACCGACTTTATGACCTTGAGTTGCACATCAGGGACGTAACACACTGACCAGGGTCATGAAGGCCTTAAATACATTTACTTTAGTGGCATAATTTTGCTTTAAACAATCTAAATTTATTTTTGAACAAACTAGTCTTAATGTATGCCTATTTATTCCTTTTATTTCCAATAGTAAACGATTAAATAGTTTCGAACCAAAATAACTAAATGATTTTTGAAAAAAGGTTCCTTGCCGCTCTAAAGTTTCACTGGAGCTGAAACATGTATCATGTTCTCAAAATGTACAGTTTGCAGTAAATTAATTCAGCAGCGTGACTCCGTTTTCGCGAAAATAAACACCCTTAAAATCAACTGTGCCATCTTCCGCTTCTGTAAAAATAAAAATAAAATAACGCAGCCCCTTAGACTCGATATTGTCTCCAAAGAAATTATATTCAATTAACCTTTCCTTAATTGAAAACCTTCATTTCCTCTAATTTCCTGACGACGTAAAAAACAAAGTTTATTTCATTTCGAATTAATGTTCGTAATTAAAAATAATTAAATATTTTGTCGTTTGCATTTTATATGCTTTTTTTATTTTAGTACTCATCGGAAATGTTTTGTGATGCGCTAAATTTGATTTATTTTTTATTTATATTTTATTTTATTAGCAAATTTTCATTGGAAATCCCATTCAGGGGTGCAGACTAGCTGCTCCTATTGAGAGGATTTAGACGTCCTTCGCGGCACCCGAGTCTAACACACAGTTACACTTACAACACTACACTTACGATTTTAACACTTCACAATCACACTTACATTTTGGGAGGCGATAATAGCCTCAATGTGCTTTTCACCTTAAAATAAAAAAAAAATCATTGGAAATGATCACCGATTGTCCATTAAAACACCATTTGTGTTATATCAAATTTGTGTGTGTGTGTGTGTGTGTGTGTGTGTGTGTGTGTGTGTGTGTGTGTGTGTGTGTGTGTGGTACGGCATCGTTCGCAAATTGTCTTTGATTTTATTTAAACTTGACACAAAAATCCGTGTTTTTTTGTACAACACTACAATCAGCAAAAGTTTCCACTTGGCGGATATTCCAAATCTATGGAGTCCTATGTAAAGAACAAACAGTTGAACTTATTTCCATCAAATTTTGTAAATGGGCAACAATTTGCTTATTCTTAAATTATATCGAAGAAAGATTACAAAGTTTGTCACATTTTAGAAATAAAACTGCTTGTAAGATAAATCCGTTTACAAATCTCCAACTATCTACCTTTCTTAATCGATTACGAAGTTTCAGATAGAATTGTCTTACAGGCCCAGTTTTAAGTAAAATCGTTCGAGCGGTTTGTAAGTTAATTTATGTTTAGTTACTAAAGTACCTTTTATTGTCCTTCATTTCACTTTAGCAACAGTATTATAATTTTCAAAAACTAGCTTTAATTTTAGAGTTTTTTTTATTGTACTTGGTGATCAGATATGGCCAAAACTACGCGACAAATTTCATTGAAACTGCTTTATTCATTCAACCCCTAGCAATGTACATATATAGATAGTCTGTTATACACATAAAAATAACGTTTTTTATGTTACGATCTAACAAAAATAATATATTCACAAAAATACGAAGTCATTTTACTTTCTTATATACTTTGTAGAAAAAAGAAAAACCTTTTGAGTCAGGGAAATTTTCAGCCCATAACAAATACTAGTAATATTGTACAAAACAAACGCGTTTTCCATTTCTCGAGTGTCTTCTCTTAGCTGTACAAATACGGGAACGGAAGAAGTCGTGTTCCACCAATCCAGGCAATAAAATAATAAGATAAAATCAAATGGTCGATTTCCTGCCGACACTCCAGGAAATTTACTAAGGATACAAATAGTTTCCTTTTTATCCTTACGGATTGCGCCACCTGTTATTGACGTAAAAGGAGTTTTGAAAGTCAGCAATGTTTTTAGTAATAAAAAAACTGTAGTTAAAGTAGTTGATGTTATCATGGAAGGACATTTCCAAAAAATAATATCGTAATATTTTCTTACCGTGTACTTTTTTGAAAATATTATTTCGCCAACATAATCAGTCTGCTTAAATTAGAAACGCTGTTTATGTTGGTTAAAAAAATCATATTTTTTAAAAAGTGTATCATAAAAAAGAGAGGATTTTAGGATTTGGAATGACCGTATATTTTAAGAGAGTCGAATGGGTTATTTTTGGTAACGGACTTGTACAAACTATATGAAAAATGAATTTTTATTCAAAGTTTGAATCAAACCCGACAAAATGTGTTTACTATATTGCTATAAAAATAGTCATGGACGGATCCAGCTAGTTTAAAAAGGAGGACTGACGCAAGGATAAACCCTGTAACTCATAAAATATTATTATAATTTCCAATAGTTTTATGCACATGCATATTTGCAAATAATGCCATTTGGTCCGATGTAGGCCTGCATTCTTAATCTACTTCAGGGTAACAAATTAAACGTTATGATAGAATCTAAAAAAATGTTATTTATTGTAGCACAGTTAGGTAGAGTCCTGGTAAATTGAATACATACGATGAAATATAGAAATTCTTATAAATCAAAATTATAAAAGAAATAAATGAAAATATATTTTATAAACGTTTTTACTAAGTTTGAGGATTTCTTATGAATTTGATGATCAAAGAAAAGACATGACTAATGCAAGGTTCTTGATTGGACAGAAGAAAAAAACAAAACCAATAAGTGATACAGAAAAAGAAAATGGCAAAAATAAAGAAAAATAAAATCATTCCTTTGATAAGGATGACTTAAAGAAAATTAATTATCGTTATTATACCAAGAAGGAATCGAAAGTATCTGGTTATGACTGGGACGAATATTAACTTGTAAAATGTAACGCGGCACTTGAAGGGACAGTATCCCAACAAGAACCTGATCCAATAACTACCTGTGATAGGAGGGCACCCCGAAAACCCTAGGCGTCTTCATTTTTGATTTTCAAAAAGGCTTATTTATTTTTGAAATTCAATCCTTTTAAGAAATTCAATCAGATTTCTTTTCGCTCTCATTCAGCACAAAAAACAAACAATTATTTGATTCTGCCGTCAGTTTATCGCCACCATTTATCGAATATGAGGTTTTTCGAGGTGCCCAGGAGTATCGCATATCGCACGGCTGTTGAAAGCGTGCAACATCACGACCGGGCAACTTTTGAGCTTGTTCGCCAATCCAGACACCTAACCGCTCGCCAGCGTGCGTATCTCCTGAAAGCAGGAGGTGCGGCATGAACCACATGCCAGATGGATGAAAGCGTGCAACATCACGACCGGGCAACTTTTGAGCTTGTTCGCCAATCCAGACACCTAACCGCTCGCCAGCGTGCGTATCTCCTGAAAGCAGGAGGTGCGGCATGGACCACATGCCGGATGGATGAAAGCGTGCAACATCACGACCGGGCAGTTTTTGAGCTTTGTCCGCCAATCCAGACACCTAACCGCTCGCCAGCGTGCGTATCTCCTGAAAGCAGGAGGTGCGGCATGAACCACATACCGGATGGATGAAAGCGTGCAACATCACGACCGGGCAGTTTTTGAGCTTTGTCCGCCAATCCAGACACCTAACCGCTCGCCAGCGTGCGTATGTCCTGAAAGCAGGAGGTGCGGCATGAACCACATACCGGATGGATGAAAGCGTGCAACATCACGACCGGGCAGCTTTTGAGCTTTGTCCGCCAATCCAGACACCTAACCGCTCGCCAGCGTGCGTATCTCCTGAAAGCAGGAGGTGCGGCATGAACCACATACCGGATGGATGAAAGCGTGCAACATCACGACCGGGCAGCTTTTGAGCTTTGTTCGCCAATCCAGACACCTAACCGCTCGCCAGCGTGCGTATCTCCTGAAAGCAGGAGGTGCGGCATGAACCACATACCAGATGGATGAAAGCGTGCAACATCACGACCGGGCAGCTTTTGAGCTTTGTTCGCCAATCCAGACACCTAACCGCTCGCCAGCGTGCGTATCTCCTGAAAGCAGGAGGTGCGGCATGAACCACATACCGGATGGATGAAAGCGTGCAACATCACGACCGGGCAGCTTTTGAGCTTTGTCCGCCAATCCAGACACCTAACCGCTCGCCAGCGTGCGTATCTCTTGAAAGCAGGAGGTGCGGCATGAACCACATACCGGATGGATGAAAGCGTGCAACATCACGACCGGGCAGCTTTTGAGCTTTGTTCGCCAATCCAGACACCTAACCGCTCGCCAGCGTGCGTATTTCCTGAAAGCAGGAGTTGCGGCATGAACCACATACTAGATGGATGAAAGCGTCCAACATCACGACCGGGCAGCTTTTGAGCTTTGTTCGCCAATCCAGACACCTAACCGCTCGCCAGCGTGCGTATCTCCTGAAAGCAGGAGATGCGGCATGGATGGTTTTAATTGGTAATTCATTTCAGAAGTGTAACTTTCTCTTGTTTAACTTCGCGAATTCATCAACAATTTTTTTTCGGGTCTTATTTATCTACTATATCTCTATTCACACCTATATCCATCATGTCCACACATCTGCTCTACATTTTTGGACTAACAAATGTGTGCACTACTTGTTCGTTTTTCCTGCTTTATCTTCAAGAATAAGTTAAAATTTAACCTGTACCGCTATACTGTGTATTCAGAGGACTCTGTTTTAATCTACAGAGTAAAATTATGCTAATATATTGCTTTTTTGTTTTACCTAATTAGGTAACTCATTAGAGATAAATTAATATTTTTTTCATGAATTAATCATTAATGATTAATAATTAATAATTAATTAATTAATTTGATAAATTCATATCTTCGAATTGTTTTCAGTTACTAAGGGGAGACTGCGCCCTCCGGTTCCTCTGTATCTGCCAATGACAATTTTAAGTGTCCCACATTTCAAGGTCTGGGCCTTACCATGATTGTCGCGTCAACACCTCATTTTCCAATAGACATTCTCTAATAAACGAATAAAAAACTTGTGCGTTTTATTTTGAAAATGACTGAACCTACTGAGAGGATTCAGACGTCCCTCGCGGTACCCGAGTCTAACACACTTACACTTACAACTGTAACACTTTACATTCACACTTACATTTAGAGAAGCTATAATAGCCTCAATGTGCTTTTTGCCTTAAAATAATTTTTTTTTAAATAAAATGACTGTTTTTGATTTTAAAAAATATGTGAGATAATAACTAAATGCCATGAATACAGAATAGATTCTGTATTAATTGCTAATTGTAAGAAATATTTTTTCGCTCCATAAAAAACAAATACACATATTTCCGAAGCCATTTTGAAATGTTAACGTCTTTATATTAGAAATGAATGGCCTATCTGTTATTATCACTTAAAAACCTTGATTAATTTCCCTTTATAAACATACTTTATTTAGTGTAGAAATATATCCAAGCGAAAAACACTTTTTTGACAAAGGAAGCCTCAAGTCGCAATGGTCTAACAAATTCGGGTTTTTTCACCATCATCATATTAGCGTTACACCACATATAACGAGAAAGTTAAATATTTCATCAATATTGGACCCTCTTTCCCTTTTAATGCTAATCGTCACTAACTGGCCCTTTTGTATGAGGTAGAGTGCTGTTCAGTTTAATTCATTGCAACGGTCAAAGTTTTAATAACATTATTTCCTATTCTGTTCATCAAAGTGCTCTTTCATTATAAACTTTGTCAGGCCATTTTCGACGAAGTGGTTTAGTTTTAATTGCTTCTCGGCAATACAACGGTAAAAAACGCTATGAAAATAATAATAAAACCAATCAAAATTTGCAATTATAATCGAAACAAAGGCGTACTTTAATTTTACATTATTGGATTTTTTCACAAAGTTATAAAAATAAAGTGAACATAGATACTGTACGTGTGTGTATATATAACTTAAATATCCGGTATTGAAACAAGTTGGAAATCTGTATAGTTTCTCAAAAAATGCACGTTAGGTTTTTTCTCGATTTTTGGTCATATAGGAAGATTTGTAATTGCTAGAAATTTAAAAAAAATACAGTTCTGTACCAAGCCTAAAGGAACAATGGCGGCGATATGAACGATTTATACAATTAGTGAATTTTCAGTGGAAAATATGTTATTAGAGAAAATGGGCGGCCATCATAGTAATACCCAGACAAAGGACTTACTTTAGGTTACTTTTTGAGGGTATATATATATATATATATATATATATATATATATATATATATATATATATTATAACGATACCTTCAGTATTGCAGATAGGTTTTGAAATCTATGTAAAATTTTAGTATTATGCTAAGAAAGTTAGCCTTAAAACTTTTTAAAATATTAGGATGTGCCTAGCAAACAGGTGTGAATCATAAATCAGTACCATACAGTAGATTGGAACGTGCTTAAATTCGACACGTCACGTAGAGTGTCTTTATCAGCAGAAAGACTGCAACTGTTGGTGACGGTTGTTACAAAAACCAGAAAGCGGTGTTCCGACTGGTGGTTTTGTACTTCCGCGCTTGTTGCTATTGGTCATAACATAATGCTGTTGTGTCACTGAGAGATTGATAAAAGGGGTGATTTCTAGGAGTAGAAGTCTTTTGAACCACGTAGTCATCAGAGTTCGGATATATTTCAATGAAATAGTTACTGCAAGTAGACTATGCTAGGCAGATATTGCATCTAAGTCTCGAGTTTTTTATTAAAAGTTTTTTATAATAATTAATTAATAATTTTGTATAAAGTTAAAGTTTTTGTCTAGTTACAAATTAACCAAAGGCTAAAGTTTTTTGTGATAACTGTCGCTGCAGGAAATGCGTTCTTTTTTATCACTAATAAATTCAGTAACATGAATAAGGATGTCCAACGCATCAATCGCTAAATCCAACTATATATATATATATATATATATATAGCCAATGAAGATTTTCAATGAAGACTATTGTGTATATATGAAGACAATAGTATAATTCAAATAAGATTGATAAAAGTACAGTAATAAAAGGAAAATTTAACAAACCTTAATTACCTTATGATTGTAATTAATACTCTCAGCATTAGAATCATTGAATAAACTCTTATAAATTTTTAAAAAATGCAGATATATATGAAATAAATTATAAATTTGAACAAGTTAACAATTTAAATTTGTATAGTTAAGCAGTATAAATATTAAAATTGGTATTCATAAATATTAGCGATATCAGTAATTCTAATATGTATTGTTTTGATGTTATTTTTGTTCTGTGTTCAGTTTTATGAATAAAATTTTAATTAACATTAAAAAAACTTGTTTATTGTAAATTATTTTTTCATAAACATCATTTGTATGTTATGCACACAATGCATGCATTTAAAGTAAAAATTAAAAATTATATTAATTTAATAATTGTCTTGTAACATATTTATTATTATAATATATATAACAGTTAATGACAGATATAATAATAGATAACAAAAAGCAATAATATATGTGTTGCTTTTTTAACTATCGATGTTCTGTGATGTCAATTTGATTCTTTTAATTTTCCTGAAATTTTTTTATTTATTTATATTTTAATAATTTATTTGATCTAACATTGCATTTCCAAAAGGCTTCATTTTATATACTAAACATTTATTTTGCTTTTACACTTTTAGAAGATACTAAGATGATACCAAAGTTAAAATTAAGTTCAAATGTTTTCGAATAGTTGAAGAAAGGAAGAAACGTCAGCATTGGGTGTTTCATTGCACGTTAACCAAAGATGATAATTCATTATAATTATTTAAGGTTAGTAATAAAATTAGGAAATTTCCTGTACAAGCACTTTTAGAGATATTTGCAAATATTCTCAAACTCGGTAAACATGCGGAAAACACTTGCCGTCCAATACATGTACTTTTTGTCGAAACTCTCCCCCAAAGTGTCGTTATCTTGACGTAGCTTCCACTTTTATGACTATATCCGATTCTGGTTTATGACTTATACGCCATAACTTTGTCTCTTACATAAATTTAAGTTGGCGAATTGTATTATTGCTTGGAGACTTTAATGGTTGGTTACGACACAAGTTATTGTCGAATTTATCTTTAGCCCTTTAATATGTTGCATTCATATGTTTTATGTGTTAGACGTATGCATTGTTTTTCTGGCGGTATTGTTTACACCAATTTTTCGCCCAAGGCTTTTACTTTTTTTTAAGAATAAAACCATAACGATTTAGATTTTTAGGTTGTGAAGATACAGGTCAAGTTTGCATACACAATGCATCCGAAAACACCTTTACTAGTTGTGCAATATACAAAATTTTGTAATCAAGACTTCGGAAGAAAATTGAGTTTATCAACTAATGTAGCAATCTTTGTGTAGAAATATTTGATGTTACATTTTTTGGCGGATTTAAGGATACATGCACGATGCTTATCGCCAGTACGTGATTACTTCTTTAAACCATCTTCCTTTGATTACTATGATAAAAAAATTTTAAAAAGTGTATTTTTATTATTTAAATAACTGAATTCTGTCTGTATGTACCAATCAAAATATGTAAAATAAAACTGTTGATCGAACGAAACAAGCTCTCGGTGTTTGTGTTTAAATTTGATACATGTAATACTTTCTAACTATACAAATTAAGTATGGTTATTGTCAAAAACCGGACTTGAGATTTTTATGTACATATCTGTTTTCAGTTTTTGAGTGTAAATACTTCACTTTTACTTGGATGCCGTCCCATCTATGCGTCTGTTTTCCAACATCTGCTGATATCTAATAAAATAACCTAAATCAAGTTAGGATAGAAAATTTTAAATTTAAAAAAAAATCTACGGACCAGGAGTAAAACTATTACCCAAAAATATGCTACAAACCATAACAAAAAAATAAACCATAATCATCAAAAATATTTTCCTATTTATTGTTGTTGTTGTTGTTTTCTGTTTGTTTGTTGTTGTTGTTGTTGCTGTTGTTTGGTTGTTTGTTGTTGTTTTGTTGTTGTTGTTTTTTGTTGTTTTTGTTTGTGTGTTGTTGTTGTTGTTGTTTGGTTGTTTGTTGTTGTTTTGTTTTTGTTGTTGTTTTGTTTTTGTTATTATTATTATTGTTGTTGTTGTTGTTGTTGTTGTTGTTGTTGTTGTTGTTGTTGTTGTTGTTGTTGTTGTTTTGTTGTTGTGTTGTTGTTGTTTTTGTTGTTGTTGTTGTTGTTGTTTTGGTTTTGGTGTTGATGTTGTTGTTGTTGTTGTTTATTTGATATTGTTGTTGTTGCTGCTGTTGTTTGGTTGTTTGTTGTTATTTTGTGTTTGTTGTTATTGTTTGTTTGTTTTTGTTGTTGTTTTTTTTTTGTTACACTTATTTATTAATTTATTTATTTAAATTTCAGTATAACGACTTGACTTACACTTTTGTACATGAGATTTGGTTTGGTAAATATTTAATCCAAATTAGATCGATTTTTTGCTGCCATTACTATCAAACTGGATTTTGGGGAAAATTAAACGTGAGAAAGTTTCCGTAGTGTTTTTGCACGTTTTGTTTGTAATGGTGAAGAAGATCTTAGAAAAATGTAAATTTTATTGAGAAAGTGTAATATTTTCTGTAGTCAGTCTTCTCATATTATAAATGCAAACTATTTGATTAAGGACATGTCATAAAGTCACAGTTATATGACACAAGGGTACGTGTGACAGCTCATTGTGTATTCCTTACATGATAAGAAGCACATGTAATACAAACGCCCTAAACGTCAAGGTCTTTTATGGTTCCAGTGAAAATCGTTAAAGGTGTTACTTTTTTTAATAACTATATTGTTTTTTCTGTGAATGTTTGCGAAAAACACTATGTTTACATTTATATTATCTTTAAATAAATTTTAAAAAATTGATAATTTTCAGTTTTTATGATAAAAGTCTCGCTGACGAAAAAGGAAGCGAATTTCTAAAAGTAATTTCTTTATCTTTACATTTTTAAATATGCTTTTACATCGTAAGTAGCATTAAAATCTGCGTATACCAATATTTTGAACTTTAAAATTACTTTAAAAATTCGAAAATAAAATCTGGTCACATGGTTTTTGTATTATTATCTAAAACTAGTATTTGCATATTAAAATGTTTGTATATATAATAACAATTTTTGTTATTTTTTAGAAATGAACTTCCATCACGCCAGACAGACAGCTGCGCTGTAAGATTGCAATTATTTATCAATACATTTTACATTACTTTATTATTAAAAACAAAATTACAAAGTTAACTAACATGTTTTTTGAACATTTTTAATATGTAAAGAAAACATATTTTTGAGTTTTATTATCAGAGTAAAATAAAAGGTAAAAACGCCTCGAAATTCAGATTTTGGTTTTAATAAAAGAAATCGGATGCAACGATTTGTGTCACATCTTAAAATATTTAACTACAAAACATTTACGGTTGTTTTCAAATTTCAAAAACGGAACATTAGTTTTATATGAAACATTCTTCCACAATTAAAACTGCAATACACGTAGTTTTTGATTATACATCAGAAAGTTTGTGTCACTTTCACTGCACAATTTATTTACTCTGATTTCGGTTATTCTCGAAATATTGAACTTCTTCCATAACGGTGCATTCTACAGTGGAAAGTTAGTGCATCATCCTAGCTGTATTTATTTTTCGTAAGGATCAGCCGATGTTGGCAAACACAAACTTGGACGAGCCAGCTTTGCTTTAACTTGTAACAAAAACTATCGAGGACGCACCTGTCCAAACAACATTCACTCAACTGTTTGTCCAACATCTAAGTATACAGTTTAACTGCTTGCATCCTGAATACCTCGACACTTTGGCGCTTTTCTGTGTACTAATTAAAACAAATTAACAACAAATTAGCTGAAAATTTGCTAAAAACTTTTAGATGTAAGAGGTACGTAGATTTATCTACACAGGCAACTAATTTGCTTACTGTTGGCGCTTTTTTTTTATTGACGTCAATACTTTAAGCCAGTTAAACTAATGAAGGCAAGGATCGACGTTAACAGTAATGGAAACATTTACGGCAGTAATTCCAGTTCGAACCTACTAACTTGAGGTGCGCAAGTTCGGAAAAGCTACTTACTGACAAGAGCGCCTCTTAACTACCTCAGACATGACAACCCTCTCAGACGCTTTTATTTTGTCTCTAGATAACAAGATATCGTGGTAACACTCAGACCAACTGTAGGTAATTAAAGTCAAACCTGTTTCAATTAGAATAAGTGTTTCTGTGATTTACAGTTTTTTTGTTTCGAAAAAACTGGTTAGTTACTGAAAATCGGTTTATTTGATTTGACCTAAATTTATTCTGCATTCCAACATAAGAATTTTTGATAAAGCGACTCCAAAATACCGTTATTAAAGCAAGTAAAAAAAATCAAAATTTCTCAAAATCGGTTATCAGATTTTTATTTAATATATGTAGAAAATACATAACTTTAGTTAGTCTAGCAAATTTGAAAAAAAAATAAAATTGATATCATTATTATAAATAAATAAATTGGTTCTTAGAGAATGCGCACGTTAGAATTGAACACTTGCAATTACCTTCATCACTTAAACTTTCATTCGGTCTCCTTTTGGAACTTTTATCCGTTTTTTAAACTTTATAAAATGAAACAAACCCGCTTTATAACGTGAGAAGTGCCTTTTATAACCTAGAAATTACACAAACACGTCCTACATAACATTTGCTTACTATTATAACATCTACCATTATTACATTACATCTGTTGTACAACATTCTATATATATATATATATATATATATATATATATATATATCTTTCTTTATTCATTTTAACGTTTTAAACTTCTAATTCTAATATTTTAAAAAATATTTGTTCCATTCTCTCGCCTTTCAGTATTCGAACTAAATATTTAACTGGTCTATCTATTGTCAAGTCGCATGATTTTGTAATACATATTATTGTTACTATTTTACTGAACTGGTAACTCTGTGATAATCAGCTGTTTCATGAATTCTACACTGTTTCCATCCGTTACTTTCAATTCGATTTTACTGCATTACAAAATTAGCCATACCAGGAGTAAAGAAATACCCTTACAAATATTGTACCACTGAATTAGCTTAAATTTTCTCATAATCAACTTTTCGTTAAAATTTTGCATAAATATGTAGTCATTTAATGTTCAAAGGAAACATACAAGTCACTGTCTCCCAAAAATTGTGACTATTTATAAGAAGTTTAGGAAAAAGAATTATAAGAAGTTAGAAGTGCGAAAATTTCCCTTAAAAGATGAAATTTTGGGCTAGACTGGTTAAGTTAAATTAGTTCGCATCCGAACAATGCAGACGTTCATCAAAATTTGAACAACGCCATGCAGTTCTTGGAATAACCTTCAGTTGCAGTTGTTGATAATCAATCAACTTGGTCAAATTGTGGGTGGGGATAATTAAGCATTCATCACAGCTGGCTTGTAGGTGTATACTAACGCGAAGGTTGCTTCCACTTTTAATTAATATTAGGTTAACTGAACTCAATCTTTGCCAACACGATGGCGTCGATACAGTACTGACCTGTATTATCCAGCTCTTGGAATCACAGTTGCTTGTAATTTCAGACAGACTTGATAAGAACTTGGCACGAAATTTCGTGATAACTTGGATAAGTTTGTTGCCCAGCAGTAACCGTTCATGCGTTTAAAATTGACAGCCGTTCAAAATCTTGAAACCATATTTTTTTGAGTCCGCAGACAAAATCAAGGACCTTTATGAATTCGCACGCGTGTCCGTCTGTCGTAAGCTTACTTCGTACTTTTAAACGATGTGACCTGTAAACCATTACTGTAAAATTTTGAAAAAAATAGTCTTCGCAATGATCTAAACTCAGGGGAAATATAAGGACTAAAGACAAAAAATATGTAGGTGTAGTTAGGTAAGCAAAATTTTGTTTAAATATATTTATCTAGTGTAGGTAATCATTTGAAACTAGAAGTGATACAGATTCCGAATTTACTGTATATATTTATTGTGTGTGTGCGTGCGTGCGTGTGCGTGCGTGTGTGTGTGTGTGTGTGTGTGTGTGTGTGTGTGTGTGTGTGTGTGTGTGTGTGTGTGTGTGTGTGTGTGTGTGTGTGTGTGTGTGTGTGTGTGTGTGTGTGTGTGTGTGTGTGTGTGTGTGTGTGGTTAGTTATATAGAGCCGCCTGGAGTTTCAAAATTCAAAATTCAATTTTAGTACTAAAAAAGTTGTGCATAAAAAACAAGTTTTAATATTTTTTCGATATTTTATATTTCATTTTATTTATTGATCGCAACAAAAATGTTTTTTGATAAATTCACTAACTGTGTTACGTACAGTAATTCCACAATTACTATTTAAAAACATTTGAATAGTAACAGTTCGCTATCTCTATATCCTCCGACCAATCGGAGCTCTTGTTAAACATCAGGCTACAGGGGGAAGCAACACGAATGTTTTTTAAGAGAGTAATAGCTTCGTTTTCAGTAGGATCAACTCCTAACGCCGACCACAATAACCAATAGGAACGCACAATTGAATAGCTCTGCTGCTCTCAGGCAGCCGGAGAAAACTGATTTTACCAAATCCAAGCTTGGGGATGTTGACCAGAAACAATCGAGGTCACATCCTAGCGCGTCCCCAAGCCAGTCTAAAAACCTCACTTGTTCTGCAACCATAGACCAGGCAACACGTCTTTACTGTATAGTGTTTAAGATCAGTCCACGCGAGCTAAATCGCCCTGTTTTTCACTCCGTAACATTCGGCCTTCTCATCCCTTAATTACTCTCTTACAGTGTGTGTGTGTGTGTGTGTGTGTGTGTGTGTGTGTGTGTGTGTGTGTGTGTGTGTGTGTGTGTGTGTGTGTGTGTGTGTGTGTGTGTGTGTGTGTGTGTGTGTGTGTGTGTGTGAAAATGAATTGTCCTGAGGGAGCATGCAACAGTTCTCCAGGATGATGTAATGGCCATTAATGTCTGTGTTTTGGAGAATTTGAAACGGGCCTTTAAGAAGGCACGTATTCACATTTATACCGATAGTCAGGCTCTCACATAAAAGCACTTGTGGGTCCTATAATTCGATCCAAACTGGTCTGTATAGGTGGGGAACTGCTTAAATTGCACAACGGTTGTGTTCGAAGCGGTTGTGCTTGGACAACCGTTTTATTAATCGGATATCAACAACGTTTAGGTTTGGACGCTGTGCCAAGGCTAAAACAGCTGTTTCCCATAACTGGTTTGTTTACACATTTTAAAGACGATTAATTGCGTTTAGTAAACAATAAAATAAAACGTTTAACTCAGACAGTTGTGCGTTGTAGCTGTAGATTAAGGAGTAGTTATTTACACAAACAAATTAGTTATACAACAATAAAAACATTTTTTGTTTCCAAACATAAAAGACACTGAAATGTACACATTAATTTGTTGCTAATACTGATCTACCTTTCTTTGCTTTGTAACTTGTTTTGGTTACTCCTTTTATGTTAATCGTTTTATTAAAATTTTTTTTACACTTCTGTGTTCTTACATTGGAGTACAACAATAAGTTTCCATTAATTCATAGCTAACTCTTTATTTAAGAAACAGTCATTAAATTTGATCAAAACTTAATTTCATAAGATAAAATTTTAAAAAACTACATTTTCAGAAATTTAATACATTTTGGCTGAAATATTAATGATTACAATACCATATAATTATACTGCCATAGTTAAACATGAAGCAATGACTTTCTTGTTTGTTAAAAAAATTAATAAAATTTATTTTTACATGATATTTTTACGGATAAAATATTTTATTAAAATATTCTAATATTTTAGCATTTAATTAAAAAAAGTTTAATCTTTAAATATTTAAAATAATATTTAAAGTATAAACGTTTCTTATTACTGGAAATATTACGTTAACGTAATAAAAATTTGGCAAGTCTTCAATTTCTTCCCACCTACAGAGGAGAATGGCTGTGGGCCGTAACTAATTTTGTATCGCATTAAACTTAACAATAGGCTGAGCGCAACGTTGTCCTTAATTGTGATATAATTCATACACCACAGTTTTAGGCCAAGACAACGAGAATGCCTGTACGTGGTTACGTGGTTCAGGGTGATCAAAGAAATCAAAGTGGTTGCTTTTCGAAATTTATTTTTGTTTTTACTTGCCACTTTAATATTTTAAAGAAAAAAAAACAAATAGTGACAGAAAAAAATTAATTAATTCTGCTTTCATACCATAGATGAAACAAACAAAAAGGAAAGAACATTTATAATGATAAATCTATTTGAGCAAGGCAAACAAAATCGAAACTAAACTTAAATCCTTACAGACCTTATCCAATCTATCAATTTGTAATATAACAATACCTTGTGAGTGTTATTTAAGCACAAAATAAATTATAACAAAAAACAAAACTAACTATTTAACTAAAATAAATTCTTCTGTTTGATAATAGAACCACTAAAAGTCACAAATGAGTGACGTTCCTATAAATAAAGTGATAAACGAGGGTCCTTTACAATAATGGATTATTGGATATAAACTTAATTTATATAGGCAAACGTCAACGTACTAATTAGGTTGATTTTATCTCTATTTAATATTTTTAGTTTTCCCCAGGTTAGCCGATATTTTTTTTCTATTCTCAAAAACAGTGTTACTTGATGGATGAATACACCAAAGTTTGCACTGTAAATTTTTAAAATTCTCACATTAATGTCACTCAAACGAACAAAATAGGCCTTTTCGAATGAAATTTATAAGAAAGTTCGCGTATTTACGTGACTGTTCTAAATCCAAACATCAATACGCACAATTTCACTTTCCATGCGATGTAGCCTCGCGCGAACTGGCTTTAGCCGCAATCCAGAACAGACTAGTCAGTCGTCCAAATCGTTCCCTCCGAACAGCTGTTTGTTTAGGGTATCGTTGCCTATTGTTATTCCATAACTCAACCTTCTGTTTGCGGTAGATATTTAATGGATGACTTGGGATGTCTCGGAAGGTATTCTGATTCGTTTTAATAACGTTTAACATAACAAAACTGTTGGTATATGTTCTTTTCGAATAACGCCCATTATAAATAAAATATTGCAGGTTGTAATATTAACTAACCTGATCTAAAACGAATCTAAACTACTTTTGGTGTAAAGCAACAAGTTTCAATTAAACTTAATAATTGTTTATTTGTTGACGCATTTCGGATTATCAACACTATTGCTGTGCTCGACTCAATTCTTCTTATTCTATTGAAGTACAAGAATAAGTTTTAATAATGAGGATAATCTTTAGAGTGTCAAAATATGAAAATATTTTCAAAGCTCATCTTCACACAATCATAATTACATACGTAAGTTTACACCAGATCAAAAAGAAAGTGACACCTACATTAATGGGCTAAAAGGGCGGGAATTAGGTTATTTTGTTTGGGTACTGCTGCTAGCCTGCCGTCTGCTCAACAGAAAACTGAAACTACGCACACTAGAGATGGTAACGATATCACATAACTGCTACTTTTTCACAGATAGTCAAATTTCACGTATTTATCTAATTGTGAATGGCTGAGTTCAACTGTTACTAACTGTGAACTGTGACTGAAATCTCCGAAATCTGTTCAACCAATCCGTGCCTCTAGTTTCTTTTATTTCCGATAAGATCGTGTCGCTTTACCCTGTGCATGCATAATGAGTTCACAGTTTGGTCCTACCTATCTACACACTAACTGTGAACTGTGAAATTTTCACAGTTGTTAGTGCGGAATTACGACGAGATAAATATTGATTGCTAACTGCGCACGCACAGTTGTTTCCCGCCAGATTTGGCTTGTTGTTGGTATTATTTATTTAGTACAGCGAATGTTTTTTGCTCAAGTAGTTTTGTGTAGAAGAATAATTATTTAGAAGAATTGTGTATTTGTGTAGATAAAATACCTGATTTTGTTTGTTTTTTTTCTGATTTATATTAGCCTATATGAAGAAGCAATAACTACAAACAGATCAGCCAAGACATTATTTCACAGTTCACAGTTTTTCACAGTTTAATTTAACAGATATTGAAAAGTAGCAGTATCACTTTTCACATATAACTATATTTCACAGATAGTATCATCTCTAACGCACACCACATTTGACAACGACGACCGACAACGGTTTAGCGACACTAGCGGCAGCACCATCGCGCAGTGACAGTCAATCTTCTGTGTACAATTACAACTGTTTCACACAACAACTGTGCCTCTACAACCGTTGCGAAATAACCCGTTGCGTTGTTTTTGGTCCATCTGAAACTGTAGGGTGAACCTCAACGCTCTCTCCCTGGTAACCGGATTACTCTTCACAGGGTTCCGGGACATAAAAGGGTTGAGGAAATGAGAAGGCAGACCGACTAGCAGGATTTGCATCTGTACCTGCGTTTATTGGACCTAAGCCGGCTTTAGACATTCCCTGTTTTTTTTGGGTCTGCTATGAATTCATGGATTACAAATCAACACCAGGCAAAATGGCCTAACCTTCATAAGCATTCCCATAGTAAGCGCCTCTTAAGCAAAGTCACTTTTGGAGGACTTAAAGGAGTGGCAGACGTCTTGTGCAGAGAAAAAATCAGGAAGAGCATGGTGCTTATTAGAGGGCACAGTGGTCTGAGAGTACACATGAACAGGATACGTTATGTACCCGATTGTCAAACATTTTTTTTTATTATGTTGGTATACATGCCCTTGAAGCATGATAAAACTTTCAGCAGTTTCCATTGTTGACTTTGTCTGTGACAGCCACTAAGATTAGACATGTTTTTACGTGCTCGGCGATTTTCGTTTGTTAAAAGAAATGGATCAAAGAATTTGTATCAAATTGTGCATAAAAAATGGAATAAAGTGTAACAAAGTGTGTGAAATGTTAACAAAGGCCTATGGTGAGTCTGCTATGAGTAAAGCAAGAGTTTACGAGTGGTATAAGCATTTCTAAGAAGGCCGTGAAGACGTTGAAGATGACGAACACCCTGGACGCCCCAGCACATCAACAACCGATGAAAACGTTGAAAAAGTGAAAGAAATGGTTATGAACAATGGCCGAATCACAATTAGAGAGGTCGCTGATGATGTTGGCATATCGATTGGATCATGTCATGACATTGTTTCCAGTGTTTTGTGTATGAAACACTTGGCAGCAAAATTCGTTCCAAAATTGTTGAATTTTGAAGAAAAACAGCGGCGAATGGAAGTTGCTCATGAGTCACTAAATAAAGTCAACGACGATGCAGAATTACTGAAACGTATTATAACAGGTGACGAAACATGGGTTTATGGATATGACGTCGAAACTAAGTCTCAATGATACCAGTGGAGGCATTCTGGCTCGCCAAGACCGAAAAAGGCTCGACAAGTGTGGTCGAACGTGAAGGTTATGCTCACTGTGTTCTTCTATATTAATGGCATAGTGCATCATGAATTCCTGCCACCAGGTGAAACGGTCAATAAGGACTACTACCTACAAGTTCAACGCCGTTTGCGAGAAGCAATCCGAAAAAAACGCCCGGATCTGTGGGAAAACTAGTCATGGCTTTTGCACCACGATAATGCACCAGCTCACACTTCATTGCTTGTTCGTGAATTTTTGGCCAAAAACAGTACTGTAACGATTCCTCAGCCTCCATATTCGCCAGGCACGGAAAAGTTCGTGTGACGTTTCCCTATTTCCAAAAATAAAGAGAACGTTAAAGTGCCGTCGTTTTACAGCCGTAGATGACATTAAAAGCGCATCGCTGAAAAAAATTAAAGGCTATCTCAAAGATCGAGTTTGAGAAGTGTTTCGAGGATTGGAATAAGCGCTGGCACAAGTGCATAATCTCCAATGGGGACTATTTTGAAGGCGACAACATGAATGTAGAAGAATAAATAAATATTTTGTTCAAAAAGTTAAAATTCTCTTTACTTTCTGAACACACCTCGTAAGTTGTACACGAAGGAGGAGGAAACTGCAGGTCGCATGATTCATGATTGTGGTCCTAGCTCTCAGAGGTTTTTAGTTTCCAGGATCCTAGGTAACTTCAGCAAAATGAGCTATGTAGTGGTTTGTTGGAATTTATTAAGGACATCATTCATCTGAACTAGTATTCAAAAGGATCAGTTGCACAATAAGTCAATCGATCGCAGTGTCTGGGGGGTCGTATTATCCCTTCCTCTACATTTTAATCTAAATCTAATTTAATCTAACTATCTATCTACATATACATACACACACACACACATATATATATATATATATATATATATATATATATATATACATACACATATATATAAAACTGTTATATATATATATATATATATATATATATATATATATATATATATATATATGTGTGTGTGTGTGTGTGTGTGTGTGTGTGTGTGTGTGTGTGTGTGTGTGTGTGTGTGTGTGTGTGTGTGTGTGTGTGTGTGTGTGTGTGTGTGTGTGTGTGTGTGTGTGTGTGTGTGTGCATGCGTATGTAAACTTTGTATAATTTAAAGTGTTAATGGTACAGCTTGCTGCGGACTATTAGACAACATCGCATCGTTTATTCACTTTCTAATAATTCCGGAGACACGTTCAAAGTTGTGAGTTTGTTTTTATGAATAATTTTGATTGTAAATTTTAATGGGTTATAAACTTCTCAATAATGATCCTCCGATAACTTGATAAAATAGATATTTTTCTACTCAATCTAAAATTAATCTAATTGATTACTTACCATAATTATCATTGTTTCATTATACTAATCATTTTGGTTCACACGATCAAGTTATTACTTAAAATACATTTTTTTTAACGCCGTTTGACCTTTTACAAGCGGTGGCAATATTTTTGGACACTAAACAAGTTTCAAAAAAACCACACATATCATGCACTATATTCAATACAATCCGAGTGATGTGTTCCGAGTGACTGGTGAAGTCTAGTCCTCGTCGCGGCAGTGCAGGCTACACGGAAGTCAGATAATCCATTCGTGTGCCTTAAATGAGGCTTAAAAACAAAATAATCAAGTTTACATTTCAAAGATTGGTACTAATTTGCAAGGGCAAGAAACAAAGCGCTTACGTATCCTCAGTGCGTGATTGTACTTCTAACATGTTTCAGTCATTTACTTTAAAAAAATATTTCGGAAGCTACAGACCGAAAAACAAAAAAAAATCAGCTTGATTTCTCAGGTTCCATTGTGGTAACACCAAGAGTTGGAACCTCTTCCCGGATCACCTTGACATCGGGATTACCTTTTGAGGGAAGGTCGTTACAATTTGGAATATTTAGGAAGTAATATGAGCAAACCCTGGAATAAATGTAAAAATTTGGAGAACATTTTGAAAATTTGTTTAATTTATAGTGATACGAATCACGTGCACACACACACACACACACACACACACACACACACACACACACACACACACACACACACACACACACACACACACACACACACACACACACACACACACACACACACACACACACACACACACACACACACACACACACACACACACACACCAGACCGCCAAGTAAAAACTGCTTTTTTGGAATCGGTGATTTAAAAACAAGTTATTCGGTCACAAAACTCAATATATATTTTCATGATCACTAAATTGTTTTTTCTAATTCTTTTTAGGAAAAAAAATAGACCTTTTAATCAGTTCTAAATTCTATATAAATTCAAAAGTAGATAAACAACTTTTTAAATAGAGCTTTGTTTATTTATTTTTAAAATTTTATATTATGCCTAATTACAATGCAGATGCAGATACAAAAAAGTGTAAAAAAGTTTTTGTGACGACCAAAATTTCTACGCAATAGAACGGATGTTTTTTGGAAAACCAATTTTTCTAAGTTATTATAAAAATACTTTTTGAAGTAAAAACTTGTTTAGGTGAGCCGAGATATTTTTGTACGTGGAAAAATTAGCACGATCAACAAGTATAAAAGCGTCACGTTTGACTTATAGACATTATTAATATTCTAGAAGTTAATTTAAGTCTACCAGTGAGCTGATAGTTTCTAGTGCATTCATGGCTCAGTGCTGTGATTTATGTTTATAAAACTAAAGAAGGTCGGTAGAAAACATGTTGTATATTTTAACTTTTTTACATTTAATATTTGTTTGTTTATATGTAAAAAAGTTCTACAATAAAATTGAATATTATAATTAACGCCACCGCATACCAGACATATCTAGCACAACAATGTTTAACGTTTACAGTTAAATATGCCTGGTGCAGTGTTTAGAATAGGTTCATAAATAAATATTATTGAAATAATTTGTACTACATGTTCCGTACAACATAATTATTAGAGCATTCAGAATTGTATATATTGTAAACAATTTGTTTTATATTAATCTATTTTCTTTAATATTAATTGTGTAAACATTATTAATAAGGTCAGTAATATAATAATACCAATACAAGCAATGAACACTGATTACTTTAAAGTTTTCATTTTTATCGGCGAGTACTCTGAGTTACACCTTTCTTACTTTTGTATAATTAGTTAAACTTTACTTAATGTAGCTTAATCGATTTATAGTAGACTTCTGATTTTTTTTTAATTTTTATGTAATAAAAATTGTCAATAAATCGTTAAACTAGGTTAATTTTTAACAATAACATCCTATAAAAAAACTAAAAAAATGTTTAACTTCTGTTTTCCTTGTATCGAGATATTATTTACGAGATGTTATTCTTTGTTTCTTCCTGCAACGTAATCGGACTATTAATTAGCAGTTGATCGGACACTACTTCCAAAATTTAGTTAACATACTGACCACTATTCGCCCAAACACATTATAAGAGTGAGGCGGAGTTCTATTTAATACGCGAACTCTAGTTATAGGAAACGCAATTTGTAGTAACGAGATCGTCGCTTAGGTAATTAGATTACCGGTACGTGTGTGGCGTATCGATTATTTAAACGAAATCAATTTATCGATAGTTCCGTCTGAACTTCGCACACAGTAATACTAAATTCATTTCGTCTGACACAATTGTCAGTTAATTATTGACGTTATACTAATTTTAGAAACATAGTAAATACGACGTATTTTGTTTAAGTGCATTTTAAAATGCTTTTTTCGAATCACCCGCTTTGGAGTACGTTAGATTAGTACTCTGTGCGTGTTATCTGTCTTCCATTGTCTCTAATATTCCTTCATTCTTTCTGAGGTTGTCTTCTTCTTGTCTTTCTAAACCCTCTCTTTGATTTTGGCTTTTCTTGGTATCTTTGGCTTTCATTCTTTATCTACCAAAAGTGTATTGAACTCCATTTATTGTGGAATAATATTGTTTTGTATAATTAACTTCATTCAAGTCCTTCTGAATTTGTTTGAACAGGTTTTGTTTGTTTTTCTATTTCTGAAGAAATCGAAAATTTGTTCTGTAAGCCTTTTGTTATTCATGCCAAAATACAAAGCAGCAGCAGAAACTGTTTTTTTCTCTTAGTGTCTCAGAGAGTTCCATTTTCAGATACAACGTTTTTTAGAAACTGGCTGTACCCGGACACTCAGTCTGGTTCAGTTTAACAATTCATTCGAAAACATTGAAATCGAATAGTAAAATTAAAAATTTTGGAATCGTAAATGTATTGTAAATCGGAAACATTGAAATGGAATTGTAAAATATTTACTGTAGTGTGTGTTGCTTTTATGTGCAACAGATGGCGCTGTTTTCCTTAAGCATATTTTTACCTGTCACAGGTATCTATATAATAGTAGGTATATAAAAACATGCGCCATTCGAATGCAAGTTGTGTCAAAATATCAAAGCAATCGGTGAAGAATTTTCGGAGTTTTAAGATTTTGAACAAACGAACACTTACATTTTTATTTGTATAGATTAATCTTAATTCATTAATTTTAAATTTAGAACATATTTTTTGTAATTTTTCTTTTTTTTTCTAAGCTATCCAGTACTCCTTTATTGTTTAAAATTATACTTTCGGCTGCATACGGCTTCCGTAAAATTTATACGGGCTTCCGTCTGTTTTCGAGTTCCACGACAATGACTTCTTACTGTGTGTGTCTTTTGTTAACAGAAAAGTTATTTTCATTCTTTTGTATAATTTTAGTGCTTTCTTTTCTAATGTGTTACAGCAAATCCCATTCTGCTTACCTCTTCCAGTGCGCAATTGAATAACAGATGTGACAAGCCATCATTTTGTCTGACTTCAGTCCTTACTAGAAATGTGACGTTTCACCAATAAATTTACAATACACATCAGTTAAGGTGGTTTTGACTGAAGTTTTGTCATTTCAACGGGTTTATTGTAATACTATTTTAGTGTGTTTCAGTCCAGTACTAAATAAGATTGCATAAATTTAGTTAATTGATTTGCCAGAATTCCTTCATTCTTCATTCTTTTTCCTTTTCTTCATCATTTTTCCCCTGTTTTCTTCATCATCAAATCCTTTCACTGTGCTACTTTATTCATGGATCTGCCTCCTATTACTGAACCTTCCAAGTCTCTGTACACATAACTTGTATCTTTCTAAACTCTTCCTAGTCCAATATTTTTTTTTTTGCTGGTCTGTTCTTCCAGTGCCTAGGAATTACGTAAGTGTCGTTTAGTCATTTAGCGCAATGTATCACTTAATCAAACGAACATTGCCACTCTTATCTAAACGACCACTGACATAATTTACAATATCCTCTAAACGATCACGGATACAACTTAATAATTTCACTAAACGATCAATGGTCCCATTTACACACCTTTCCAAACGACTGCGGTACAATTTACACTCTTTTCCAAACGACCACTGACACAATTTACAATATTCTCTTAACGATCACGGGTACAACTTAGTCATTGCACTAAACGATCACTGACGCCATTTACACACTTCTCTGAACTAACATGGTTACAATTTACACACCTCTCCAAACGACTGCGGTACAATTTACACTCTTTTCCAAACGACCACTGACACAATTTACAATATTCTCTAAATGATCATGGGTACAACCTAACCATTGCACTAAACGATCACTGACGTCATTTACACACTTCTCAAAACAAACACGGGTACAATTTACACACTTCTCTAAACGACCACTGACACAATTTACAGTACTCTCTAAACGATCACGGGTACAACTTAAACGTTGCATTAAACGACCACTGAAACAATTTACAATATTTTCTAAGCGATCACGGGTCAACTTAAACGTTGCACTAAACGACCACTGACACAATTTACAGTACTCTCTAAACGATCACGGGTACAACTTAAACGTTGCATTAAACGACCACTGAAACAATTTACAATATTTTCTAAGCGATCACGGGTCAACTTAAACGTTGCACTAAACGACCACTGATTAAACGACCACTGACACAATTTACAGTACTCTCTAAACGATCACGGGTACAACTTAAACGTTGCATTAAACGACCACTGAAACAATTTACAATATTTTCTAAGCGATCACGGGTTTGACACAATTTACAGTACTCTCTAAACGATCACGGGTACAACTTAAACGTTGCATTAAACGACTGACACACAGTACTCTCTCTAAGCGATCACGGGTCAACTTAAACGTTGCATTAAACGACCACTGAAACAATTTACAATATTTTCTAAGCGATCACGGGTCAACTTAAACGTTGCACTAAACGACCACTGACACAATTTACAGTACTCTCTAAACGATCACGGGTACAATTTTCAATTTACAGTACTCTCTAAACGATCACGGGTACAACTTAAACGTTGCATTAAACGACCACTGAAACAATTTACAATATTTTCTAAGCGATCACGGGTCAACTTAAACGTTGCACTAAACGATCACTGACACAATTTACACATTTCTCCAAACAAACACGGGTACAATTTACACACCTCTCCAAACGACCAATGACACAGTTTACAATATTTTCTAAGCGATCACGGGTACAACGTATTCATTAAACTAAACGATCACTGACATAATTTACACACTTCTCCAAACAAACACGGGTACAATTTACACTTCTCCAAACGACCAATGACACAATTTACAATATTTTCTAAGCGATCACGGGTACAACGTATTCATTACACTAGACGATCACTGACACAATTTACACACTTCTCCAAGCAAACACGGATACAATTTACACTATTAACACAATTTACACAATGATAAATAAGTGTTAATCACTCAACAATTCGCACAATTTAGCACTATAAAACAATCATTGTTGAAATATACACATTGCACCAAAATAGCACTTCTACAATTACTTTAAACTCCCGTAAACTGTCACTGGTGTAATTCGTAAACTGGTAAGGTTTATCCTTCAAACATTTTCACAATTTAAAAACTTTATCAAAGTTTGCAGCATTTGAACACTGTTCTAAATGATTACTGCCTCATTTGAAACACAGCATCAAATACTTATAAGGACCTTATTCCTCGACTCTGGTGCAATTTCCGCTCGTAAAATCTGACCGCTATTTATTTCTTTATCTCTCGTACTGTTATGATTGGTTTATTTGAAACAGTGGCGCGTACAACAGCAGATCAGTTGCTTCTCATAACAAAACGTCACGAGGCGGCCGTAATTCCACAGTCAACCCTAAAAGCTTTTCTCTGTTAGTGATCCACTCGGTAAATATTAGGCACAAGGATCCACTTATTGTGAAAACAAATCAGTTGTTATTGTTGAAAGGAATTATTGGTTTTCTCTTTGATTATGTAACCTTACTTGTGAATTCGTAAAATACAGATGTATGTTCAGTTGTATTGCAAGAACATTCTAGAAATGTTCCTATACCGAATCGCATTGTTCTAGGACATTTATCTTATGGTTAAGCAAATGATCACATGTCTATAAGGAGTTAATATGGCGCTAAACAGTGCTGTAGGCGAATAGCAATAAAAATATTTAGCTGTTAAAGCATCCATCATGGTAAGAGTCACATATGGAACTTTGAAATGATCTTCAATCCTGAATTATATATCTCTTTTTGAGGGTTGTTAAAATTGTTTTATATATATATATATATATATATATATATATATATATATAAAACACTTTATTCCAGTTAGACTAATGAGAACGAGGAATGAGCGTTAACGGTAAAGGAAAAACAAAGGGAGTAACTGCGGCTGGAACTAAGAATCTTACGTTGCGCAGTTCAGAGACGCAGTAGACTCACCAGTGCTTTTGCTACATCCACCACTGTTTTCCTATACATATTTTTAATTTATTTATATTGTATCTCGTATATGTAACAGGTGCCCCGCCCCAGAATTTGAACAATAGTATTCTTTACGAAACTTATTCTACATATGAAAGTTAGTTTTACTTTAAAAATGAATTAATCCATCAATAAATATTGGTTTAGATATGTTTTAATTCGTAATCAAATAAAAATAATTAATTATTGTTCAAATTTTAAAAAAGGACAGTTCTACACATTAAGTGAATTTTGAAACCCCCTTTTTGAGTACATGTTTGTTGTTTTGAAAGCTATTGAAATAATGAGCATCGTTTTATTTCCTTATGGTTAACATTTTATGGTAACACCTGAAATTCTTTGAATTTCTCTTGTTTATTAGATTTCAACGTGTAAATAGTGCCTCACGTCTAGGAAGTACCAGAATTCGCAAGAATATTGTGGACTTGAAAATGATTGTCTTTAAGGTTTTGATGTCTGTATCCGAGGTATTTTTGTCCGTCTGTGTGTTTACCCGAAAATAACAGTGTGAATACATTATATAAGTGTTCAGTTGTTTTCAAACCATTTTTTACAAATAATTTCTTAAAAATTAACACCAAATCTAATGTTATTAAAACCAACTTCAAATTTCAAATTTTTTAAAATTCTCAGAAGAAATACCCAAACAAATAAATTCATAATTTCTCAAAATAAATTCGACAGATTTTGGTTGTGTATTAAGATACGTAATAAAAGTCAGCGTATATATTTACACAATCAGTAGTAAAAGAATGTAGAAACTGATTATCAAATTTTTGTTTTTTTTCATTTTTGTTTAGATACTTTTCAATCCAAATTTTCGAAATAATAAACTTGAGAAATCATTGTGAAAGGTTTTTTCCACTATATTTATTCAGATTCCTTTTGAATTATTCAGTCTAGACTATTCAGTTTGCATTTTAGATTTAACATTTCAGAATATTAATATGCACAAAGTGTTTTTAAAGATTACATTATACTTTTTATAAATTACTTTGTATATAAACGTGACTATGTAAAATTCAGATGTAGTTATTGTACACCAAAGTGTGGTCTTGCATTTAATCATTGTTTTTTTTAGCAAGACAAAAACGTATTTCTGGTAAATATATAGATTTATAACTGAGTGTGCCAAATTGAAATAGAGGAAATGTACAGTTCGAGAATAAATAAATTAAAACGAGGATTAACCTCGACAGCAGCCGGATTAGTTTTGTTTTTCCCGAATTGTTTTTGAACTGTAAATTTCTTTTAATTGAAATTCGTAAACAGTTTTTTGTACATCACAATTGTGGCTTATTTTTCCATTTAATCTCAACTCATAATGATCAAATTAAAACCACATAAATTACAAATAAGGGGGCATCTATTCTGTCAAATACTTGTCTTTATTTTCAATTTTTGTAAGTACAACATGAATATTATATCGAAATATATATTGAAATTCATGATTGTCTTAATTCTACCCTATTCACAGGTACTTTTAAAAATAGTAAATAATTTTGTTTTAATTTGTTTATCAACGTTAGCAAATTTTTATCTTTGCACGTATTTTAGTTAAATATTACCTGTTTAATGCCTCTTAACTCACTGAATGTAATTTTACAACAAAATGTATTTTTGTTGTTATTTTTACTTAAATAAAGTTATATTAAACAGATAAAACCAATTTGAAAATAACCTGAAAGTAAGTACAAATTATTTTAAGGGGTGGTTGCTTAAAAAATTGCAGCCCTTAAAATACAAAATTAAAAAAAATATTTGTTAAAAATCATTACGTAAATCTATATTATACCAAGTTTCATTGAATTCAGATAAAGTTTGAAATGTGACCTTTTTTAAAGTTTTTTGTTTATGAGTTAAAAGTAAAAATTTTGAACGCTAGAGACTCCCACTGTTAGGACTGTATGTGTCTAATTTTATATGTGAGTTACTTTTGGTTGAGGCTGTATATTTTGATGTCATAAATAAGTGACTGTATAAGCTCTGTAATAAGGATATTTACAATGACAATATTTCTTAAAATAATCTGATTTACCAAATTTGAGATATTAGATTTTTCGAGTTTTTTAACGGTTTTTGAAGGAAGAAACAAAACATACACTTTTTTGGATGCTTCATTAATACTTTTAAACAATATAAATTGAACGTTTTTACGAAATATTTTGTAAAATTTACTTGAACGTTCAAAGCAAAAATTTAGTTATAGAATTTTCAGTGAGATCGGGTGTTTGGTCTGAAGTCTATGTGATAATAAAAGTAATTTATAGTGAACCCTCATGTCCACTAAATGCCTTCTAGAGGCCAACTGGAACTTGGGTTGTGTTATTAAAGGCTTATGAAGGGTATTAGTTGAGTTCTTAATAAACCGCTAGGCGTCGCTATTTCAGTAAGCCAAGATTTCAGTTCATTTACATATTATAGCTTCGTCTTATATGCATTTTAGTAGTTTTAAATAGTTACGTATAAGCAAGGAAAAAACATTCATGGATTTCTAAATGATTTTTTGAAAGGAATATTTTCAATTACATGACATGCTATCATGAAAATTTTTTAATACACATAAGCAAACTAATTATTATTAATTTTACCTTTAATACTTGAAATCTGTTTAATAGAGTGTTTTATTATTGCTTTTTTACACAGACACGAAAAAGTTAATAACAGTGACCATAACCTAATTTAATCTAACCTATAGGTACACAGGTAGGTTCTGGCTTTTGTAAGATAGAAAATTTACAATTCAGGTGAAGAAGGCCTTGTTTGTCCATATCATTCAAAATTTGTTAGAAAAATCATTGTTTTCTCTAAAAAAATCACACAAGTAGCAATCCAGTTAAGTGCCTCTCCTAAAATAGTCTGGCGTGGATTGATGATTAGACAAGATAAGGCGGTCGAGCACTTCCCCCAAGTAAGCGTTATCTTAATGCAGCTTAGTTTTATCGTAATGCGGAATTTCAACGAAATATAAATGATACTGTCCATCATTGTTTTGTTCATAATTTCTCTACAGAATCATTTGTCATGATTGTATGTTGTATAATAGGAAATAAAATTATACATGCATGATAACGAATGACCATTATGTCTCCGCAGGGGGTGCAGACTAGCTGTACCTATTGAGAGGATTTAGACTTCCCTCGCGATACCCGAGTAACACACACTTACGCTTACAACACTACATTTACGACTTCAACACTTTACACTCACACTTACTTTTAGGGAGGCGGTAAAAGCCTCAATGTGCTTTTCGCCTTAAAATAACAAAAAAGACCATTATGCATGCATGATACAGAAACATTAAAAACATTTTTGTAATGCCATTTGAGGTTACAGCTTTCGCCAATTCTTGCAGCCTAACTTATAGCTAAGTTTCCTTCTCTCAGGTTGTTTTACACCATAAGTTCCTCAACTTCAATTTCGTTTAGCGTTTGGGTCTTTTCTTTGTCCATTCTAAAAATCGTTTAGGCCCAAGGTCACTTGTCATCCTTTGAAGGTCTCCATATTACCGCAATACGTTTTCACTTCAATGGTTCCCATTATGTAATTATGTTATTACGTGATTATGTGATTATATGATTATGTGAACACCAATATTATATCGAATATTTCATCTTTTGTTTATAATATAAAAAAACGTTAAATTTACTTTACTGAAAGAGCAAAATCGCAAAGAAAACAAACGGATGTCTAACCATTTCCCACAGCTTGTCCACTCTGCTTGATGAAATAAAGATGACGAATTTGGCTGTGAATAAAAGATGAAGCTTTCCTGAAATGATTTTTTTCTCATTTCCATTTGGAAATTAGCCATTACTTCAAACAGACCTAGACCCAGGGATAGTTCACTCCTTCATAATACGTTACGATGTCATTGAATATTAGTATTAAGGCCCCAGTGTTCGCTTTATTTGTCCGTTTTGCTTCAAACAGTTTAAAACAATTGTGTTTGATAATAGCTAGAACAAGTCCACTAACCATCAAAATTAGTTCACATTTTTTTTCAAAATTATGGTTATTCAAAATCTAAAAGTTTTATAGATGTTTTTATATTTTGAAAAATATGATTTCACTTAGTAATAAGCGTTAACATTTTCAGAAAGTACCAAATATAACTTCCAGATTACATTGAAATACATAAACTAACCATGTCAACCCTAAGATACATTTTGTTATTTTCAACGGAAATTAAAATTTTTGAACACTTATTTATGCAGGTTATTAACTTGCGATGGTGAAATTATCGTTTGAATTTTGAAAAAATTGTAAGATAAAAAGTTATGTAGATTTTAAGGTTTGAAATGGCTGTCATTTTGAAAATGTTGTAAGGATTTTGATGAGTAATGAACTGAGTAATCAAACTGTTATATATATATATATATATATATATATATATACTGTGTATATAGACAGCATTGATTTCAATATCCCCGTAGGGGGTTGCATACTAGCTGCAACTCACACACTTACACTTAAAACACTACACTTACGACTTTAACACTTTACTCTCACACTTACATTTAGGGAAGCAATAATAGTTTCAATGTGCTTTTCGCCTTAAAATTTAAAAAACTTTTTAAATGATTTCAAAATCTCTTGTCGAACCTCTATAATAGTAGCTTCAATAGTTATTTTTCTCATTGGAAATCACTAAAAATACACATTACGAAAGTAGATCAGACTTCGCAACTTCCAAACTCAAGAACATAAATCCACGACAATATAATGCAAGATTTATTGGGGTAGGAGGTGGGTGTGGAACCACAGCAGATTGTTGTGCCACCCCTATCAACCCTTACACTCAGGGTGGTTTCAGTTCTTGCAGTTTGTAAGCAACTCCTGCTATTACCCAAGTTTATTATTCAAGTTACTCTGAACAAAGTTCATTATACGACAATAGGCTATATCCAGAGGTTATTTCACTCTGGTTTGCAAGAATTTTCAATATATCAACTATTCCTTAGTCCTAGGGTTACCATTCTTGTTTCATAAGCAGGTTGTCGCAAGTTCGATTCTACTGATGATTAAGAATATTAAAAAAATAACGACTCTCTTAACGTAATGGAAGCAATTTATTTTTTACAATTTTTGAAACGTTAGCTTCTTATACCGCGTTGTCCACTTTGTATTTGTCACCATGGAGTAATTCGGTTTCATCGAACAAGCTTACGAAGCGTAAGTAACGCGAGTAGGGGAAGTATCACACAGACCCCCTCCAGTTCTCAGCTCTTTCTTCTGCCGGTTACGACTGAGTTGGTCGCGCGCTTATGTATGTTTTGCGCCTGTATGTACATATAACGTGCATGCTTCTCTCTTTCATCTCTCTCTCTCTTCTCTCTCTCTCTCTTCTCTCTCTCTCTCTCTCTTTCTCTCTTCTCATGTTCTCGTCGCGCACTTACAATATTTATACACATGGTGTGTACATTGTGTAAATTACCAGCAGCAACAGTTCAATGGTATACGATATATATTCAGTAATAACAAGTGCGTTTTATTTTATTTTTCTTATATTCTCGAGACGTTTTATATAGGCCTATATATTAAAGAAGCTAACGCTTCTGCCGACAGTCCCAATGACTGTACCATTTTTTTTTAAATCGTAATTTCACTTCCTTAACCAATATTGCATTCCAACATATTTTAGCAATTTAAAATTTTTAATTACATTGAAAAATACGAAAAATGCGAAAATGTGTCCTGACTACATAAAATTTCTTAATTCCAAATTCCAAGTTATTGTAAATAATCAAGATAAATTATTATGGTAAAGTCAGATTTTCGAAACAAAAGGAAATAGTATAGAGTCTACGCGACTTCGAAGTGAATATTTATTAACGACCAAGTTTACACCGATATCCGGAATCGACTTTAAATGGGCTTGGCGATTTGTACTTACTCCATGTTTTGTTAATTTGTCGTTACTTTATTCTCAATTCGCTATCACTGCACCACAAAATTTGCCATAACGGGCTTAAAGAAATATCCACTTCTACACACACACACACACACACACACACACACACACACACACACACACACACACACACACACACACACACACACACACACACACACACACACACACACACACACACACACACACACACACACACACACACACACACACACACACACACACACACACACACACACACACACACACACACACACACACACACACACACACACACACACACACACACACACACACACACACACACACACACACACACACACACACACACACACACACACACACACACACACACACATACACATATACATACATATAATATATATATATATATATACATATATATATATATATATATATATATATATATATATATATATATATATATGTATATATGTGTGTGTGTGTGTGTGTGTGTGTGTGTGATAATATTAACTGTAGCTACCATTTAGTCGCCGATTTTTATAATTAACTACCCTTTTGGCATAAATAAAGAATTCAATATCCTAGAAACAATTCTTTAACTACAAATTTTACTCAAACTTATTATTATTTTACACAAATTAAATTAAATGCATTATTATTACAATGCAAAGAATGATTTATTGTGATTATTATTGGAATGGTTCTTTAAGATTGCAAATGGGAATAAGAAGTCACTAATACTGTTCAATAAATTTAACTTATTACAAAAAAAAGTCACAGTGGTTAATTATGAAGATGATTATTAAGTGTCTTTAATGATGCGAAGTTAGAATGAATGGTAGAGGTATTGGGCCAGATGTGAGTAGTTCCAGATTTCGGAGTCAAGTATTGTCAACGATGAGTCGACAACGAAGATAGTTACACTTTACCACGATTATTTCTTCAGTAGTCTTAATTATTCAATTAATTTAATCAACAAAAAGTTATATAAATATACACTAGCAAGCTTTGTACAGCAGTACCACCAAATTCGACGGAAGCTTTGTGTATATTTATAAACTCTTTAAACAGACTCTTAGTTCTAATTGATTAATTAATATAAAAAAAGACGATAACAAAGAAATACTTTATTGTAACAATTATTAAGTAGACTCTATGGAATACTTTAATAATAATAATAATAATAATAATAAACAAACAAAAAAGTGCCCGGTTATACTACTTTATTCTGATCTGTGACTACAACTTATAACATAAATTAAGGTTGGTCGTGAAGCAATGTAGGTTATCTGTTGAAGAAGCTGTAATAACTTCTTTTACAGCCCCTTTCCTTAGGATTTATCCTTTCACAGTGCTTTATTTTGCTCAACCAATAACGAAAAGCGTCGGCAGTGTCTAAACCAATGAGATTGAAAAATCACTCTAAATTGAAAATTCTTTTACCGTTACGTTATTCTAAGGCCGGACGGTCACCAAATGCGGAGCATAGTTGCGCTGAACGGTGTGGACTACAGATTTAAAACCTAACCTATTATTTTTAACATAAGTGCGGCCACTGAGCTGAGCGGAGGCAAGCAGCATCGCGTGGTTTTGTTACATTAAAAGCAATAGGTTAGGTTTTGAATGCTTAGTCCAACTCCGCTCCACATTTGGTGGCCACCCGGACAAACGGCTGCTATTTTTTAATGTTTTTCCTACGTGACTGCGCACGTTTTTAGAGTTCTATCCTATATACAATGAATTGTAAAACCTATATTTTTATTTTCTTAAAGTAAACTGGAATTAATTTGTTATAGTTTGCCGATTCTAATTTCCTTCTTAACTGAAAAATTCTTTCAGATTTTTAAATTTCAAAAAGCTAAACTATATAGTTACATGCTAGCCATACTATATATATATATATATATATATATATATATATATATATATATATATATATTTCATCCACCGAATTCCTTCTCATGCTCTTTGCTCTTTTCCTATTCATGTAGTCTGCATATTTTCTTTACGTTACTCTCAATTTTATTTCACTGCACCCAACAGTATGCCATACCGAGCATAAAAGAGCATTCACTTCAAAAAATTCACGGATTTTACTGGGTAACGAAATTTTCGAAGTAATTATATTCATATATATATATATATATATATATATATATATATATATATAAATGCTGCCTCGGTGGCCTAGTTGATAGCCTACTGGGCTTTCACCCCGAGGACCCGGGTTCGATTCCCGGCCAGGGCTTGGCATTTTCATACGCTATAAATCATCCCATCGTCTGCATTAGCCCAACTGTGCACAATAGTCGGACGTTAAACACCAAATATATATATATATATATATATATATATATATATATATATATATATATATATATATATATATATGGGGTAAAGGGTTGTATTAACAACCCCTCAACCCTCAAAAGTAATCTATAATCAAAAGTAAGAGATCATTTTCAAAGTGTTAAGGCTCAGGGTCTGGGATTTACCAAGATAGCACCTTAAATAGCTCTTTCTTAATGGAAATTTTCTAAAAACAAATGTTTCATAAGAAATTCTTTATCGTGATATATAAATCTCACAATGTCGAGCAAAGAAAAGTATTTATGTAAAAATAGCAAACAAAACTTGCCGTAATAATCCTTCAATAAATGTTGACAATGTCTGTGTATCCGTACAGGTTTAATGTATACAACATTTTATAATATAACACAATACAAAATTCGAATCACGTCTCGTCTTAAAGTAAGAACGTTTCCTTTAATATCCCGCGGGAATTACACTTAGAAACTCGGGACAACTCGGGACAGACTCGCTACGGTCTTTAACTATTACATCATCTTTATAAAGTCACTTTTTTGTTTCGGTCCATTTAAACGTCTAAGTGCAGCATTACCTGACTTAAAATACCTCAGAGTTATTTTAAGGTAAGTTCAAGATGTCTGAATTATTTTTAGCTAGTTTCTATTGGCATACGAAATATTGAAACCATCATGGTAAAAGCTAGATCAGGTACGTTGAATTGAATGATCTGAACATCACTTGTTAAGTGATCTTTAAAAGCAGTACAAGTGTTTGAACTCTAGAGACGGACATTTTGGTCAGATTCGATTCAAACTTGGAAAGACACTTGGGGATAGTTACTTGATGACGTTCGCCACTCGTTCAAACATTTCAAAATAGGGCAATTCTAAATCTTTAAAAAAATCGTAATTTTTTATTTACAAATTTTTAAAATCGTACTTTATTATCGTAATCAGCGTTTAAATCAGCATAAAATTCAACTGAAATATAAATAAATAAATCTGACCACGTTTTTTACATCAATATAATTGAAATCGGTTATTTTTATTTGTATACGGCAATGTCTATGGATACACAGACAATTTTGTTCAACTGTTTCAAAATAGAAACTTCTCAATTCTTATGAAAAATGTTACTTTTTAAGTTATATTTTTTATAGATGATTATATCATTGTAATCATAGTTAAAATCTGTGTAAATTAACATATTAATGAAAGTACGGAAATAAAGATTATGGTGGTCAGGGTTCTTTTTTTTATTTTCCAAGTTATTTGAAAATGAAAAATGCTAATACGCAGATTTTAGTGCTGATTATAATGGAGATATCATATTTTCAAATTAACGGAAAATTAAAAATAAATATTGTTGAAAATTCGTTTCGTCTTAGGACAGTGATTATTAAATTGTAAGTAAATATTGAAGGAGATAAAGCAGACTGAAATTATACAAGGGGAAACGATTTCGAACAGAGACTTTTAAGGCGTATATTATCTTCATTTTTCGTAATGAAGCCAATCAGTGAAAGTATCACAGAAAAGGTACAAATAATCATTATTCAAAAAAACAATAACTGAATATATATTTTTAATTGACACTTAATTTTTAAAACAATAAACATTTACAAAAAAAATTAGTTGTGATTTGAAAAGTCAGGAAGTGAGTCGTTAGTTGCCGCTGGATTTAAATCTGTAACAATCCACAAAAAATTATTTTTACTGTAAAGAGTATATATATATATATATATATATATATATATATATATATATATATGCATTTGTGTAATTTACCCTGTTATATATTTATATTGGTATATAGGGTAACAATCTAACTACTAGATATATGGAATCAAATGTTCAATTTTCATTCTCTAAACGAACTGTACTTTTAATGCTACAAAGCTGAAATTTTGTGTGTTACTACCCACATAGTTACAACTAAAACTTCCTAAAATGAATTTAAACAGTTTTTACATATTGCTTCCTTGGGTTCAAAACCTTAAAAAAACACACACCAAAAAACACCTAAAGTTAATATAAACACCTTTTCTAACCGCAGTTTAGGTATCCAAGTAAAATAGTGTATTAAAAGTATTTAATTAAATAACATACCTATATTTTTGCTTGGAGACAAATTCTTGTTAAAAAATGTGATCATTTCACATTTAAATGTTCAGCATTTAAACCCAAGATCTATGTAAAACTACTTAGAAGATGTAGATCTGTGATCTGTGTAAATGATCTATGTAAAAGATCCATGTAAAGATTTAAGTAATTGTCTGTAAATTCAATTTAGGCTATTATAAAAGTAGATGGATAGTATCAACGCACCAAAATTTATGCTTTGAACCCTTAACAGTAAAGTTTATTTAAGGAGTGTAAAATTGAACATAAGATTCCCTATATCTAGTAGTTAAATTATGACTGTAAATAAGATCGAAGTTCGTTTCATGGTCCCGAATTTAGGTCTATGATTGGAACAATATATTACTTTCCAATTAAAATTTAGTTAAAAAACTAAACTTCTTAATAAGGCTTTTAGAATAATACATAAATGTGTTCACAAATACGACAATGAAGTTTGGCATATTTCTTTCAAATTACTTCATTTAAATTCACGCAAAAACCATTACGAGTTAAAAATTTTAAACTTCAGCAAAAAAATTAATTTAGATTGAGATATTTACAAAAGAATATTTTATAATACATAAAACATTCGTTATATGTACTTACGAGTATAAATTCTGTTTTGTTTATTTTCTAGTGCAATAAAAGAGATGAAAATAAATATTTAGAAATAAATAAATATTAGTTGCATTGTACAAATTGTTACAGACAAACAGTCCGTACGGAACAACAAATACGAATGAATACGCGTGAGAATATCAAAAGATGAAACAAATGACATATTACGTACAAAATAGAGAGCAGATAAAAAATGTATTGTCGGTGACTAGAGGAATGAAAAAGCGATTTTTAACAGCATTACAGTCACTTTTACCATCAATCTTCTTCAAACATTTTAGGTCTGGCCTGGTAGAACAGTGAAGGGAAAACTGGAACACGTTACTGAGCAGTGAGAACACTGTTCTTTACGTAAATAATACTTACATGAAGACTTTCGTAGAAATCGAACTGGTCGTCTTTTCTAAAAAAACTTTCTCATAGCTGTCTTTTTCGATGTTTAGTACCACTTGCTGATAACATTTTTCTTTTTACATAACTAAAACTTGACACAGTTAAATTTTGTTCGAGTAATGCAACATGATTAAAAAAAAACACACACACACACGCACATATATATATATATATATAGTTATTTTAAGGCGAAAAACACATTAAGGCTATTGTCGCCTCCCTAAATGTAACTGTGAGTGTAAAGTGTTAAAGTCGTAAGTGTAGTATTGTAAGTGTAAGTGTGTGTTAGACTCGGGTACCACGAGGGACGTCTAAATCCTCTCAATAGGTGCAGCTAGTCAGCACTCTGGGGTGTATATATATATATATATATATATATATATATATATATATATATATATATATATATATATATATATATATATATATATATATATATATATATATATATAATTGTGTGTGTGTGTGTGTGTGTGTGTGTGTGTGTGTGTGCGCGCGCGCAGATTTTTTAACAATCTCATAAAAGTGATCAGAATCCCTATTCATTTTAAAGTCCCTGCCTAGGTCTTACCAATATGCTTCCATACATAATTAGTCAATGAAAATTCGCTAAAGAAATCTATTTACAACCAAAAACGAGGTGATTTTTATACTTCCACGTGAATAATTTTTGTTTGTAATTCACATTTTAAATTTCCTAAGCGCAATAATTATACTAAACATAAAGCATATTTGTAATACGTCCAATAAAATAATAACGTCCAAAACATCCAAAACAATTACATTGTGGTAAATTTAACGGTTGCGTTTCAACAGTTTTTGAAACGGTCACATTTTAGTGAATACTAATTGACATTAGGTGACCGTAAAAGTCCAAAATAAACATTTTGTTTACCATACTGTCTCTGAAATATCTTGAGTTTATATTCATGTTTTGTTTATAGACTATATTTTTTCTATTAATGCAGACATTTATTAATTCCAGGCGAAACAATCAAAAGAAGAGAGTTGTGGGAAAGTGCCAGATGTGACATTTTCTAGGGAGATAATAATTTACTTATTAATGACGATTCACGGTATTCAGTTCTGTAGGCAGCTCTGTTGGACTCGTAAATTATTTGAAACTTTCATTTTTCTAGAAAACATCTTTCCTATTTATTTGACGTAAAGAAAGATTAATCTTTCATTATGAGAGTAAAAGAATATAATTAACTATTGGGCCGGCTAATGTGTCAAAACTTAGGCCCAGGGCCATGGAATGTGAACTCATCCTCAAAATTGGATACGTTTTAAGGGTTTGTTAAAATTAATAGGCAAGTGCGTATCTGTCAGCATCCTAAAGTTCGCAATTTTAGTTCAATTTGTTTCAAATTTAACACGAGAATTATTTTTTTAAATTTATTTGTATTGTAAAATAATCATATGATGGCGTATCGAACATTTTGTTAACGCAATTTTTTTCACTATGTTCAGTATAAAGATCTGCCTTCCCTAGCTTCGTCAATTCTACTTTCGTTGACGCGTTTCGGAGAACCTCCATCTTCAAAACCTATATCTATACTGGTCACCAATATTATGGCCCGTCCTATTTATAATTTTCTATCTCCACCTCGTACCCCTTCTCTACTCAACACGTGTACATTAAACCTGACGTGCTCGATTCTGATTGGCTCTTCAAAATCATACGTTTTCGCTTCTTTCAACTTTCTCTTCAACGGTCGTCCCTCATGTTTATTTTTGAAAATGTTTAGATTTTTAAACGTAATATCTTATACTGAACATTGTGATAGTAATCGTAGCAGAAAATAAGAAGAATATAAAAAGAATTGCAATTTTTTCAATGTCGTTAGTTTTTGAAAAATCATTTTTATCGCACGTACGAGACACCTGTGTGCCTTGAATATTTATTTAAGGAAAAATCAAGTACACTAGAATATCTGCTCAAGTTTACTTTAAAAATTGAAATTAAAGAATTTCCTAATTTTTTGTTTAAAATATTTTTTGCGCCAGTTAGACTGCTTATGAGAGATCTGCGTTAACGAAAAGGAAATTCTAAACTTGAACCTACGACGTCGAGGTGAGCAAGCACAGAGATCCAGCAGACATTTTGGTGCTTTAACATTTTGGACCCGCCGATCCTGTAATGAATAATCGCGGCACGCAGCTGTCTCGCTGACATAATAGAGTGAATTTTCAAATGTATTTTTCTTTATCTTAACCTTTTGAAATTCCAATTTCAATCAACACAATCAGCATTAAAACTTGCATAAATTAGGATTTTCAATTTTCAAATTACATTGAAAATACGAAAATAAACCTTGAACTCAGCGAAAATATTTTTTATATCAACGGAATCGAAGATTCAAAATTTTAATTTATGCAGTTTTAACGCTGATTATGGCAGTAAAAATCAAATATTAAAAAAATAAGACAAAAATCTAACAAAAAAAATTGTTACAGATTTGAAATTTCTTATTGCAGCGGCTGGCGACGCATAGGCCTCTATTGAGGCATTTCGTGCAGCAATAAGGGTGCTGTAATATGACTGGACATCAGAGACGCGAAGGCATTTATTGAAACCTTGGCAACACATACTGATTTATTGTAGCATGGTCACTGTTGCAGCAGTGTATGTGTTTGCGCGCGCGTGCGTGCATGCGTGTGTGTGCGCGTAGGTAAATTCGATCCCGGGTCTGAATCTCATCATGATAACTGTTAAATAGCTCATTTTTCCAGTGCGAATTCGCTAATAAACACGGAACAAACTCACCTTATGAGTGATGATGATGCAAACGTCAGTCAACATCCACCAGTGATGCGGCGCTAAGCGGCATGATCTCAGTTCTTGGTACCGTCAAGCTTCCTCCAGCGGTAAAGTGGCAAGTATAGGTGCTAGAGGCTCGTCCACGCTTCCTTGCAGCGGCCTGTCTTTTAGAGTCCTTTCTGAAGCACCAACCGAACGTCCTCACGAATTCACTCCTGTATTTACCTAAGCAGGACATATTTAAAGTCAAAAGTACGAAGGTTTCCATTGGTTAATGGTGAATATCAAGTTACGACATATATATATAACTTTAACGAACGTCGTTTTACTACAAGCCCAGCCCGATTATTAGAAAATTAAAATTATGATATACTCTTATTGTACAATTTAAATGCTATATAATGATAATTGCTCATTTTTTTAATATCAATTGCTTATAAAAATTAAATTTAGCAATAAGATCAGTAATATAATCGTGTCAATAAAACCAACAATGAACACTGATTTACTGGACTTTATAAGTTATCACTTTTCTCTCTTAAATACCATCTTTTTTAAATTGATCTACTTTTAGTTGAACATGAGTTTATATAGCGAAAATTTCATGTGGTAAGAAAAAAGAATTGTTTTCATTTTTACTTTCTATGGGGCAAAATGTTTTCACATAAATCGTTAGGTTACTTTAATTCTTAACATGAACAACCGTTAAAAAGTTTGCATTACTAGATTATTTATTTTTAAAATTGGCAAAAAAGGCAAACATTATGCGGATGTAACGTTTATTACTATGGTGTAAACTATATTTCCAAAAGGATGATTTTTAAACATCTGATTTTGAATGGCCGCCGTTTTCAAAAGGTTGATTGCATTTTATTGGTTAACGAACTTGTTCAAGCTTTTGAAAAATCTATTTTGCTGCGAAATTTGAATCAAACACGAATGCTAATCATATTTTGTTCAGATATAATTTTCAAGTGTACAAAAACCGCTCGTTAGTATCTCCTCGAAAAACCGATAAATAAATTCTCAAAAATATAATAACAATAATAAAAACAAACTTTAATAAAAACTGAAAATCGGTGAATCTGATCATGTGATTTTTGGTCATGTATAGGTTTTTTTGTTGTTATTTTAAGGCGAAAAGCACATTGAGGCTATTATCGGCTCGCTAAATGTAAGTGTGAGTGTAAAGTGTTAAAGTCGTAAGTGTACTGTTGTAAGTGTAAGTGTGTGTTAGACTTGGGTACCGCGAGGGACGCCTAAATCCTCTCAATAGGTGCAGCTAGTCTGCACCCCCCTGCGAAGTGGTCATATATAGAAATAAAATAAAATTACGGTTTGTTGAAAAGTACTATATGGCAAAAAATTATTGACTGTAATTTTCTTATTTCACATTTGGTTGGGATACTGACTTGAGTTGATAAATTTTTTTATACATGACAAAATTTGAAGAAAATGTTATTCACAGTTTTGTGTTTTTTTATAGACACAAGTCCAAAAGTTCCAAAGTAAATTTCTTCATCTTACACTTTTTTTGTAAATTCCGATTTTATCAGTTTTAATACACACATATATATATATATATATATTAGTATTTTAAACTTTCAAGCCTCGCAGGGGGGTGCAGACTAGGTGCACCTATTGAGAGGATTTAGACGGTACCCGAGTCTAACACACACCTACGACTTTAACACTTTACGACGATAATAGCCTCAATGTGCTTTTCGTCTTAAAAAAAATTAAACTTTTAAGTTACACTTTCAAGTTAAACACAATAGTTCTGACAGCTGTCGAATTCAATTTCGTAATTAACGTGTTTAAACGGATTTTAACGGGTTTTCATAATTATATTTGACGCCATTTTTAACGCTGATAACGATGGTAAAAATTTTTTTAAAAATATGAATTTTTAAAGATTTAAAATGGCTGCTGTTTCGAAACTGTTCAACGGGTTTCGCTGAATAGCGGATTTGTGCAACCTACTGACAAAATATATTTTGTACCAAATTTGAATCAAATCTGATATAAAATCTTTAACGACCACTCAAAAAGTGTCCTAGATACCCAAATCAGTGGCTATTTAAAAGGGTATTATAATGATGGCCGTTTCGATAGGTCATCTTCCAATAGAAACTTGCTAAAAACTAGAGTTTTACTAGACAAAAATAGGAAAGTTCCTGCAAATTATGCATTGGTTTTTCAGGTACGCTACACTTGATAAAACTTACAGAAATTACAGATTGGATGCAATACTGTTAGTCCGAGTGTTTGCACGTCTCTACAAATTCCTGCTTAACCCGCCATCAAGCCACAAAGAATTTTATCTCGTTGACGCCATGTTTATTGGCAAGTAAAACCACATCGACACAAATAAACGCGACGTCAAATTGACGTTTTTATTTCTGCCCGTCAATCACCGGACCATAAACACGTTCCGATTTGCTTTCTTCTTAATTCCAAGTCGATAAGTCTGCGCGCAGTTGACGAACTCGTAGGCGGTGTTTTGGCGCGATTTTCGTTCTTACGTCACTTAGAAAACCATTACTTGTAAGTTCTGAATCGATTGTGTAACGTGGTACGTTGAAGCTCCGGTAAATAATCAAATTCCAAAAAGCGTAAGTTTAAAAATACAACTTTATAAAATCGTTTAAAACTATCTAACTCACTATAAAATGTACAATTTTATACTTTTTGCAAAAAATAAAATTTTTAATTCTTTTTGCATTGTATAGACACTTAAAACTGTCTACGCCATTATTTAAGTTAAGTGCGTTTATAGTTCAGAAGATCTAGCAGTGTACTTTATATACAGATTTGTTGTTGATGTGTTGCCAATTCGTTTATTTCGTTTATTTCCCGTAGGTTATAAGACTGGCTGAAATATTTTATTGAAAGGGTCCGAGCCGCCTCGGTGGCCTAGTGGATAGCGTACTAGGCTTTTAACCCGAGGACCCGGGTTCGATTCCCGGCGAGGGCTTGGCATTTTCATACGCTATAAATCATCCCATCGTCTGCATTATATCAAGTGTGCACAATAGTCGGACGTTAAACAAAAAAAAAAAAAAAAATAATAATAAATAAAAAAAAATAAAAGGGTCCGTTTTAAGGATCTGTATAGTAACGTTTTAAGGGTAAATTATAGTAAGTTTACTGTAAACTATTATTTTTATAGGTGTTATTAAAGTGACTCAAAAATGAATGTTGTTAAACACTGATAACGATGTCAGTTACATTTTACAAGTATAACCATAAATCATTCAATCCGAAGTATGGGTTTTTATTAATATTCTAAGGGCTTAAAAACTAATTTTGAACACTGAGATTAGTTTTTAAGACGTAATTTAGAGACAAGTTTTTAGGTAATCACGTTACTTACTCATCGTGTAACGAGAAAGTAAAATTTCCAAGTTTAAATTATCCTTTTACACCTTTTCAAGAGATATCTCACTTTTAAAATTATACATTTTAGAAAAGCATTAATGAATACAAAAACTTTTTTAGTAAGTAAAAGTGTTTTTCATATTTTTGGCAAAAACTCTGCAGCAGAGTATCGCTATTGTACAGTCACAATAATTATGCCTATATGTGGATTGTCGGATTTATTAGGTAAACACAAAACAATTCGTCTGGCAGTATTAAATTCGTTCCAATTGCAGCCAATATGTTGAACACCGCCCAGACACGCATTGCAAATGTTAGGTTATATTTCCTTTCTAATCTGACAGAACCGCAGGATGCGGGGAGGACATTAATCCTGCTCTGTGACGTGCGGCAAGACAGGATCCCACAGGGAGACCTTATTGGGGTAGTTGTAGGGATGGAGATCCTTAAGTCACAAAGCGAAGAAATTTCAGGTTTTATTTTCGTGTTGTAAATAGTACTGCAAACGTATAAAATCCCCTGTAATATTTTCATTTGATCTCTACTTTAATTGGCTACTTTAAAGCTAATCTGACAACGTATCAAGCATCAAGCTCCTTAGCCTTTAAGCTTTTCAGTAATTGATACAACTGAAAATAGCGAACCCAATTAAAGCATTACACAAACATTCTTACATTTAATTATTTGTCAAAGAATTTCGGTTGAAAAAACACTAAAGTCAATTTAATTTCTCAGAATCGCGTTGGATTTCGCTCAAAATGTACTTATAACCGAAGTCAGTGTACTAAACTTGATATAAAACGAAATTAAGTTTCTACAAAAAATAAGGAGGAAAATTAAATTAAACTAAATTTACTGTAAAACTAAAATTCGATTTTTTCCCAATTTCATCTTGACACGTAAATTTTTGTTACTTCAAATTTGCTGTAATAACTTTACTTAAATATGACTATATCCTGGAAAACCAATTTTGAGAAGTTATCCCAATTTTTAATTTTTCCCAACAGATTCAGGAACAGATTTTTTTATCTATGCTTATAGTTTGGGTATAGTTTCGAAGAGTATATCAAAACAAAATGTGATTAAAATCATTTAGAGCAAATTTTCTTTTAGAAAATACTATTCTTAACAATTTTTTTGACTAAATGTGAGCTTCAATTTGTTTAAAAATTGAATTAAATTAAAAACAATCAATTAATTTAGTCCCCAGCGATGTTCACATATGCGCTTGCGCGCGCGCACGCACGCACACGGAAAGTGAGGGATCATTTTTTAATGATCACTAAACTTATTTAATACTTGGTAGAGTAAAAGAGTAAAAAAAAACATTTTTTTAAAAAAATACTGAAATGGATGATCAAAGTTTAGACTTAAACATCAAAATTTGAAATTGTATTTTTAAAATAAAACGACTGAAATATTTTATTAGAATCTTTATTGGTAAAATGAATTGCAAGAAATAAAAACAGAGTTTAGATAACTTAAAATTAACCTACATCCAGTTTCGCTACAAACTACAGCTAACACTGAGAGAACACAAGAAACATCTTAGGAACACATCGAGTTTTATATTCTTGTTACACAGATATTTATTTTTCTTTTGTTGTCATTTTACAGAGTCACTAACACACTTTTTAAAACACGTAAATCACAACCATTGGTTTAGGGTTTTTTTCATAAACAGTAGTGACAACATTGAAGAAGAAAATTTACCTCAGAGTAAATATTTAAACGTTGATTCCCCTTCAACTATATTTATGAAAATAATCAAATTCAGTGGAAAGGAAGATTATTTTGTTTTACACTTAATTTTTGAATTTAAATCTATGGTACAGATCCTAAAGAAATATTTTTGTATATATCATTAAATTTCAATTTTATACAGACCTTTTTTATAAAATTTTTATGAAAGAAATGCATTTCTTTTTCTAGAATAAGAAACTGAAAAAATCACATTTTGATCTTATGTTATCAATTTTTAAGCAACATGGTTTTAGATATTGTTTAATTTAATGTTGAATTTGGCAAAATCCTAAATTTAATGCACCCTAAATACATTACGTTAAATGCACAATACTAATGAACAATATTTGGTTAATATTTTACTTTTTTTCGTACCGTCCAATATTTATTACCGTTAGAATAATGAGAACCAGAGGTCAGCGTTAACAGAAACAGTAAAAGTCATGACAGTAATTGTAGCCCCGAAACTACGACCTTGAAGTGCGCAGTTCGGATACGCAGCAGACTTACTGGCGCGTCTTATACACCTCGAGCACCGATCTCTATATTTATATAAAAATAATTTGTGTAAAAACATTACACAACTTTTCTCACATTCAAAAAAAAAAATTGAAAATCGCCAGATTTATCAAAAATAGGTTTATCACAATTTTGGTTATATATAAAGGCACATAAAGCGAGTCACTATAATAAATTACAAAATTCATTTTTGGAATAAAATGGAAAATATCTGATATCGTTCGGTTTTTTCCCGAATGACTTTAGTAAATTTCTTTTATTTAAAACTTATAAATTGTTTAAAATTTTGGAACTATTTTTCGTTTATATTTTCCGAATAATTTTAAACATTTTAGATACGTAATTAATTAAAAGAAAGAACGTTTTGTTAATATTTCCGTAACAATTACTTTATGACACTTAAAACGATAAACTTATTTAACTTTTCTAAACTTTTATATTTTTTGAAGCTTTGTCGTCGTATTCTTAAACAAAATTGCGCATAATTATCTCTCGATACGTTTAATTCATAGCAGAACGTTGACGATAAAAACAGACGCGTGTTTGCTTTTAACTTAACAATGAAGCGAGAGAAAATAAGAAAAGCTTGACAGACACAGAAAAACGTTAATTTCTCGCTTAGTAATTTTAAAAGCGCTGTCACTAAACTGGGTCAAGATTTACAAAAACTTTCCAAAGTGAACTTTAAGTTCCGATCTTTAAAAAAAAACTCATTAAAATGTTGATATGGGGAGGGGGGGTTATGAATTCAATTAAAGTTTGTACAGTGTATGGCCTTAAATATAAACGAAGTTTGCTAACAAGCAATTTTATTTTGAAATACGATGTGATAAAAAAATTAGCAAGGTAAACGACTTCGGTTGACTTCGAATAGATACTGTATTTACAAAATATACAGATCAAAAATTATTTGAACGATCCTACAAAACATTTGCTTGCCAAACCTCACTCGCTTTGGTTATTTCCGGACCTTTATAAATTCGCACGCCTTTGATCGTTAAACCAATCGGTTGGAAGTTACAAAATACTGTTGCCTACAAAAACGATTGTGATAGGTGATAGAGATATGTTTGTTTTTCCGTTTATAATTCCGTTTCATTAGAAAATAAGCCATTGGAGCGACCAACTCTGACCTTGAAATGAACGCCGATCCTGAACGAGCGTATAACACTTTTTAAGGAGTTGTTATTATATATATATATATATATATATATATATATATATATATATATATATATATATATATACACAACAACGTACCAATCACTTCAGTTGTTTTGATAACCTACAATATTTTTCACCTAAAGTGAAGCGTTCTTTTTTTTTGGTAACGGGTGATATTGAATTGCCTCAACGGTATGTCGAATTGCCCCATTGACCTGTGCTCAGTAGTCACCATTTTCGGAAATACAATTAAAGTAAGTCTTAAATTTGGTGTAAGTTATATAACTTGCCTCTGTGCAAGGGTTGTGTTAGGTTAGGTTGGTTCTTAAGTTAGGTTGGTAATAATTAGTTTTAACTGATATTTACTTATGATTTACGTGTTGATATTAAGAAAGATATTGGTATTTAAATAAAAAACGAGTAGTCTGACTTTAGCAAATGGAAAAACTTAACTCACTGGACCAAGTGGGCAATTAGACCAAGAAAGTTCGAGGAATTTTAATCTGGAGAGGAATGTTTTAACCGTGGGACTCAAGATGTCAGTATTTGATCTATGTTTTTAGTATTTTGACTAAGAGAACATCTGTCTTACGTTAGAGTTTACATAGGCACTTGAGAAAGAAAGTTGATCCAAACATGCGAAACGTTTTCATTCCATGATAAATGATAAAATGTCCGAGTAAATAATAACGGTAACATTTGAGTAGATTTTAAAAACTAATTTTTTAGTTAATAACTACGCATTCGTGATGTATTTTAACACATTTTTACTGCATTTTAATTCATCTCGTTTCATAAAATTTAACTTTCCTTGGGTACTAATCATTATAAATAATTTACAAAAGTTTTAAAAATTTTAATGCTGTGCACATTTTACGTTCTAAGAATTTTCTACTTTCTATCTTCTAAGTATTTCATTTTCCTTTCCACTGTTATATATTTCATACAAAAATATTACTTTGATATGTTATTACATGAGAAAAATATATTTACATATTGTTTACTTTTAAAATATCTTAGCACATAGAATATAATATACGAAGCATAATACTGTTACGGTATTTAACAAGGTTGTAAAATATTTACGATTCAAGAACAGTAAAACACTTAAGGGTTGGAAATAAGTTATCTCATGAGTATTATACAATGTTCTTATAAATAACTGATAGACATATTTATTAAATTTTATATGCGTAACATGTTTTTTTCTGTCTGTCAACAAATATTAAAACAGTAACAATGATATTTTGTTCTGTTACTATGTTTGGTGATATTATATTTATTTTATAAACATATATTTATATATAATGATATTGTTTGATTATCTTTATTTACAACAATGTTGAGGATTACAAACTCTCCACTGTACGCTTATTGAGGGCATGGATCCTAAAACGGCTAGGTGACTGTTGAGTGGGGGACACTGAGTTAGCACATTGCGTTTCCCCTAGCCGTAAAAGCTACCGTAACTGTCTAAATTTACGTCTTGCCGTAAAATAAATGGTGCATAAATATCGCACAAACTTTCACACGGTAATTATTTCCCCGAAATATTCGGTTCGGAAAAGAAATTCGGCCTAATTTCTCAAAATATTTTCATCATATTTTGTTCACATTTTGACCGTATACAATGATCTCTAATTACAAAATTGGAAATAAACGCTTTACCGCTCGTGAGTTAAACAATAAAACAATTAAATCCGACAGCGGTCAGGGTTTATTTGTTTTTTTTTTATTTGCTGACTGTAAAATTCTTTTATTTCAAATTTGGTGTATTGATCTGACCTTCACTTGTGAACGAAATCTGAGCAAATCTGGTAACCGATTTGGAGAAATTATGCCAATATTGCAATTTTTAGAGATAAATACAGAAAAGGATTTTTCATCAATAATGTTCCAAATATTCTTTTTGGATACACTTTTACGTTTTATATTTTAACAAAATCTTATTAAAATCGTTTGAATCGATTTTAAGAAAATCTCGATTCTGCCTCAATACAGTGTATCCATCATAGTTTTTTAAAAATATATTTTATAAGTAACACATATCTTAATATAGTATGACAGTAAAAGCAGTAATTGTTTTCCTATAAACTAAATGTTTGAATATTTTTTTAACTTTTATTTCCTTAATTTTTATACATTTTATAGTTCAAAAGTTTAGACTATTGTGTTTCTTATTATCGTCATATTAAAATTGTTACTAACGAATTTACATTTGCAAATGAGCTATTGAAGCGGCTATCATGGTGAGCTACCCGAAACCTTGACATGTGCACAGGTCCTGACATTAACAATACTTTTCGTGAGTTTGGTAAAAATGTTATATACAACTTTAAAATAATTAAAGTAATTGTTGTACGGTAAAAGAAATCGTTGAACAGCTGTAAAAAAACAAATTTAATTAAAACCGAAACATATGACCTAATTCGTCTAAGTACAATTGCCCTTATTTGTTCGGAAATGGTTTTTACTGTTGAACAAAAATTAATGTATTGTGCGTGGGTTAACCACCCTGGTCTCTTAACTGAGTGTGTTTCTTTTCTTATGAAGCTACTTTAAGGAGCAAGTGTACGCCTATAGTTCGAACAATGTTGAGGAGTTATGTGTGTTATCGCTTTTTCTGATCCCATGTAATTACTTCACAGGGAAGTATCATTTGTTACGCGTTGTTATCAGTTTGTCGCTGTGGGTTTCAGTTTAAATAAATCAATTAATCTTATTTTCACCTTTTTAAAACAAATAATTAGTTTTTACTTTGTTTAAGAAAGTTTTGTACCAATAAAACCTTTTTTTCAAAAGCTGTGTTGCCGTAATTTCGTTTCTATAAACACCAGTGCGCGTGGAAATATTTTGCACAACGTTTTTGATAATTTTATTGAATCCTAATTAATTTTTTTAAAATAATCGATTTAGGAATCAGTTTAGAATTGGTAGCAACTAAATAAAATGAAGAGTGGATATCGCTTCAGGGTATTCCAATGTATGTGTGTATTTATGTACATTTCCACTTTTAGGGTGTAGAGAAGTTGTCGGTTAGTTCTTAATAATTCCTCCACCACGTTCGCGATACAGTTATTTATCTGATTAAAATAAACTTTTTAAATTAAACCACAAAAGTATCTGTAATCAGTTTTATTGCTAAACACAATAATTTAATCAAACATTCACTTCTATAAGTGTTAAACAAATGAGGAAAACAAACGTATTGAGGTCAGAAGTGCATATTATTGTGTTTACACAAATCATTTTTCTACATATGCTTACAAATATAATTGGACTAATGCGGTTTATTCAAGCCGATTATAGGAAATTATGACGCATTATAATTCAGACTTAGCACCTTGTGATTTAAAGCGTCGATGCAATATAATTAGTTCTGGTGACACAGTGGTAAAATTACCTTCGGTTTTATGATATGTTAATGTATGTTCCACTTTGTCAACAGATAAAACTGAATATAACAATGCGTGTTTACAGACCTGATAATGTTTCACATCGTACCGAAACAACTAATAATACTAATTGATCGTGTTTAATAACACACATCCCAAGCGTAAATTTAATCATTTGTATTTTGAGGATTTAAAAGCTCTTATTCAGATACTAATGTAGTATTAATACATGAGTTAGTATTTTAAAGTTACAGTTTAATTTGAAAATCTGAAATGCTAATTTATACAGATTTCAATAAAAAGTTTAAGATACAAAAAATTATGTTTCTTTTCAAATTTTCGATCGACGTTATTTTTTATCTGATGAGGTTATTTTCTGGGTAATATCGCGTCTTCATTACTACCAAAATAAATATACCGGTTTGAAACTAAATCGAATGAAAATTTGGTACGTTGAAGTGCTAAAAATATTTTTACCTATTTAATTTTCAATTATTCTCAAAATGTTTTCTAGATTTTCATCGTTAATTTTGACCCTGGGTGGCTATATTATCGGGAATGCATGCTTGTTAATTAAATCTTCCAATTGAAATTTGCTTTAAAAAAACAATCACGACAAGCAGCTTTCTCGTAATTCAAAAATTTTACGATAATAAGTCACAAAGTATTATTTTTTTATCTTACATTTTTGAAAATATTTTTTCGCCGTCATAATCGGCTGAGAAACCTGATGAAATTAGACTTTTAAAATGTTTATATTAGACCTACATTGAAAATTTAACATATAACACACGTATATATATGTGTGTGTGTTATATGTTAAATGAAGATCATATATGTGTGTGTGTGTGTGTGTGTGTGTGTGTGTGTGTGTGTGTGTGTGTGTGTGTGTGTGTGTGTGTGTGTGTGTGTGTGTGTCTGTGTCTGTGTGTGTTCAAATTCATTCAATATTTTTTTAAAAGCAGTTATTCAAAATCTTTAAAAAAATATAACTTTCTTGCCTTACAGTTAAAAAAATTATTTCACCATATATGTAAGTATATTCTCTGAAAACGTGTTCTATATATAGATCATTCATAATCTCTTGTCTGGGTATACCATTGATGCCGCTCAATAGTTAATTTTTAATTCATATTTAATTGAAGTAATTTATTGCAATTCTACATTTCTCCTTGAGATCGGAATTTATTATTACTAATAAATTGATATTTGAAATCTAATCTTTCTAAACAGCTGATCATTGTTGTTCAGTCTTTAAATATTGTTTTTTTCAGGAAAGTTTTTCCTCGTAGAATTATTAACTTTAAAATATTATTACACAAATGATAGGCCTTAAAAAAATTGAATGTATTTGTTCGATATTGTGACTATTCTACGCATACTGTTTATACAACTAGTTAAAAACATTTAGATTATCTTGTAATACAGTAAAATCTAAAAGCTAAAAATAAAAAACCCGTACAAAATGACATTAAAACTAATTAACATCTATAAACATCCAATAAACTAAACATATATATTTTGGAATGATAAACATTTATATATTACCAATATGACATCAAGTGTTATAAAAACAAAATGTATTATAGTACCGGAGGAACATCAAGACTGTATGGGTAACATCAATGTTGAAACACACAACAATTGGTAATCTACAGAGTGTAACAAACACGTGACTAAACGTGTTTTCAAAAAACTCAAGATAAACTTTTATTAATATTCATAGTAATATTACCTATATTCCATCAAGAGTTATAAAACTTATTTTAACCTACCGGAGGAACATCAAGACTGTATGGATAACATCACTATTGAAAAACACAAAACTTTGTAGGCCTATAGCCTATGGGGTGTAACAAACACGTGACTAAAACTGTTTTAAAAAAACTCAAGATAAACTTTTATTAATATTCATAGTAATATTACCAATATTCCATCAAGAGTTATAAAACTTATTTTAACCGACCGGAGGAACATCAAGACTGTATGGATAACATCACTGTTGAAAAACACAAAAATTTGTAGGCCTATAGCCTACAGGGTGTAACAAACACGTGACTAAAGCTGTTTTAAAAAAACTGAAGATAAATTTTTATTAATACTCAACAAATATATTTTCAAAATTTGAATGTGAATAAACCTTTTTTGGTTAAAATTTGTTGAGCCTAAACAAAGGATATATCAATTTTTAAAGTGAAATAATAAATATTTAATCACAAATGTCCATGACTGTTTCACAACCATATGATGACCAAAAATGTATTTACCATTTTGCAACTGTCAATGATATTGGACATATATTGTCAGCTTTTTACTATTCAAAAGATTTTTTGAAGTTGTCCATACATTTTTTAGTTTCATATGTTGGTATTATGTTAAAAACGAGTTTATATATTAAGCTTCTGGCCACATAACATATGGCTGGAGATGCCTTATACCCAATCGTATCATAGATTCTCACACAAGCCAGTCAAGTACTATTAGACTTTCCAACTCGTCACAAAAAACGATCAATATAGTGAAGTTTAAGTGCCCCCTTTACTTTTTCACAATTATGTCACATTGCTTTGAAACCAGAGACGCTCATTTATTTGAATCGATCCCGTTATTAAAACTTTTTTTCAAAAGTAAATTTTACACTTGGTGTCCACCGAAACATTTATGCTACTAAACATATCGTTTTCAAGTAATTATGAACTACGTTCCGCGTAAAATCGTTGTTATAAATTACGAGTCCCTAAACACATTCACGGCATGCATCTATCTAGTTAACATGATGGAAGCAAATTTCCAAAAAGTAAATATATTAAAATAAATGTTTACCCTTTTTCGAAAAAATCCCTGATTACACAATCACAATCAGCGTTACAATTTTCATAATTTGCCAGGAATGTGAAAATTTAAAAGAATGTATAAGATAAATAGTCATATTTCAGGTTTGTAATGGTCACTTTTTTTCAAAATAATGTACTAATTTTCCTGGGCAACGAACTGGTCAAGCTATTGCCGAAATTTTAGAACCAAATCGACCAAAATTAATTACGCTAAAGAATGCTAAAAACGCATGCATGCACGTGCGCACGCGCGCACACACACACACACACACACACACACACACACACACACACACTTCTAACGACCCCTCAATAAATGTTCTAGAGTTTTACGTGTAGATCTCGGGCTTGAGTCTTAACTTGACTAAGCCAATGGATAATCGCTAAAAATATAATCTCGAAATATCAGATCAAAGTTTTTAAACGAATATTCCAATTCTGTTAAAATGACAAATCGATTAGCTATCAATGATCGATTATGGTTTGACAGCTACTTATGAAAATTATGGAAAGGTTTTATTCTAACTCATCGTGCATTTTGATACAATCCCATTGGCCAGAAATTGTTTTTCGTTTTCACGAGTTCATGCATTTATTTGAGAACGATGACGGTCAATAAATATTACATTGCCCATGAATAAGACATATACAGCAGTTACGCATCTCGATGAGTTATGCATTCCCTACAGCGAGTTATACTATTTATAAGAACCATTATTCATACTCGGTTTATTGCTTCAACACCCGATATAAGAGTGTCCTGTAAGTCCCGAATATCTTAACAACTTGATGAATTTTGAATTTTTAGGTTACGTTTTAGGCTTTTTAAACAATATTTTTACATGAAGACCAAATTTTACAGTGACATATTTATTAAAAAGAATTACATTTAGGCCGAAAAATATGAGGTAAAAAGTTTACAATCAACAATACTGCAGCCGAAAAACTGTGGAACAAATAACATTATTTCAAAATTCAAAAATTTTAATTTTAAACTTATAACTGCATACGTAATGGAGAACAAAAAAGTATAATATTTACTTTTTTACTATATAAAAAGGTCCTAAAGAGAAAGTACAATGATCGTGAAAAAATCGACCTTAATATTAAGATTGTATGCTGTTTTACTCTATTTCGAGATATTTTTTTAAATTTTAGAAAATTTGCGTTTTCAGAATTCTTTTTAACAAAAACCATTTACAATGTAAATAATACACTTGAGTGATAATTTTTTATAACAAATTAAAAAGGAAATTTCCTTAAAATTGCAATAGTGATTTTCATCAATTTTTTTTTTAAATTATCTGAACTAAACGTATGGGTGGTAGTTATTTTATCCACAAATTTTGGAATCGGTGATCAAACTGATTCCAGGTTCACGAACTGAACCTGAAGGTTCTTAGTTCGAGTCACAGTTGTTCCTTACGTTGCTTTATCATTACCGTAAACGCTGACCTGTCGTCCTCATTAGTCTAACTGGCTTAAAGTATGAAAATTAAGAAAAAATGCACACCCTGTCCAAAAGCAATTAATATCAAATTAAGAAATCTGCATATTTTTTTAAATACTAGGCTTTTCAGAATTAGCTTAAATTTTGGTGTACAACATTGTAAATAAAAGGTATTTTCTTTCAAACCGTTCATTTTGTTAGAAAAATCTGTTTTTTCTTAATTTTTAAATGATGGAACTGTTCGGGAAAATAAATATATTTTTAAAAAATTCTAATAGTGTTAATATTTGAGTAATCTACACTTACATTTAAAATTGCATTCGAATTTTTAATTTCGCTTAATTTTCACTGACAACCAGTTATGGAAAACCACATTTTTTTCTCTCAGGAAATCCG
>CM040190.1:22850571-22875571 GCA_022606455.1 Callitettix versicolor
TAAACTGTAAAATCAGCTGATTATATAAAAACTGTATTGAACGATGCAAAACATTTTGTTTTTTATATTTTTATGGCTTATAATTTTTGTTCACTCTTAAGTATAACTGTAAGAGTTTATATTTTATAAAATAAAAAGGATGGGTGAAAAGACTAAAAACGACGTAATATTTTAAATGTAAGCGAAATGTGAAAAAAAAGTTTTAAATATAAGTGCTCCATTAAAAAAGTACTATTTTACGATGAGTTAAAAAATTTGATTCACCATCTTGAGAAATAAATGTAGGACATGTGTTATATTTAATGTTATTTCCCAATTAGTGTTGTGTTATTTATTATATCATTTTCTCAACTGTGGTTTATTTAACTTTAAGTTTCATATTCGAAAGCTAGAATGATTGTTGTTTTTTTTAAGGCGAAAAGCACATTGAGGCTATTATCGCCTCCTAAATGTAAGTGTGAGTGTAAAGTGTTAAAGTCGTAAGTGTAGTGTTGTAAGTGTAAGTGCGTGTTAGACTCGGATACCGCGAGGGACGTCTAAATCCTCTCAATACGTGCAGCTAGCCTGCACCCCCCTGCGGGGAAAAGAATGATTGTTAAATAAATGAATAACTAAACGGTTTGAGATAGTGATTTACATTAATTATCCTTCCTAATTAAACAAATGAAGTTACATTCAAGATGGCAGACCATATTTTTAAATTCATCACTAAATAATGTTTCTAATCGAGTAGGCTACGCGTTTGAAATATTTTTAAAATTTCACTTACACCTAAGTATACATTACATACAATAAAGTATTTACTTTTTGTGCAATCTATATATTCCTACTGCAACGAGTTGGTTGGTAATGGACTACTGCAGGCTTGCTTTTGACTAAGTTGTCGCAGTATGTAAAGAGCGAGAGAGACAGAAAGAACCGGATAGAAGTAATAAAATGTTAAACTTATGAGGCATGACAGCAGTGAGTTCCTATTACACTGACGGAAAGGAGATAAAGTTCTCGAAAGGCCAATAAGGATTACCTTTGGCTTAAACAGATGTAAGCTCGATGTTGCTATTTTACAATTCTATTTACATTCATTCCATTCCCGCATTTTATTATCAATGTGCTATGCGTACAATGTACGAAGTTCTTTTATTATTAAAAATAACACAAGAATGCGTAATAGCAAAACGCAGCTGGCTGATAGAATTGAATCACAGTTCAGAAAATACATATTTTATCTTATAATCGTTTGAAAATTTATTTCATCATCGGAATCAACGATAAAAGCAATATACATTAGCATTTTGAATTTTCTAATTACATTTAAAATACGAAAAAGGACCATGACCACCGTCAGGTTCAACATCGTATTTTACCTATTTTAAACTAATCTATTTTCAAAAAAGTGTACAAAAATAGTTAGGCTTATAATATTTTTAGAATTTTGAATTACCGCCATTTTTAAAATGTTGAGTAGATTTTGCTGGTTAAGGAACTTGTGCAAGCTATTGTTAAGAACAATACATTTTTTTACTGATTTTGAGTCAAACCAAACCAAAACACAGAACACTAAAATACCTATATATAATTTGTAACGATCTTTCAAAACTGGCGTGAATTGTGTCCATTTCGTGATACCCAGAATGAGTATTAATATAATAGCCGTTACAAAAGGTTATTTTAAAATTATATTCACTAAAACAGAAAAACGAAAACAAAATAATCAAAACAAAATTACAATAAGATACAGAAACTTTCAAGTGACGCTTACCAAAACTCAGTGCCAATAGCCAGATAATGACAATGGCTGTTTTAGCCCTGCTGGTGGTAGACTTAAATTTAAGCGGAAAGCAAATGGCGTACCAGCGATCAACGGATATGAATGTAAGAGTGAGAACTGACACAGCTACTGATACAGTCTGCAACAAAAGTACAACAGCCGGTACAGTATGAAACGTATAGAATAACAGGGGATGGGAAAATATACACAAGACATCTTAACACTCACTGTATAAAATATTAAGTGTGAAAACTTTATACAAACTTCTCACGGTAAAGCTCAGTGGATTCTGACAGCCTTATTGAATCTAGATTAATGATAAATAATTTTACTGCATCTTTGAATACAAAAGATAGGCTACATACAATATTTAAAAGGCGGACCACTTCGTCAAATACAAGATCTTTGAAATGGTATATGAAATATAAATTTGTCAAAATACATTTTGGTCAATTTTAACATATATCTGAGTAACAAGTATCGTTAATAAACTAAATTTAGAGGTTGAGACTTAATAGAATAAAAAAAATACAAATACTCAGGGAACATTTTCGGCGATGTGTTCGTTGTCCGATGTATTTCTTCTAAGGAAAGATCCGGCATGTTTCAGACGTTAAGCACTGATCTGTGTCCATGTATCAAGATCATAAGTTTGATACTGGAACTACTATTTTATCTTTATCCTTGTCATTTACTACCAAACCGTAGAATTCACACGTTTAATTTAATTTTTGCGTAAAGAATACTTTGTGCAAGTTAGAGTAACGAGAATGAAAGATCGGCGTTAACGGAAACAGTAAGAAATACGACAGTAACTGCAGTCTCGGACCTATGACTTAAATGGGCGTAAGTTAAGAGAAGCAGCAGGCTGACCGGTGTCTACACACCTCGGGCAACCTAAAATCCTATTAATAAATTTTTACTACATTGACTTGTGTTATGAATTTTTATATGTGACCAAAATTTTTAAAAGTTTCCTTTTTGTTACTTTCTTAAAAAAGTCTGATTCAAGGATTTGTTTTCTAAAAAATATAGTTAAAAACAAAAAAACTTTTCGGAAAAGATCTTGAAATGTGGAAGAACTATTGAATATAAACGGACTAGAAGTGCCGCCACCACAACAAAAAGCGTCCTCGATATTAACGGCTAAAGTGCAAGTAATTGTACTATCTGCCGCTACGAACGCTGCAAGTTTCGAGACATGTGGTGGAAAATTTTGAGAAAATGGACAGTTCTAACTATTAAACTGTATTCGAACACTCTGCCACGAAATGCCACCAGCAGCGAGTGCTCACATCTTTTTTAAGGGTTATCATTCTAATACGTTTATATTCAATTACCACACCAATAAGCCATCGAAATCTGTCAATTCGCTATACTTATATTCAATAGTGTTGTGCGCGAGCGAGCGCGCGCACACACACACACACACACACACACACACACACACACACACACACACACACACACACACACACACACACACACACACACACACACACACACACACACACACACACACAACCACTGTTTTTAATCAGCGAAGAAATTAGATGAGTAAGCGGATATCTTAGTTTATCTTACCTGAAAATACAATACAACTTTGCAGAGCACTGTCCCCATGAACCAAGTTTCAGTCACGTCCCATATAACAGTTGGAGGCAGACAGAAGAGAATCACCATGAAGTCAGCCACAGCGAGGTTTACGATGAAGTAGTTGGTAACAGTCCTCATGGTGGGGTTGCTGTACACCGCTACACACACCAGGGCGTTGCCCACCAGACCTACCACGAACACTATGACATGGAGTAAGATGAGCACATACTCGTACACATTGGGCTTAATGTAGTCCTCGATTTGGTCTATGTATTCAGCGGGGTCTAAGCAGTAATCGTTGGAGCAGTTGGTGCGGTTGTGGTCGGGATCGGTGGAGTTGAAGGTGAGAGGAAGTAGAGTGGAGTTCATCGTCAGGTTCATGCCGGAGTTTACTCGACTGCCTGTGTGGAAGTGTCTATGGCGGACATTTTCTGAAACATTAAAATACGTATTTAGAATGAGCGGAAACTGCGAATAAAAGCGAAGCTTACGCTTGTGCTCGTGTTTTTAGGAAATAAGTTTCAGTTGAGGTGAACAGAAAGAGTATATATTCCGTTTAAGTTTGCATGCTCTATTTTTAGAACACGGCCCGATAGATTACAAATCGTGGGCAAAGTTCTATTAATGTGGATTGGTTTCGTAGGTTAAAAAATAATCGCGGCACGCAGCTGTCTTGCTGACGTAATGGAATTAACAAAATCTACGCAGCTGTCTCGTTGATTTAATAGAATTAACAAAATATAAACAACTGTTTCGCTGACGTAATTGAATCAAGAAAATCTACACAGCTATCTTGCTGACGTAATAGAATTAACAAAATCTAAAGAACTGTTTGGCTGACGTAATGGAATTAACAAAATCTACACAGCTGTCTTGCTGAAATAACGGAATTAACAAAATCTACTAACATCGCATAACTTACATATATAAAGAACATCTAAAGAAATTATTAAAAATTGGGTGTAAAGGCTGTTCTGTTCTGTATCAATATGTTTATAGAAATCTTCAGTTTTATTCCAAACCTAACGCAATTTTACATAATTGACCTTCAAAATTTGAGGACGGTCACTGTATACCTGACATTTCCATTTTGTTTTCTGCTAACGACCATACTTTACGCCAGTTAGACTAATGACGATAACGGATCAGCGTTAACGGTAAAGGAAAAGCAACGAGAGTAACTGCGGCTTGAACTAAGAACCTTGAGATACGCAGTTCAAAGACGCAGCAGCTAACCAGGGGCTTTAGCTACATGTATCATCGAACCCTTGACATTTTGTACATTTTATGTTCAAAGTTAAAGGAGAATTATGTCATTATTTACATGATATTTATAAAAATCACTCTACTCCGTTTTGTTAGTTTTTATTATTGTAAGCCTACACATTATTACACCAGCTCAAAATTTGATTTAGCGTTTACTTCAAAGTTCCTGACATGGATGTTACAATGATGGTCTCTTCAATGAACTATTTTCCATTAAAAATCCCTAAATATAAAAATTACGGAGCATAATAAATCATCATTATTTATGTTTATGTAGACATCTTATAACTACACTTGAATTGATAAAAGAAGGAGTATGAATATAAACGATCCTTACTTTATTAAGCTCTAGTTATTAAATATTTAATTAAATAGAAGATTTAAATTAATCACTCTTCCCCTTCACAAAGAGATTTAATTATTTTTACAAATCCAATAAAAGGCCATTCTTAAACAAACTCCATTTAATGAAATATAAAAAGTTGTTTTTTTGAAACGCATTATGTTTTAATTGTTTTTGAAAACAAGTATCTTACTTTCTGAGTCTTATCATTTCTAACAAAATTTTAACATTTAATATAAAATGTTAGTTAATTAATGTTTATGTTAATTAATTAACATTTAATTAATATTAATTGTTTATTGTTGAAATCATATGTATATACAGCTATCACGCGGATGTTTATATATATATATATATATATATATATATATATATTCGTTGTCGAACAAAGATTGTTTCGAAATAGCCGTTTTTTTTAATTATAAATATCCATGTATAAATTACACATGTGTGTGTGTGTGCGCGATACACACACACACACACACACACACACACACACACACACACACACACATATATATATATATATATATATATATATATATATATATATATATATATATGTGTGTGTGTGTGTGTGTGTGTGTGTGTATGTGTGCTGCCTTGCACATGTGCAATTTATACATGGATATTTAGAATTAAAAAAAGCGGCTATTTCTAAACAAACTTTGTTCGATAACGAATTTGTCTAACCTCATACAAAAATCAATTGTCAAATTGTTTGATTTTCACTTACCAAAATATGTTCATTTACGTGTTATTATTCATTGTCATTAGTTCCAGAAATTCTCATAACGTCAACGATACAACTACATTATACACATTGTTGCTGTTTGTTGCTTGTTTATTACAATTGTTGTTTCAGAAAAGATTCATGAAACTTTGAGATTACGACTGATGTACTAAGTTTTAAACAAAACACTTCTATAGTAGAAAGTAGCCTGAAGATTGTCTGAAGATATGAAATTCGTTGTGTTCTTCAACTATAGAAGTGACGGAGAATATAAAGGGAAGAAAAGGTAAAAAGATAAATTGTTACAAAAACCGTTTGAAAACCTTTAGTGTAAAATATCTAAGAGACCTTTACCATGAACTACAGGAAAATTGATAATTCTGTTCAGACCATGTTTAAACAAAATCTTATGATGTCTGCAAAAAAAGTTAGCAAGAGAATGTTGGCTACGGGTATATCCAACTATGCCTAATTAGGCGAAATTGTAGCATTCAGTTTTGCGTTCACAATAAGGAATGATATTCAAATACACTTTACATTACATGGTTACAAGAGGATGTCTTCTATGTTTGAGAGTTTTGGCAACATAGGTAATATGGTCTTGCAGCAGATTGATTTTTAAACTGTTTATTCTTCATGATTTGATAACAGATATTTGATTAGGTTACAAATATTTGTGATCAGAAATTTCAGTTTGAAATAATCCTAACGATATTTTTTAGAACTATAACGTAAAGCACTAAATCTCCGAAAATGGATTTCTAAATATTTACCGGATAATTTGATTAAAACAGTCAGTCAACACATCACATGCCTGCCCCGATTCGACACCATATGACTTCTTTTGAGTGGGTAGCATTTTTGGTGGAAGGTAGCCTGTATTTCAAGATTTGGAGTTTATGGGTAAGAAACGTTAATAAGAGATAAGAGTCCTAACTTTTTGTAACATAAACAGTAAAAATTTCTCTTCAACAATTAATTTTTTTTAAACCATTAGGAATGTTTGAAGCTTTTACAACACAAAACAAGTTCTAGCGGTCAATAAATTTAACTAAGACCTGGTTTTTTCAGTAACTTCTGCTCCAAAATTTCATATTTCAGTAAAGTGGCTTGCCTAAAGTGGCTACGTTACCGGTCAGTCTGTTGCGTCTCTGACCTTGGTTACCTCAACGTCGTAGATTCGAGACTACAGTTACCGCCATACGCTTAGCATTTCTGTTAACGGTATCTCGTTCTTATTACACAACTGGCATACAATATGGACGTTAAGACAAAAAATACTTATCAATGGAATTTTGCTAATTAGTCAATGCCTCTAATTATTACCTCTTTATTAGTTAGAATGATGTTATAATCTAGTCTGTACATATTAAAACAGAAGGTGTAATATACGACGAACATTGGTACGTTTTTTTCGCAGTAATATTTACTTATAAAGTTGATTTCCTGCCACAGCTGTTCCTTCTATTTCAATTGAGGCTATATTTATTTATTGTTATTGTTTACGGCGAATATAAATTATAACAAATTAACAGTTGTTATTGTACTTTAATTGTTAATATTGATTTATTTATTCGGGAATAGGAACAACTACGGTGATTATTGTAATTAATTGTGTTTTATTAAATAACATGTTTGGTAATTAATATGTTATTAGCTTACACTAAAAACGTTAATTCCAGGGGCTGCAGATTGTACTCAATTCTACAATACTTGCATATTTTTAATACGCCATTGCATTTACAATACAATCTAATCTAATCTAATCTAATCTATCTATCTAATTCATATTATATTTCTGAAAGTTTGTGTGTTTGTTTGTTTGTTTGTTTATTTGTTTGTTTGTTTGTTTGTTTGTTTGTTTGTTTGTTTGTTATTCAATCACGCTTTAACCACTGGACCAATTGAGATGAAATTTGGTACGTATATGGCTTAAGTATCAGAGATACATATAGGCCTATTCCCATTTTACAAAACGTCATTATACTACTTACCCAGCCCAAAATAATTATCAGTTTTTAGTTTTGTAACATCTGTTAACTGTAGTTATTTACTGGACATGTGATTTAGGTACCTCAGATAAAGATAGATTCAATCCTATTTTAAGAATCTTAATCTGTGTTTTATTTATTGCAAAATTATTGCTGTTAATGTAACATTTTCAATATTTTAGTTGAAATTTTTTTCAAAACTGACTTTAATTTGTTACTTTGTGTTGAATTTTCAATATTAAATGTAAAAAAAATCCCTACACAGAGTGCCAATTGTAAGGTAGTATATATATTTGTGTAATTACATTATGGTGAACATGCAGTGAAGCATATCCTTATTTTTCGATATTTTTGTTACTAAAATGCTTTATTATGTGCCCAAAAGCAAGAATACAAAATATGAATGCACGAGAAGTACGATAAAATCGAAAATAAAAGTGACCAACATAACCTCAAAATTGCTACCCAGCGAAAATCAGTAACGTGTTGTAAATCGGTAAAACAATAAAAATACGTCTAACACGGGTTTTGGGTGATAAGAAACCAATTTTTTAAAAGAATACAGCATAACCAAACTGTCACGGTTGTTAGGCCTAACAAGGTGATGCGTGAAAAAACCTTTATATTTTTTAAAAAATAGCCTACTATATATCCTGACACGGTTGTTGGGCCTATCACGGTGATACGTGAAAAAAAACCTTTATATTTTTTAAAGACTACTACATATCCCAACTGACACGTTTGTTGGGCCAATCATGGTGATGTGTGAAAAAACCTTTATTTTATTTTAGAAAACTACATAACCTAATTGACACGGTATTTAGGCCTAACACTGTGATGCGTGAAAAACCTTTATATTTTTTAAAGAATACTACATATCCTAATTGACATGGTTGTTAGGCCTAACACAGTGATGCGTGAAAAAACCTATATATTGTTTTAAAGAATACTACATAACATAACTGATACTGATGTTGAGCCGATCACGGTGATGTGTGAAGAAAACCTTTAATTTTTTAAAGAATACTACATAACCTAATTGACACGGTTGTTAGGCCTAACACGGTGATGCGTGAAAAACCTTTATATGTTTTTAAAGAATACTACATATCCTAACTGACACGGTTGTTGGGCCTATCACGGTAATGTGTGGAAAAAACTTTATTATTTTTAAATAGTACTGAAAACCTTAACTGACACGGTTGTTAGGTCTAACATAGTAATGCGTGAAAAATACTTTATATTTTTTTAAAAGAATACTCCATAAGCTAACTAACATGGTTGTTATACCTAATACGGTGATCCATTAAAAAAACCTTTATTAATTTTTTTTTAATAGTACTTATAACCTAATTGACAAGGTTGTTGGGCCTAATAAGGTGACGCATGAAAAAAACCGTTATTTTTTTTTAAAGAGTACTGCATAACTTAACTAACACGGTTGTTAGGCCTAACACAGTGATGTGTGAAAAAACCTTTATATTTTTTTAAAGAATACTAGGCTACATATCCTAACTGACACGGTGGTGCGTAAAAAAACCTTTATATTTTTTTAAAGAATACCACATATCATAACTGACATGGTTGTTGGGCCTATCATGGCGATGTGTGAAAAAACCGTTATTTTTTTAAAGAGTACTCCAAACCTTAACTGACACGTTTGTTAAACCTAACATGGTGATGCGTGAAAAATGTTTATATTTTTTTTAAAGAATACTCCATAAGTTAACTAACATGGTTGTTAGGCCTAACGCGGTAATGTATTAAAAAAACCTTTATTTATTTTTTAAAAAAGAGTACTCCAGAACCTAACTGGCACGGTTGTTGGGCATAATACGGTGATGCAGGGAAAAAGCCTTAATTTTTTTTAAAGAGTACTCCATAACTTAACTAACACGGTGGTGTGTTAAAAACCTTTATTTTAAAAAAGAAATACACCATAACCTAACTGACACGGTTGTTGGTCCTAACACGGTCATGCGTGATCTTTAATGTATATTACGATTGCGGGAAAAGCCGTGACGGGTAACAGGTAATCATATTATTTTTCTGAAAGTTTGTTTTTGTTTATTTGTTTGTTATTCAATCACACTTTAACTACTGGACCAATTGAGATTAAATTTGGTATGAACACGGTTTAGGTACCTGAGATAAACACAATACTATTCCAGTTTAATTGAATAATAGTGACTTTTTAATAATACTGTATTTTATTAAAATATGACAGGACCATGTTTTAGAGTATCGAGTAGCAAAAATGTATATTTCTTGGCCGAAAACCATAAATCGTATAATATTGTAAATAGTATATTTACATTTACATTTAATTTATGTAACATATATTAAAATGAAATGACCTATTCTGATTTTGAAAATCTACTATAAATTGTATTGTCTATATTATAATTGCAGGCAAAGCCGCAACGGGTAACAGCTAGTTCTAGAATAATTCTAATATTTTTATCATTTGTATAAGATTGTTACAGCATCAAGAAATTTACTGAATTGAAAACATCGCGGTTCATTGGTAATTCCAAATCAAATCAAAACATTGTAATTCCCTGATAATTTTAATCGATGTTTTTACTTTGGTAAAATATTATCGGTAACGCTAGAGGAAGTTTTTCGGTTTACATTTTACAGGATTTGCATTTAATAAAAGAAATTTTACGCTCCGTCGATTGGTTTCACGCTTTACGGGTTTATTTAACTTTGAAACGTATTAAAAGACACCGCGTCTTATTACGGAAACAGGAAATTATTATTTGTACACGAAAGTATTTTGTAATTGAAATTCACTTGCGCGTAAATACAAATTGTTTCGAAAAAGTTTCTTCGCTTCGCTTTTGACCGACATAGAGTTTTTTTTGTTCAACGAAACGGTGGTTAATTTGTGTTTGCGGCTTTATTGATGTTAAAAAATTCGTTTTCTCGTTATGCGAAAAATAATCACAGTCTTCGTGAAAATCGTTGTGATTAAATATATGTTTATAGTTTTCCCCTTCTTGTATTACTGAAACTAGTTGAAAACTAACATTAAGTCTAACATACAACAATTTATCTAGGTCAGCCTATTACGCTCCTAGTTAGTTCTGACTACAAGATCAATAGGCTTAATCCAGTTTTAGTTCTCCTAATAAGCCAAGTTTGTCAAACAACCGGGATGTCTCCTCGTTAACGTTGAAGCCGTCTTTGATGGCTTATGATGGTTGCGCAAAGGCAAAACAGTTTGTCGGAATTGCTGCACACTCTGATGGCCCGTCTTGTGAAAGCAATTGCTGCTTTGCTTTTATCTTTCGGTTATGTAAAACAAATTCTGCATGCTGTATGAAGACCTGTGTGAGCATCCAGAAAAGTTGTCCTCATATTTCAAAACCTTGGATGACGAGACGCTGAATAGCAGGACTGGGTGCAAGTGGAGGTAATTTGGTTCATGACAGATTATACACTAGGCCTTGGACATGCTTAGTTATAAGGAATGACACTGATGCTAATGTTGTCTTCTTTATGTTCCATGGATTACACAGTAATAGTGCTAATTTGTGTGTGTGTGATATAGCAGAAGAAGGGTGGTATTGACCTCTGCATACTTCAAGTACAAGGATACGGATCAGCTTTTGGAAGGTTGGTGAAGAACTGTAGTGGTGTGAGGATGTCGAGCTACTTATTAAGAGTCGACGTCAATGGACATCACTCACTGTGGTGGAGAAGTGACAAAAACGAGAAAGGAAGCCGCCTCGGTGGCCTAGTTGATAGCGTACTGGGCTTTCACCCCGAGGACCCGGGTTCGATTCCCGGCCAGGGCTTGGCATTTTCATACGCTATAAATCATCCCATCGTCTGCATTAGCCCAAGTGTGCACAATAGCCGGACATTAAACACAAAAAAAAATTCACAATAAAAATATATTAAAAATCACCGATCTACTATCAGCATAAAAAGGTATATTTTCTCTGTTAGCTTTTCGAAATCTTCCATTTTAATTTCCCCCCCAAAAAACAACACATATTACTGCTTGCTGAAACAACGAGTCGCTGATGTGGGTATTGAGCTGTAGGGAGGGATGGGAGACAGGTTTGCCCTCAGTGTGCGGTTTTTGAACATACAGAAATGTCTTTCATGGACGACTCCTGAGCTCAAAGGCTACCTTTTCACTGTCTTCGACGTTAATGTGCGCGCTCCAAAAGGGACAATTTGCTTAGCCTTAACGACAAAACAGTCTACGGGTAGAGTATTACCAATGCCAATTTGTCGTCGTTGGACATTTAACTAATTCACCGATTTCGGTAAAATTTTAAATGCAATATGTTTCGTCTGTGTATTATTGTAGATAATGTTTTAATTGTCAAAGGAATTTCATTTCATTTTGTAAATAAAGTACATAAAATCGATTTTTTCAAATAGATTTTAACAGTCAACATATCGGTCACTATAACCTCGAAAAATCCAGAGCGATTGGAAAAAATGTAAAATTTGTTAGGTTTGATTAATCAAAATCTGCCCTTCAATTGATCGATTGATTTCTTTTTCCCCTGTGAAGATACGAAGATATGCAAGTTTCGAAGGAGATCATTATTTCGGATGTACCAAGGAGCACCCGATACAATTCTGAAGACTGTTTTGAAATTTTTATATTATTTGGATACTACAGCACTATTGGATAACAGTCCCAGAGTTAAATTCCGTAAGTCCATGTTGGTTATATTTTTTTAATAAATAAACTAATTGTTAAGTAAATAAAATCAGTTCAAACTTCTTGCCTAAAATCCAGAACATTTCTGAACCTAATACTAAGTTCATCCATTAAAGTCACATGAGTCCAAAACAGTCTGTCAATGTGTCAATGCACGTCGCTGGACATTTAACTAATTGACCGATTTCGGTAAAATTTTAAATGCAAAATGTTTCGTCTGTTTATTATTGTAGATAATGTTTTAATTTTCAAAAGAATTTCATTTCATTTTGTAAATAAAGTACATAAAATCGATTTTTTTCTAATAGATTTTAACAATAAAATTATCGGTCGATATAACCTCGAAAAATCCAGAGCGATTGGAAAAATGTAAAATTTGTTTTATTAATCAAAATCTGTTAAGTTTTCGTTAAATATGAAGATAGATTTTTTCTTCGAGTTTTAAATTTCAAGTTTCGAGTAGTAAATTTTCAAAATCAAGAAATGTACGCGTATATTTTGGCGGTAAATCAATAAAACAAACACTATGGTAAAAGGGCTCGGTGGTTAATGTGGCTAAAGCACAGGTCAGTCTGCGTGAACTGGGCACCTTAAGGTGTTACTTCGAGCAGCAGTTACTTCCGTTGCTTCACTCTTAAGTTAACGCTGATTCCTCATCCTCAGTCTAACTAGCATAAAATATAGACGTCAAGCAAAAAGACAGAAAAAGTATGGGGATATTTTTAGTTTTGTGTTCGTTGTACAACGTACTGTCTTTGTCAATTTACAGTTCCTCAAAAAGTAATTTTATGTGAACATATTGTTTGTTCTAATTATGCGATTGATGTTGGATCGAATGTGTAACAGTTATGTTATATATTTACTTTTAGTTAATGTCAGTAATTATCGCGTAAAATTTTCAGCCTAATCAGTCAAAAGATTTGGGTGGATGTTATAAAATAATGTGTGAGCTTTTGAGCTTGGGTTTTAAGATGTAAAAATTAAAACATTTTTGCAGTTTACTGTATCTGTAGTTTTCTTTTGTTTTTATATACGTTGAACCATTTTTTGGGCATAGGGGACAAGAAAACGAATAACATATGAACTATTTTTAAAATCAAAGTTTTTTCTTGCTCAAAATACTTTCTAAACATCTCGAATAATAAGAAAGGAATCAAAACACGTTAACTCTCAATTTTATCAAAAAATTGACTTCTTTAAATCAGACAGTGAGCGTAAATAAGCTGTAAACTTTCTTTGTTACCCACATTTTAGCGTGTTTATTTGTTTTAAATTAATATTAAACAACGCACCCACTACTTTTATTGAGACTGGATAATGTTACAAACGTAAATTCAAGGCCGAAACGGTAGTAAATGCTGTAAGAATTTGTTAGCGCCTAAGTGCGAGGCTATATTTACTTTAGCCTTGCTACTGGCAGAGATCACTGTCCGATGCTGCTTTTAACATATTGCTGGACACGTGTTTTCTTGGCACGACGCCAAAATTGTTTAAAAATCCCTAATTTGTTTAGATGTATTTATGATATCTTTGCCTATTGCTTCCATGCTTTCAATTTCAATATAGTTTGGGGGCATCATGGTAAATGTCTTTAATATTCAATCAATATCTGCAAACACTGAGCGGAGCGTAAAAATCTTTTCAACAAATCTTATTTTACCAACATTTTGTCAATATACATTTGTTTTCGCGTCTATCTAACTTGGGGTATGAACAATTTTATTTAATTTAATATATATATATATATATATATATATATATATATATATATGCGTATATGCGTGTGTGCGTGCGTGTGCGTGTGTGTGTGTGTGTGTGTGTGTATCTGTGAGTGCGCATTTTTTTGTCCGTTTTTGTCCGATTTGATTGAAACTTTTTCAATTGATTTAGTTATATCCATAGATTAGGCAAATACGTTAACCAACAAAAATCTTTCAGAAGTTCCGAATTGGCGGTCATTTCAAATTCATAATAATTTTGTCTTAATTTCCTTTGAAAATCCAATTTTACCCCCGTAATCCTCGTTAAAATGTGCACAAAAGCATTTCGAATTTTCAAAATTCGTTGAAATGAAGTTTTTTTTAACAGCAATCAGGGTTTATTTTCGTATTTTCAACGTCATTTGAAATTTTAAAATGCTAATGTATGTATAATTTATTTTTAAAAAAATTTTAACGTCCGACTATTGTTCACACTTGGGCTAATGCAAACGACATATGGATATTTTAATGATAACTGTAGTGGTTAAATCGAAATTTCACAAAAAGTAAAGTAAAGTAAAAAATTTGTTTGTAATACACTTCTATCACGTCAGCGAGAGAGCTGCGTGCTGCGATTATTTTTATACTTGATAAAACTGCACTTTTGTTAATTTTAGCAGTTTTGCACTGCTGAAAAGTATGTGCAATACACATAATTCAAAATATAAAAGCGCGGAAACAAGTGAAAGTTGCCTAAAGTGAAAATACAATTGGCAAACATAACCTCAAAATGACCACCGTGCGAAATTAAAAACATGTTTTTAATAGCGAAAACGATAAATTTCATATGTATTATTAATAAATAAATGTGTGTTATTAATAATGAAAGTAATATATATTTAAAAGAATTGCATAACCTAACTGGACTCGGTTGATTCGTGTTTAATGAAATGCATGTTATTAACAAAGAAAAGGATATTTTTGTTTGGTTTTTTAAAAATAAAACTTCGTAACTTAATTCGACTCGGCTGTTCGGCGTATTAATTCAGTTGTTACGTATATAAGTAGTATTTCTAAAAAAGTACTAACCTTTGTAAGTAGTGTCAATAAGGTGGATATGAAGCCGTCGCGGCTTTTTTAAAAACGGTGAGTCTTTTACTTATAATTCCCAAATTTGTACTTAAATTAAAATTCAGCTAAATATCCCACGAAGCATGTTTTAACGCCAAAACATGTGTAGAATTTCATGCCAGCATCTTTCGATCGTATTTGTGCGTGCACCAGTCGTAAAATTAACAAAAGTAACCGAGTGGTTAACCGTAAGATGAGTGAAGTCGCGTTCAGAAAGCGAAAAGAATTCGAGGAAGAAAACGATCTTTTAAGATGCCGTAAGTTATAGGAAATTTAACATCACTACCGTAATTCCAACTTTGACAAAAATACGAGGGTGGTCTGAAAAGTTTCCGACCTAACAAAGATACAAGACATTTTTTTTTATTTTTCAATATAGTCTCCCTGTACCTTTACATACAACTCCCAGCGATGCTCCCATCTCTGTAACCCGTCCAAATAGTACTCGGCGTTTTTCTCTGCAAAATAATTGTTCACGAAGGTGATTGTCTCTTCACTTGACGAAAATCTCTGTCCTCCGAGCGAAATTTTTAGATGAGGGAACAAAAAGAAGTCGCTTGGGGCTCGATCTGGTGAGTAAGGCGGATGGTCAAGCAGTTCAAACCGTAATTCGTGGATTTTCGCCATGGCAACCGCTGAGGTGTGAGACAGTGCGTTGTCTTGGTGAAACAGGATTTTCTTTTTCTGCAAATGTGGCCGTTTTTCCGCAAGTTCTGACTTCAGCTTGTCAAGTAATGATGCGTAGTATGCTCCTGTAATGGTTTTTCCTTTTTGAAGATATTCGATTAAAATAACTCCATGACTATCGCAAAAAACAGTCGCCATCACTTTCCCAGCTGAAAAAACAGTTTTTGCTTTTTTTGGAACCGGTTCCCCCTTTGCAGTCCACTGTTTGGACTGTATTTTTGTTTCGGGCGTATAATGGTGTATCCAAGTTACATCTACAGTAATTAATCGGAGCCAAAACTGGGATTTATTGCGCCTAAACGGCGCCAACAGAGCATTGGAAATGTTCATTCGAACACTTTTTTGGTCTAACTTGAGCAAACGCAGCACCCAACGCTCGGACAGCTTTCTCATGTCTAAATGTTGATTTAATATGTGACAAACACGTTCTTTTGACATGTTCATAACGTCTGCTATCTCCCTCACTTTAATTCGGCGGTCATCTAGCAATATTTGGTGAACTTTGGCGATGTTTCCGTCGGTAGTTGCAGTTTTTGGACGTCCCGAACGTTCATCGTCTCCCAAGCTCTTACGGCCACATTTAAATTCAGCTGCCCAAAATTTCACTGTGGTAAATGATGGTGCAGAATCCCCATACACAGAATCCAACTCATCTTTGATTTGCGTAGGCGTATTGCCTTTCAAAAACAAATATTTAATGACAGCTCGATACTCGATTTTGTCCATTTTCATAAAAATACTCACATCAACTCACTCAAACGACTGTTACATAACAACTGCGCGTCCAAAATGGCTGAAACTTTGGTGAGTTTTCATCTGTTGTTGTCAACAGATGAACAACGAAATTCGAGTGCTGCCACCGACGAGTGCTACTATCTTCATGTTGAGGACGGAAACTTTTCAGACCACCCTCGTAGGCAAATCACAAAGTGCACAATTACCGGCGGCCATTTTTCCGAACGATGTTTTTAGGAAAAAACTATCACGATAATAAATAATTTATTATAAAGTGTGTATTAATCTAGTGAGGCAACTTTATCATATACAAGCAAATTCATATAAAGTAAACACGCAAATACATTCATGCAAAGTAAACATTAATGAGTTCAGAATGTAGGTTAGAAATACAGGTTTGTAATAAATAGCTAAAAATCTAATTTATTTTACATTTGCTGTAATAAATGTCATTTTCCTCGTCTTAATAACTCTGAAGGAAATGATACAACGCATAATAAAAGCAAAAGAAAAATCAGTGAAACAGTGATTTTCTCAAAAGTTCCTAAAGTGCAGAAATACCTTATACTTAAATGAACCTAACTGTTAGAACTTCAGAATTTTGTATTTTAAATAAAAGATGTGAAAGTTTTAAAATACTTATGCAGATTTTAACGTTCTTTATTTAGACAAAATGAATGTGCAACTTTAAAACCAAATTTTGAAAAGTACAGACATATAATGCTGATTACAAAGGTAAAAAGTGTAAAATGCAAATAAAACTTTTATAAAATTTGTAAACGATCGAACTTATTCAGTCTATTAAAAAAATTAATATCCAGACCACGTTTAATTTTTACTTATCCAAATTTGCCTTTATGTGAGAGCCTCGTTATTAATTTTTGGAAATTCGTTCGTATCAACTGCCCGCGAGACAGCTGTGTACAACAATTACTGTTACTGTCTAAGTGCATTTTTTCCTGGTTGTTAGCGAATTTCCACTGGAAAATTGGAGCGGCTAAGTGATGTAAGACCCAAACAGGAGACCATGAAATAAGACATATCGTTCCTGACTTCTAAATCGTTTTTTGAAAAAAAAATTCTCAATTTTGATCCGATTTTGTTTATTTTCAGCAAAAAATAAATTTACATTGGTAATAGCGTAGACAAAATTTTCAAAATTGGGTCATTTCTTTATAGATTAAACACTTGTTTGTATTAAATTCTTTTGAAATCAAATTTTACCATATATTCAGCGTCAAAAACTGTATAAATTAACATTTTGAATTTTAAAAATCCGTTTAATTTAAGAAACCTGTTTTGAAGGGCGGTCAGGGTTTATTTTTCTATTTTCAATGAGTTTACAGCGCATATTTTAATGCTGGTTATAATGATGAAATTGTAATTTCAACGTGTAAGGTCAAAAAAATTTCTTTTGGAAATTTGCTTCCATCACATCAGCGAGGCAGTTGCTATTATTTTATGAAGAGCATTTCTGAATAACATTCTTTTTAATTTGTCACTTTTTAGAAAGTTTGTGCAAAGCTTTTTTGCGTTTAATTTACGTTGACGTTTCAGAAAAAATTGTTCAGGTTCAAAGTGCACCGTCCATTTGTTATATTTGTGATTATGAAAATTTCTGAAAAGATATATAGCTTGATCCCGATAAGAAAAGGTTTACTGGAGTCATGGAATGAAACGGAAGGGAGTTTTCTGATTTTATCCTAAAGGATGGGAGGAAAGGAGGACATTTATATACCACGGGAGATAGAAGTGCCTAGAAGTCCTTCCAACAAAATTATTTTCTATATCAAAAGTTCCGTAACTTTTTAAACATCTCATTACATGTTTTCGTGTTTATTTTAAAATGGGACGTGTAACATGGTGGGCTAGAAAAGGGAACAAGTCGCCAGTTAACAAAGATTTTTTTAAATGTCGGCATCAAAGCCTAACTTAGTTTAGAATTAATGACTTTTACATACTCCGTAAGCAAACTAAATTGGAGAATATTACGAAAAACACATATCTTGGGTAGCTGATTAAAATATTTGAATATTTTTAAACTTAAATTCTCTCTCTCTCTCTCTCTCTCTCTCTCTCTCTCTATATATATATATATATATATATATATATATATATATATATATATATATATAAGATATATATATATCTTATATATAGCCACCTTAGTTTTTCTATTTTGCCTATAATGAAGAAGTGTACTTAATTGTAGCTTTTTAGGAAAAATGAGAAATGATGATTAGAATAGCCTATAAATAGAAATATAATTTAAGTATGGGGTTTTTTGTCACTTATATCCGAGTTCAGTTGAATAATTAAACTAACAAAATTCCATAAATTTTGGCTTCGATAAAGGACGAGCTCGAAACGTTGCTTATTAAGAATAAATTGTGAGAAAAATATAAGATGTTACACTAGGAGATCAAACTATTTTTATCCCTTAGGGGTTGACAGATGCAACTGGAATTTATTCTGTTTAGTATCCTAAGGGTGTTTAAGGCAAACGTCCGTTATCTGAGACTTAGCTAAAAGTGAAAAACATGTTTTTGGAAATGGTAATTAACCTCCTTTTTGGTTACCGATCAAAACCAAAACAGCTTGCTTTTAAAATTCAAGTGCACCAAATTTCAGCTTTCTAAGTTGTAGAAAAATTGTAGCGTTAGTGATGATTTAATCAGAAGGTAAGTGTTTTTCCCTTTATTGTATAGCGATTGTAAAAAATCAGTTTTAACGGAAATATATCCTAGTATAGTTGAAAATGACAAAAAAATCCCTGCAGATAAATTCCCATAGATATGATAATTAGTTGACCTACAAACAATAAACACAGTCGACCTCGGATATAACGCGGTTGAAGGGAAGAAACATATATGAGCGCTGTAAACGAGATAGCGTTGTAACCGAGTTTACAGTAAACGAGTTTGTAAACGGCGGCAATACTGTGTGTAGTGAAAGAAAAGCATACTTTGTACTGTGTACATAGTTAATGGCTATTGTATTACACATAGGCTATTACATATTTTAAAATATATTTTAGTTAAAACTAATAGAAAATAAGTACTGTACAGTCTAGCATTTATACATGCAACGCAGTGCGTACACTGTTGTGAAGGTTTGTGAGATTGAAGTTTTGCCTCCACTACTGTACAAGGCGTACAAATTTTATGTGTGTGAGAAAGAGAGGGAACACTTTTGCGGGAACGACACAATTTACATTGTTTGTTTAGCTTGCAACAAAATTCTAAGAAAGGGTACGTTTCTATTCTCAACCTTTATTCTAAAAATAGAACACAAATTGTATTTCAAGTGAGAGTGATTATAGGTCAGCAGCTTAGAAAACTGCCAAGAGCAGCAGTGGGACAGAGAGAAAAAATGTGCGAGTGAGAGGTCATGTCCCCACTCAGTCACTAGTCACAACTCCTCCCTTTTCCTTCACTATCGCTGAGTAGTAACAGTTTGTAGATTCAGATTGGCAGACTCTGAGTCCTGAACTGTTGGGAGGGGAATTCTCCTACATGCATGAGAAATTCTCGTGCAAGCCGTTTACTAAGTGGCTGGACTATAACAGTAGCGTGACAGCGTTGTAACCGAGCCTAAAATACACGTACACTTAATATAGAATATTGGGGACATTATGAAAACAGCGTCATAACTGAGTTAGCGTTCTAACCGAGGGCGTTATAACCAAGGTCGACTGTATATTACAAATTAAATGTCGAAGGTGACTAACAGATAGTTCAAAGAACAGTAGACCTTGCAGTTTATCCTAATTGCTTTTCAAACGCTGTACGACAACGCTCCGACGCGCTCATAACCTTTTCCGCCAATTTAACCAGTAACCGTAATATTTCAGAAATGTGTTACTGAACCACATTTATTGGAAATTTTATGTTCTTTTACCTTGAAGCCGCCAAAATTATTATAGGTCTTGCCTTTCACCTAGTACTATAGAAAGCAGCCAACCATTAGCAGTTATTACTTTTGTAATCTCTGGTATTTAGTATTACGTTCCTTATCTTTAAACCAAATGCCGCCATCTTGAAACGTAAGTAAATGGGAAAAAATCTTACATATACGTCGTTTGGGATTTATACGCTGTACTTTTGTAGCAAATTTCAAATAAATCGCCCAATGCGTTTTGCCAAAACTGCATACATATCATTATGGTTTAGGATTTTTAAAAGTACCTTTTTACCAAATTTTAAAACAAACTGCGTGCATTCTTCTTCACTAAACCAGAAGCCGCCACTTTGAACTGTAGTGAACGGGAAAAATTTACACACGTCATTCGGGCTTTATACAAGATATCTCTGTACCAAATTTCAAAATAATCGGTTAATCCGTTTGGTGAAAACTGCGTAACAAACCAAATGTCGAATTGTAGAGTTGAAACGGAAACGTCGCTTCGTTCGGTCAAGTACAGAAACTAAATATTTTATTTAACATCAAAAAGTCGTTTTTCGTAAGTAGTTCCCTGTGTTTATTTGTTTACATTATTATTAAACAAAAGCATTGTTCTATTCTAATACAAATATTACAAACTTTATAAACAAGTAATATAAAGTTTGCTGTATTAAGGATATACAGCAGACCTCGCAATATATCCTTAATTAAAGGCCTAGCAGAAGCTCTCACGGGCCGTCAACAACTTCCGCCTATTTAAGTGGTAACAATAATATTTTGAAAAAACATGTTACAGAACAATGCATTTTCTCAATAAAGTGTTAAAAATTGTGATAGGACAAGTCGTTCAGCCAGTATTTTAGGAAGTAACCAGCAACTAAAATCGTCATTGTCAAATCAAAAAGGCTGCCATCTTGAAAAGGAAGTGAACCAAAAAACCTTACATACATTGTTCGGGCTTTGTACAAGCCACTTCCGTACAAAATCTTAAAACAAGCAATCAATGCGTTTGGCCCAAACTGTGTGACACAAAGTAACACTAAATGCCCAACGGTCGAGTTAAAGCAGAGATTCGCTTCTCTCTGTCAATATCCTCTATACATCTCCACAACTTTTATCTGCGAATCATTTTTATTCGTGTGGTATTGACATACATATGGTTCTCCTGAAATAATAGCACAATGCATGTCCTGATTAAGCTAATAATTATCACGGCACTGACTGGCTCGCTGGCGTGATAGAAGCGAATTTCACAAAATATTTTCCTTCATCTCGCGCAATTTGAAATTATTATTTCACTAACATTATACGCATTAATGCATATATTGGCATTTTAAACTTCAAATTAAATTACATTCATAATAAGAAAAACAAACTCTAAAAGATAAGGAATCAAATTAAATTTTTACCGGATTTTGGAAATTCAAAATGCTAATTTATGCAATTTTAAACGCTGATTACGATCGTGAAAATAGATGTTAAAAACATTAAAGACGAAAAAGATTTCATATGCCGTCATTTTAAAACTCTTGAACGCATTATCTGGCTAAAGAAATTGTCAAAACTGTTACCTTAATCGATTTTTGAGCCCAGTTTGAATCTAATTGGACTGAAATAGGGAACGTTAATGTGCTAACACACACACGCGCGCACACACACACACACACACACACACACACACACACACACACACACACACACACACACACAGCGAGGGAGAGAGAGGGGGGAGGGAGGGAGCCCGTGTGACCTTTCGCATTTTTATGGGAAAAAGAAACGAATGTACAGCACGGAGTTGAACATTGACATGCAATCATAACTTTCCTTCTTGGTAGACGAACAAAAAAGAGAAGTTGTAGAACGATTTAAAAAAAAAACATCTTTCTAAGCCTAATATTTCCCGTCAGTATGAACTTCTGTTAAAGAATACATTGTAGTTATATTTGATATTTGTGTGACCTGTTAATAAAGCAATGTCATTCATTATATTTGGGAATATTTAACACATTAGACTTATTTTGTTCGTTTTAAAACACTACAACCTGTAAAATTAATGACTGAATTCTAAACTTGTAACACTGAAATATTTACAAATGAAAAGCAATATAAACGGATTCTACATTACCTAAATTAGGCTACAGTATTTACTATTTACTAAATGCAGAGTCTTATTTAATAACATTTACATATTACAACTGACTTAGATTGTCTTACCGATTCCACTTCCAAACTGATTCCGTCAATGATTATTTGATTTGGATACAGTAATAATTTAAATATTACTTTCAATATGGTTTTTTTAGCAAACAAATTAATAATTTGAATGTGTCCCATATACCTGCATTGTGCTGTACTCTCACGGGGTCATTTTATACTGTCCCTGGAATTTTGTTTAAAGACAATTTGTAAAGCCTTAAAATTGAAACTGGGAAAGTGTGAGTCATGAAAAGTCCCTGATCTGGCAAACCTGTAGGTACCCATATTTATAGTTTCTATATCGCAATTTCCTATTTTTGGTACACAGCCGATCGGACGCTTAGCCTATGGACCTTAATCTTACCACGATGGCTGTCCAATAGTCTATTTTCCAATGGTGGATTTTCTTACTAAAGCTTATGAGATAACAATGGTTAATTAACAGCTAAACTTATTGAAGCCCGCACAATACACACTGATTGTGAAGGCATGTCCAAGCCCCGCACTATGCGTTATCACAGATGCATCTCATTAATCTACGAGACATAGTTAGTGAACCTCAAAGATGTTAGTGAACCGTACTGTGGGGGAGGAGGAATTTTAGTGCGTATCAGCAAAGTTTATTCTGGAATCCCAGTTATGTATGCTATAGCTGTATGAATTCTGCACTACTGTTTAGCACTTAATACATCCTAACTCTCTAATATATGTTTTTTAGGTTTATTAATGTTTTTGTATTAAAACAATAAAATACACACGCACAAGGGCGCGCACACATACGCGCGAGCGTAAGTATGAGTGTGTGTGTGTGTGTGTATATATATATATATATATATATATATATATATATATATATATCTAATTCATATTATATTTCTGAAAATTTGTGTGTTTGTTTGTTTGTTTGTTATTCAATCACGATTTAACTACTTGACCAATTGAGATGAACTTTGGTACGAATATGGTTTAAGTATCAGAGATACATATAGGCCTATTCCCGTTTTACAAAACGTCATTATACTACTTACCCAGCCCAAAATAATTATCAGTTTTTAGTTTTGTGTCATGTGTTAATTGTAGTTATTTACTGGACATGTGATTTAGTTACCTGAGATGAACATAGATTCAATCCTATTTTAATAATCTTAATCTGTGTTTTATTTATTGCAAAATTATAGTTTTTAATGTAACATTTTCATATTTTAGTTGAAATTTTTTTCAAAACTGACTTTAATTTGTTACTTTGTGTTAAATTTTCAATATTAAATGTAAAAAAATCCCTACACAGAGTACCAATTGTAAGGTAGTATATATATTTGTGTAATTACATTACATGAAATATAGTAAATATGCAGTGTAGCATAACCTATATGTTTCGATATTTTTGTTACTAAAATGCTTTATTATGTGCCCAAGAGCAAGAATCAAAATATGAAAGCACGAGAATTACGATAAAATCTAAAATAAAAGTGACCAACATAACCTCAAAATTGGTACCAGGCGAAAATCAGTAACGTGTTGTAAATCGGTAAAACAATAAAAATACGACTAACACGGGTTTTGGGTGATAAAAAACCAATTTTTTAAAAGAATTCTGCATAACCAAACTGACACGGTTGTTAGGCCTAACAAAGTGATTCATGAAAAAACCTTTATATTTTTTTTTAAAATAGCCTACTATATATCCTGACACGGTTTTTAGGCCTAAAACGGTGATGCGTGAAAAACCTTTACATTTTTTTTAAGAATACTACATATTCTAACTGACATGGTTGTTAGGTCTAACACGGTGATGCGTGAAAAAACCTTTATATTTTTTTAAAGACTACTACATATCCCAACTGACACGGTTGTTGGGCCTATCATGGTAATGGTGAAAAAAACCTTTATTTTTTTTAGAATACTACATAACCTAATTGACACGATTGTTAGGCCTAACACTGTGATGTGTGAAAAACCTTTTTATTTTTTTAAAAGAATACTACACATCCTAACTGACATGGTTGTTAGGCCTAACACGGTGATGCGTGAAAAAACCTGTATAATATTTTAAAGAATACTACATAACATAACTGATACGGATGTTGAGCCTATCACGGTGATGTGTGAAAAACCTTTATATTTTTTTAAAGAATACTACATATCCTAACTGATAAGATTGTTAGGCCTATCACAGTGATGTGTGAAAAAAACCTTTACTTTTTAAAGAATATTATATAACCTAATTGACACGGCTGTTAGGCCTAACACGGTGATGC
>CM040190.1:22880571-23150571 GCA_022606455.1 Callitettix versicolor
AATTACTAGTAATCCTTTTTATTTATGCTATGATTTTCATTTGTTTTAATTACGCTAATCTGACTTTTCTAGCATTCACAATTTATAATGTCTAGCTTTCACAAATAATAAATTTATTATTAAATTGTCGAAACAAATAATAAAATGGCAAAGTTAGGAAAGGCATATGAATGTTTTCAACAAAATAGTTTATATTAACTGATCTAAAAATTAATTATAAGAAAGTACATAATGTCTTTAACATTTTGACGAGCAATTTTTATGGTTTGGATATTGACATTGTTTTCCATTATTATAACAAATTTCCGTTGGAGACTTGTACCGTATGAAAGAAACAAAATTTGATGTAGCATAGACTAATTAACATGTGTTTTATGCTGTATGAACTCGTAGAATGTCAAAAATAAATAATACAGATAAACTTCTCAACATATGTTTCTGGATGTACACATTGTGACCAATAAATGAAATAACACGTTTTTTGTTTTTAAATGTTGGTAGTAAATCAAGCAGCATATTCGTGTAAAATTTAGAGGGTTTAACGGACGGAATGTCTTAACCAATCAGAGAAGAGGAAAGGACAAAGCTGGGAAACCGGAAAGAACTGAGATTCTTCAGCCTTCGAGATGTATAAACACGAAGTCGTCAAAAATATGTGTTACAACATAATTAACAAGCGTCGGATTTAAAAAATGTGATTTTTCTGCGTCGAACTTTATTTAATATTTTGATAAAATAATTATGAAGTGACTTTACGAAAGAATTTTCAGTTTTTTATGAGAATTGTATGTTTTGTGCACGATACTTCAAACAGAAAGCATTGAATCATAGTTTTCAACTAATACACTTTTCATACTAGAATTGTTTTTGAAAATTTGCATATTATTGAAAGTATTAGCTTCTTTACTAAATCGAATTTTTAAGATAGTGTTGAGAAAAACCTTCGTCGAACAAAGTCGTAATCTTTAAAAACCATGTATGTTGGTGGTAAGAGTGAGTGACCATACATAAACCGTAGATCAAAGCTTAAAGTATAACTATATTGTGCGTTTAAACATTACTAATTTGTCTATTTTTAAATAATAGTGGTAAAAGTTGATAATTTGGTCTTTTTCTCTTATTAGTGTTCAAGGTTAACTTAATTTATCTTTGTTGTAATTTAGAAATTGATAATTTTGTATTCACCCATACTATATTTACATTTTTTTACACTTTAATAACTAAATTTTTTTTTAATAATAATAATTAATTTTTGTATTAAAGAATAAATAAACCAATTATGATATTCAACAGTCTGTGTATCTAACCATTTATCTAACAAACCTATTTGCCAAATTACTTGAAAGTATTAGACCCGAAATATTATGATTTATATATTTTTACTTGTGAGTTAAATTGTAGTCAGATCCACGTGTATGTGCGCAAGCGCGTGTGTGAGAGAGAGAATGTGAGCGTATAAGCACACTTATGTTTGAAATTTCAGTCCGACTTGGCATAAAAATTGATTTTTGCAATTGCCTGGATACGTTCCTTAACCAACAAAATTTGTTTAACAGTTTCAATATAGCGGCGTTAGAAATCTTTACAAAACCATAACTTTTTGTCCTAAATTATTATGAATATCAGATTTCACCACTGTAATCTACATTAAAAACTGATTAAATTAGCTTTTTGATTTATCAAAATTCTTTGATTTTTTTTGTGGTCGTGGTTTATTTTCTTTTTTTAATGTACTTTGAAAGCGTAAAATTCAGTGCAGATTTTAATGCTTAATATGCTGATGAAACCAAAATTTCAAGAAAGACAAGATAAAGAACTATTGGAAATTCGCTTCTATCGCGTCAGCAAGAGAACTGCGTGATGCGATTATAGTTTACTCATAACTCTAATAAACTTTTAAAAATTATTCAAATATTTTTTTATTTTAAGCCTTGTTTTATCGACAGCGTTTCTCAGTACACGTTTTTTTTTCTTATTTTAAAAAATAGTATCTTAGAAATCCGATGCCAATGCTACTGACAAAAAAAATTGTAACAATTATAAACAATATGTCTATGAAAATCTGTTTATCCATGCTACACTTTTTCAAATATAAGATTACATATATAATTTAAATTTAAATTTTTATATAATTTACTTCTACAAATTTTGAGTTTCGTACTTGATATACGGAAAATACAATACTTGAGTACCAGAAACCCGATTCTAAAAAATTAGGTCAATTTTTCAGTTCATATACCCAGAATCGAAATTTTAAACGAAATTCAAATGTGTGAGGAAGTGTCAGCAATTGAGATCTCACGTGTTTATTTACACCGTTTTGTCCCATAGTACATTGCATACATTCTATTTGACCGTGTAAATAGCGTTCTCACACGCCTGCCGCGTCTTATTAAGTCAACAATATTTATTTATTGTATAACACTGAATTCTTTGTTGACATTTTGCGATATTGAAGTCAGCGTCGAAATAGGTTTGGCCGTGTTTATTTAAAGCCAGGTAAAGACATCCAAAGGGATCTAATACTAATATTTCGAAAAACATTTAACTTGTGTTTACTGTGAGTGTTGGCCTCTTCCATTTGGTTTCGTTTGATATATTATGTTTTAAGTTTGGAAACAAATATTTTAAAAAAATGTGAACGTTAGATTTGTAATAACCGTCATTTTGAAATAATTCAAAGGATTTTGCTCAGTAACAAACTTGTTAATGTTATTAATAAAATCGTAACAACTTTTAGTGCTTACTAAAATCGTGTCTGCTAAAACACCACACTCACACGCGCACGCGCGCGCGCACACACACACACACACAGGCCTATATATGTATATATATATATATATATATATATATATGAATACATACGCATGTATGTATGTATGTATGTATGTATGTATATAAGTATATAATAAATGTTAATTCGTATTCCATCAAAGGATGAGGAGAAATGTGAATTATACTGAAAATCTATGTGCATTTATTCGACATAACTTGAAGTAACGTTGTTCCGACTATTTGTCAAAATTGTATCTTCGAGATACTTCTCCCTCCAGAACTGAAGTCGAACTTGAAGTTAGAATCACATCGGAACCAACTAAATAATATGTTATTTATTAATAGGTCTTTCACACACACACACACACACACACACACACACACACACACACACACACACACACACACACACACACACACACACACACACACACACACACACACACACACACACACACACACACACACACACACACACACACACACACACACACACACACACACACACACACACACACACACACACACACACACACACACACACACACACACACACACACACACACACACACACACACACACACACACACACACACACACACACACACACACACACACACACACACACACACACACACACACACACACACACACACACACACACACACACACACACACACACACACACACACACACACACACACACACATGTGTCCGTTTGTTCGCCGCGCTCGCGCATGTATGTGAATATAAAATGTTCAATGATTTCTTTTTAACAATATAAATACCAAAATAGGCGCTTATTTCAAGATCCCGGGTCTGGATTTTACCATGTTGCTCGCTCCAAAAGCTTTTTGCAATGAAAATTCCTATTAATTGTTCGTTCTTAAGGTAGCGGTCGTTTTTGTGCTAGATATTCAAACGCTACAGATATTTTGTGAAAGAATCAAGATATTTGAGGTTAATGTGCAGTATTATATTCAGTGTAAAAACGTTGTTCGAATCATCAGTCATACATTTGATAAATATGTGAATTCCAAAACCTTATGGCGGCCGGAAGTATCAAATTTGTCAAAATTTAGCAATGATCGACAGTGGTTTCGAGATGATAATTGAGAAATTGTAGGGAAATATATGAGACTTTTGAAACTCTTCTTGTCGGTGAATGACCTATAGAAATTTATTAATTATTTAATTACGTTAAACTAAAACAGGTCAAGCGATTTAAAATATTTTCGCTACTTAAATGTTTTTTATAAATGTAATATTATATAAAGATTACAACACAGAAGAAACAGATGATGATGATTATTAAATTAATTATGTGTTCTGGTACGTAACTGAAGCTATACATAGTTTTGTCTACAAAATTCAAAATTACAAGCGCAACATACGTAGGACACTATATTTGGCCTGTGTAACGTAAAAGTGACGATCGAACAACGCTAAACCAAACAATACGTTGTATCTTCTGAACAATTATACTGTTGTCATTTGCGTATTCTTCACCTATAGAGCCTAAGCCTTAAGAGTGATCTGTTGTTAAGTCAGTCGTAATTTGAAAATTTTGCTTTAAACTAACGTATTTTCCAACAGTTGTTTATTTCATTCTATTCTATGCATGTTCCATTGGAAGTGTAAGATGAAAATAAAAAATTAGTACATCGAAGAACTTGGCCCTTAGTTCCATCGATCTTATTCCGGGCAAGAACCCATTCATCAGCCCTTGGGTTGTCAGTGGTCCTTTCACCAAGGGAGCTGTAAGATTTATCTCGCAGTTGATCTTTTGATCAGCGCTTTGAGTAAGTTGATTTGAATAGAAAAGTTTTGCGGTTCGATTTTCTATTTTAGCGTTAGAAATTTCAAAAAGTATAATAAATTGCTTCTGAACATTTAGCTTTGTTTTCTGAATCGATATTCTTTGTCGGAGAAAGAATCGATTGTGGGGAGAAATTCAAGAATAGCAGAAACGCCACTTTAGTATCTTATCTGCAAAAAAATGGATGTTCTTTCTGATATGTAATTTAGCGAATTAATTTTAAAAAATGAACTATTTGAGCTGCCTTCGTAGTAAACCTCAGGCCCGAAACCTTGAAATGTAAACTTACTTTAAGGTGTCGTAAAAAATATAGCCTATATGCATTGCAAATTTAGTATAAAATCTGTTTAACATTTCAAAAATATCGGTGGTTTCAATTTTTTAAATTTTTACAGCTTTTTTACAACACCATTTTTTTAAAAAAGTTTTTTTATGCAATCTTAAATATTCATTAATTGGATTTTTAAATTTAGAATTCCGTTGAAAATGAATCTGATCGTGGTCAGGACTCGTAATTGTATTTTCATTGTAATTTAAAAATTAACTTTGAGGTTTTATTAACTGCATTATTGCAGATCGTCCACATTTGGTAAAAAAAATGTATATCGGACTTGTACTTTGTTGTAGTCCACTTTTAATAGTTCACTTTTTGTAGTCCACTTTTAATAGTTTACTTTTTGTAGTCCACTTTTAATAGTTCACTTTTTGTAGTCCACTTTTAATAGTTCACTTTTTGTAGTCCACTTTTAATAGTTTACTTTTTGTAGTCCACTTTTAATAGTTCACTTTTTGTAGTCCACTTTTAATAGTTCACTTTTTGTAGTCCACTTTTAATAGTTCCACTTTTTGTAGTCCACTTTTAATAGTTCCACTACTTTTTTTAACTTTTAATACTTTTTGTAGTCCACTTTTAATAGTTCACAAATTAAAAATTAAAAATGTAGTCCACTTTTAATAGTTCACTTTTTGTAGTCCACTTTTAATAGTTCACTTTTGACCCGCAGGAGTTGCAGACTAACTGCATCTATTGAGAGGATCTAGACGTCCCTCGCGGTACTCGAGTCTAACACACTTACATCTACAACACTACACTTATGACTTTAACACTTTACACTCACGCTTACGTTTAGGAAAGCCTAAATGTGCTTTTCGCCTTAAAAGGAAAAAAATTAAAAATTAAAAAATGTAGTCCACTTTTAATAGTTCACTTTTTGTAGTCCACTTTTAATAGTTCACTTTGTCGTTCTACTTTGTAATCCACTTTGTCAATATTGTCTACCCATTATAAAACACTTTCGTTAAATCTTATCCCGTCAGACTTTAATATCCCTGGTGAATATTTCAATCACACGCTTTTCAGCAAAACAGAGTGTTCTGATCCAAGATTTTACAAATACTTAATAAGCCTTAATACTAAAGTTTGCTGTAGAAAATCCGAAGGGGTTTGTATAAACATAACAATAAGATTTGAACTTTGGTCGCTATGACAACGGAAAGAAGACAATGCAGTAAGACTGTTCTTTCAACTTTATTCATTGTTTGGAAATATAAAAGTTTTCATTTAGGAAAACTCTCTTTCACTATGGCGTCCGTACTTAGAATAAATATCTACACTAAGGTTACATATGCGATAGGGTGATGCTAACATTTTCGTTATAAAACATATCAAAAGAATAATGCTGTTAATTCATAAATTGGTTACGCATTAAGATTTTGATTTCAAGTGCCTACAAGGTGGCATAAAAGTAACATTGATCCCTAGTCCATATTAGTCAAACTGGCATAATAAAATACGGACTTTGTAGAATATTTCTAAAATCAACAGAACTCGGATTAATATTTAATATTTGTTTCTTAAATCAAAAATAAACTGGGTGAACTTAACGTTATATTTTAACAGTTTGAGTGCTACTCCAAAACCCTTAAACCTATTTTCCCATTTAAGATAAAATACTGAAAATTCTGAAACTGTAAACAATAACAAAAGCTTGAACCAAAAATTACAGATGATTTTTTTACAGGATTGAAAATTTAAACAGTGTCATAGAGTGTCAGAATCGGTGCACATTTCATAGCCTCGGATTTGGGTCTTCCTGTACAATCATTTTTTCTGTTACAAGATTTCAAATCGGAACAAATTTTCGGGTGTTAATAATGGTTGATTTAAAATTATTGTCGACTACTTCAACATGTTCTTCGTTGTTACGATCCACACAATTTTTGTGGTCCTGGGTCAAAATTGTATAGTGTCTTCAAATAGTCCGGTACGCACTATCATTTTCTATTTTTTTTTTTAAATTTACTTAAGTAGATTACCAGTTTTTATGTGCCTATTGAGTAAATATATATCACTAAATGTTTTGTAATATATTTCGCTATTTTACATAGATTAAATACGTCAAACCTAGCGAGTACTAACAATGTCAAAGAAATAAATTTGAAATTATAAAAACGAACACCGATTGACGTCCGATTTATTCTGTATTTTCAACACAATTTCAAAATTAAAAATACTAATTTATGCTACTTTTAGCGATGATTAAGCTACTATTATCAAATCAATTTTGAAAAATTTGTGACATAAAAACTTTTGATTCTTATTTTAAAGAATTGAAACAGTCGCTATTTTGAAATTGTTAATCGTGTTTTGTTGGGTAAGAAACTTATCTAAGCTGTAACTAAAATCGACTTTCGTGCCAAGTTGAACCGGAGCAAAGTTGCGAACGTGACAGTGCTCTCACACACACACACACACACACACACACACACACACACACACACACACACACACACACACACACACACACACACACACACACACACACACACACACACACACACACACACACACACACACACACACACACACACACACATATATATATATATATATATTTTTTTTTTTTTTTGAAAAATTATATGAGTGATCGTGAAAAAACATATACTTCTATAAGTTTTAAATGTCTATAATAATTCCAAAGTGTATAATTTTTTTTGAAATTATATATATATATATATATATATCCCTTTCATATATGTCCGTATATCTGTTTACCTGTCAGCGTACAATGTACGCAATTTTTCACTGGCCCTAAAATTTGATCAAGTTGTAAAGAACAGTGCCCCAGATCTAGATATTACCATGATGACAGGTTTATTAGCTGATATTGTAACGGAAATTTGAAAAAACATAAACATACTATCTTTTTCCTATTTGATTCTAACAGCATAAATCAAAAACGCAAAATTTCCGTTGTTCTGAAAGAGAATTATCTTTCCATCTGTGCGTTCCTGCATACCAGCTGATAGGCGGATTTGTGATTGATGTTTTCATTTAAAATACAAAATAAAAACTCGTGACGTTGACATTCGATTCCGACTGACAAATACGAATCGTTTCTACAATATTGTAGGGAATAGGAAATGAGTTGTCAGTCTTCATAACATAAGCAACTTCGGGCATGTTCCAACATGTGTATTGGCTTACGTGAAGAACACGTCTTGGGTAATACATCAACTGTGCAAGACCTTGCTGTTCGGCACCTGAGGTAAGCAGCTAGCTAATGGGCTGCTTCTACCGTACCTTTAGCTCACACCTACTCAAGACGCGCGCGCGCGCGCACACACACACACACACACACACACACACACACACAAATACACAAATACATATCTTTGCTAACTCTAAAGTGTAAAACGTCCCGAAGTCACTGAACGAATTACATCGGCTTAATGATGTATTAACTGAGCCCTGAAATACCTGTCGACCTCTGTATGTTAGCTTTACCCAAGCATGCGGGATTCTGTACGGGATTTAATTTCACTTTCTTGAAAACAAAAAAAGTAAGAATGTAAAATAGAACGAGCGGGATCACACCGCCCATCAAAAAGCTGGCAAATGGAGCAGAGCCTCAATTAAAAGAGTTAGGAGAAAGAAAATAAGGAAGTGAATTATTACAGAAAACAACTCAATGACGAACTGCAAAGTCCCCAGTTAGAAAAGGGGCAGTTACTTATCTTGAATTCACAATGAATCTTAGACTTTATGCAGATACTAGAGCTGAAGAAGGCGTTGTAACTGAGCTTCTTAGTAACTTAAACATTTATAAACATCGTAAAGAAGATAATGTAACAGTACAGTAACAGAATACAAAATATAGCCCAATTATATTTTTTGAATAAATTAACTTGCATGTTAACATAAAATTTATAACGACCTCCCAAAATGTGTTTAAGAATTCATGATCTTGCTCATTTCATATTCCAGGAACCGGGTCCAACTATAATATCTGCTAAACGTAACTCGTAATGGACTCCTAAGTAATTCATAAAAGTAACTCGAATTGAAATTTGGTAATAATACAATGGGAATTCATGAATTCATAGACCAATGTAGACTATAAATGATTTATGTACCTACTTTGTAAAACTTTTCGAAAAACATTTGTTGAATATCGTTAGCTGTGATAACACATTATATAACTTGTACATACTGGACGTGCTAAAGTTCTGACCAATAAATGTTCGGTCGAGAAAACGGTCTTTCGAGGACGCAGAACGTCCACAGGAATAAATTCAATTGTAAGTTTCTTCTCTCCGGAAAAACTATTTCTGGGCTTCAATTTAAAAGTTAGACGAGAAAACAAGTAAAGTTAGGTGGTGACAGCGCTCGTTGCTTGTGAATAAACGGCTGTTAAACACGTTGTCCTGTGTACAGGGTGGGTGAAAAGTCCTGACACGTTTTAATAGGAAACTCATGCGTCACACCAATCCAATCAAAAATTCTCGCGGAAATGATTGAAACATATTCAAAGAACTTTGTAATATCGCCTTAAAAACATTTTTGTATTTACGAAATAGGATGACAAAAAATCTTCATGAATTTTATTTTCATCTTTATTTGACTTTATGGAAAATTTAATATCACCATATTAGTTAATCTTAAAATAAATATTAATTTGTATTTCAGTAATATTTCAGGTTAAAAATGACAAAATAATTTTACCTCTTTCGAATTTATTTTTAGGGTTCTTTATGTAAAATCAAAGACTCTTTATGAATACTCACTCAGGTCCGTTCTTCCGTCAGTCTGTTCTAGACCGTCCTGTTTGTTGATAACGCATCTCCAACATGCGCGTAAATGATGTGGCAACTGAAATTTTGCGAAAACGACATTTATGGTGACACCAATCCTTGAAAAAAAGGGGTCGACTTTAAAAAATATGAAGCTTATTTAAAGAGTAAATTGTTAAAGGCAAAACTGTGTTTTATTCTAATTCATCAATCGCAATGTATTATTCAAAGCTAGAAGTGACACTAATACCTAAAATATTTATATAATTTTAACGTAGGTAATTTTGATAAATCCGCCAGAACTCCTGTTTTTCCTGAAAATTCCCGTTTTCATGTACCCCTTTCTAATTTCGACATATCTCGGAAAATTTATACAGTATTTTTATATTTATAGACCTAAACAAAAGAATTTTTTGAAAAAGTCACCAACAACTTTACAAAACAAATTTTACACACCTTGACCTTTTATAATGCGGTAAAAATAAGCGGAATGCGTTTTTTACAAACGTATTACTATAGTAAAATCGGAAATAGGTACATTTTAACGATCTTTACATACGTATTGCAGAGGTGCAAATTCAAAAGCTCTTACACTGATACTATGGTAACATCAGACATAGATAAATTTTAACGATCTTTACGTATAGTATTGTAGAAGTCAGGATCGGCGCAAAATCAAAAGCTTTTACACTGATACTATGGTTAAATCAGATATAGATAAATTTTAACGATCTTTACATATAGTATTGCAGAAGTCAGGATCGGCGCAAATTCAAAAGCTTTTACACTGATACTATGGTAAAATCAGGTATAGATAAATTTTAACGATCTTTAAGTATAGTATTGTAGAAGTCAGGATCGGCGTAATTTCAAAAGCTTTTACACTGATACTATGGTAAAATCAGAAAGAGATAAATTTTAACGATCTTTACGTATAGTATGGTAGAAGTCAGGATCGGCGTAATTTCAAAAGCTTTTACACTGATACTATGGTAAAATCAGAAAGAGATAAATTTTAACGATCTTTACGTATAGTATGGTAGAAGTCAGGATCGGTGCAAATTCAAAATCTTTTTTTCACTGATACTATGGTAAAATCAGGTATAGATAAATTTTAACAATCTTTACGTATAGTATTGCAGAAGTCAGGATCGGCGCAAATTCAAAATCTTTTACACTGATACTAAGGTAAAATCAGATATAGATAAATTTTAACGATCTTTACATATAGTATTGTAGAAGTCAGGATCGGCGCCAATTCAAAAGCTTTTACACTGATACTATGGTAAAATCAGATATAGATAAATTTTAACGATTTTTACGTATAGTATTGTAGAAGTCAGGATCGGCGCAAATTCAAAATCTTTTACACTGATACTAAGGTAAAATCAGATATAGATAAATTTTAACGATCTTTACATATAGTATTGTAGAAGTCAGGATCGGCGCAAATTCAAAAGCTTTTACACTGATTACAATGGTAAAATCAGATATAGATAAATTTTAACGATTTTTACGTATAGTATTGTAGAAGTCAGGATCGGCGTAATTTCAAAATCTTTTACACTGATACTATGGTAAAATCAGAAAGAGATAAATTTTAACGATCTTTACGTATAGTATGGTAGAAGTCAGGATCGGCGCAAATTCAAAATCTTTTACACTAATACTATGGTAAAATCAGATATAGATAAATTTTAACGATCTTTACATATAGTATTGTAGAAGTCAGGATCGGCGCCAATTCAAAAGCTTTTACACTGATACTAAGGTAAAATCATATATAGATAAATTTTAACGATCTTTACATATAGTATTGTAGAAGTCAGGATCGGCGCCAATTCAAAAGCTTTTACACTGATACTATGGTAAAATCAAATATAGATAAATTTTAACAATTTTTACGTATAGTATTGTAGAAGTCAGGATCGGAGCAAATCCAAAAGCTTTTACACTGATTACTATGGTAAAATCGGAAATAGGTAAATTTTAACGATCTTTACATACGTATTGCAGAGGTCAGGATCAAAGCAAATTCAAAAGCTTTTACACTGATTACAATGGTAAAATCAGATATAGATCAATTTTAACGATCTTTACGTATAGTATTGCAGAAGTCAGGATCGGCGCTTATTTAAATATTTTGGGTTCTGCCTTACCGCAGTGGTCTGTAGCTTACATTGCTTATTTCAAATGTGACACGTGACAAAAAAATAATCGTGGCAAACAGCTGACGTTTTCTAAATTTATCAACGCTGAATAACATTGCGATCATTTTGTCTCAATCAGATTTGCGCAAATATTCATTGTCTTCACCTTTCATTGTTTCTCCACATCATGAAGAATCAGCATTGCGTTTTAGATTGTATTTGCCTTGAATACATGATGTTCTTAGAATCTACTCAAGAATCCTTTTTCGAGTTGTATTGGTTGTCATTAGAAACACGTGTCTAAGAGCGTTACTTCTTCCAAAGCTGTCAGGCGTGTCTAGAGAAACATTGATGCAGTGCCTAATCACCTCATTTCTCACACAATCCAATTTTGTTTTCCGGCAGCTTGTTCTGACAAAACCCATTTCTGTTGATAAAGCTCAGCTCGACATTTCAAACTTCCGCCACATTAAGCACTTCACTTTCAAACACTGCTGTATAAAGTTTTAATTTTGTACCTCGTGTAACACGCCTCTGCTCCGCAGAACCTTATTCACTGCACCGACAACAGCCCTTCTTTTATAAACTCTAATATTAATATCTTTCCTCGTTGACACTCCTACACAAGTAAATACGTCCTCTTACTGCGTTTTTAAAATTATTTCTATGTTTGTGTGTGTGTGTGTGTGTGTGTGTGTGTGTGTGTGTGTGTGTGTGTCTGTGCATGCGTGCTTGTGTGTTTATGCGTGTGTGTATTTGTGCGTGTGTGCGCGGGCGCGCGCGCGCGCGTGTGTGTGTGTGAGTGTGCGCGCGTGTGCGTTTGTGTATGCGTGTGTGTGTGCGCGTGTGCGTGCGTGTGCGTGCGCGCGTGTGTGTGTGTGTGTGTGTGTGTGTGTGTGTGTGTGTTTGTGATTGCGTGCGTGCGTGTGTGTGTGTGTGTGTGCGTGTGCGTGCGCGCGTGTGTGCGTGCGTGTGTGTGTGTGTGTGTGTGTGTGTGTGTGTGTGTTTTTGTGCTTATGTATATGCGTGTGCGTGTGTGTGTCTTTGTGCGTTCGTGTGTGTGTGTGTGTGTGTGTGTGTGTTTGTGCGTGTGTGTGCGTGCTTGCGTACGTGCGTGCATGCGTGCGTGTGTGTGTGTGTGTGTGTGTGTGTGTGTGTGTGTGTGTGTGTGTGTGTGTGTGTGCTCGCGCGCGTGCGTTTCACATGGCTGGGTATTAAACTGGTCGGTAGTTATGGATAATATTTTACATGTGCTATTTGCCTATATCTCAAAACTACTGTTTTTTTAAATTTCAATTGGTTTCTTGAAGTTCATTCTTGGTCCAAATGTCGTTGAAAATCAGGTGTTTTTTTTTAAAAACCCGGCTCTAACGGTTTTGACTGATTTTTTTCAAATATAAGTATCCAAACAGACTCAAAAAATCCAATTCGAAAGCTAATGATAAAAACTACAAAACAGGTGTGATTTAAAAAAAGTCAATTTGTTTATATTTTGGAAGTCATTGTAGCTAATGTATATCTACAAAATGAAAAGTATGCTTGTTGTCCGGAATCCGAACTACTGCATTGATTGTTATGAAATTGTTCGTAAATGCACTTTAAATATAGGTCATGTTTTATTGCAGTTACGGTCATCAAATGGAAATAAAAATTAATTGCTTAGTTGTTGAATTAATTGTAATTGTAATTAATTCACATGGACAGGCCGACAGAAGTTTAGAGTGCCCATTATAGTCTGCCTGAACTACTATGTTATCGATCGATCTACTGTGCTATAGACCGTTCGATTATATATTCTTGTTCGATTTAATACAACATTAAAATGTATTTATTAACCTTAACGATACACATCAAAATACCTTAGCGAAGAACATTCAGATAATTTTAAATAAAAGATTTATTATCTTAAAATAGGAAAAAATGACAGTCGTCGAAGTTTTTTCGAATCACTCTAGAACAATAAATTGCTGTTATTACAAATTTGTTCACCAAATGAGTTATGAATCTTCACATTGTATCAAATTTTGAAAAAAGTCTGATGAACTCATCGTGTTTATTTTACAATCCCCGGTTTGGCTATTTCTATGATGCCTGCTAATCAATTTATTTTCCCATTGGAATTTGCTAATAAAAAAACGAACCCAGACTTGTGTAAATACACAAACACGCATTGCTGAGTAAGAAATTAATTAGTTGAATATATGTGCTGTAATGAAGCATCCGGTTTGAGTCATCTCAGCTGTTTAAAGAGAACACATTATTACGTCCCTTTCCCTCCCTCCCTCCCTCTCTCTCTCTCTCTCTCTCTCTCTCTCTCTCTCTCTCTCTCTCTCTCTCTCTCTCTCTCTCTCTCTCTCTCTCTCTCTCTCTCTCTCTCTCTCTCTCTCTCTCTCTCTCTCTCTCTCTCTCTCTCTCTCTCTGTTCTGTCACTCACTCACTCCCTTTCTTTATCTCTCTTTGTATTTATACTAAACTTGCTGATAATGAACAAGCCTTTGTCAAAAACAATACTAGTTAACTAGAGGAAGTCACTATCCTAGATTAAGTCTATAACAACACTAATTAAACTGCACGACAAAATAAATTGCACATATAATTGGATTTATGATAATGACGTCCGCAACTGTCTAGCTGACGTGATGGCCAAGAGACATTAAAAAAATAAGACAATGTACCTGGGGGGGTTCTTATAAATGTAAATGCTATAAATTCGCTTTCGTCACGTCAGCGAGATTATTTATGAAACGATAAACGATGAAACGATTCAGGAATAATTTATGAAACGTAAATTCCTGTTAAAATTTTAAAAAGAACTTTAAAAAAATCAAAATTAGCAAAATCTAGAACAAATGGATAAAAGACATTTCTATTAATATGAGCAAATTTTCTATTCTATACAACGATGACTGTAGAAAATATGTAGATCTAATTTTGATATATTTCTAGGTTAAACAATACAGACAGTTCACAGTAAATTAGTTCAGAGTACACGTCACAAATACCCTCCTAGAAAACCATAGAAAGCCCAAGCACGTATCCTTGAAAAGGCTTTCCTAGATTTGAAAACGCGGCCCTGAATACAGAACCTGTAATAAGTAATTCTAAAATTCGTAATACATGCAAATAGGTAATACTGCCAACAATATAAATCCAACACTGTTTGAAGGGAAGCTGATACAAATTTTAAAAAAAGGGAACTATTCACTTACTAAGGTGAATCAGATAGGTAACTTAAACAATAAAATGGTAAAATGAAGACGAGAAACAGGAAGTTATATATACAGTAATACCTCTCTATAGCGGCATTGAAGGAAACGATAGTTTTGTGCTGTTATAATGAGATTTTCGCTATAGAGATAGCTCAACCAAAACGTGTTCACTATTTTCAACTCGACGTTTTGAGTGCGAAGTTTATTGAAATAATACTTTATGATTTGCGTTTTTTAAAAGACAGTATTTATCAAATAATACTCCATGGAACATACTGTAAGGTGTGCGATAAAGGCAATATTTTGCCGAAACTACTGTAGAACCGTTTAATTAGTTCCTTTAAATTCACATTTTCGAATTTTTTTGAAGATTATCTTCAATATAGGTCTTCTTTACATTTTATTTTTCAATACCGTGCCAACAGAAGAATTAGCTAATTAAAATTTCAGCAAACATCTACTTGCTTCACACCTTTCTCTAATTCACGCTAAACCTTTAAATCTAACGATACAATTTCCAGTTTAGACGCCATTACACTGTATTGTAAAAGTGTATAAAATAATGCACTAAATGTAAAATATACTTAATCACAAAATACTGGATTCGTTTGACGCATTACATACTGCAAAGTAGGGTAGAAGAGTAGGAAGTGTGCACTTGTTTTGTTGCAGAGAGATTCCTTGAATTTTGTTGACCTCAATAGAGAAAGATACAATACCTACTTTTTTACTGTAGGTATGTGAAGGGATCAATTTTGTTTGCTGTTATAGAGAGATTTTCGTTATAAAGAGATCAGCAATAGAGAAATTTTACTGTATTTTATTAGTCAGGAGCCGGTGTGCGAGGTGTTTAAAGCACCGGTCAACCTGCTGCGTCGCAGGACTTGCGCACATCAGTCTTTACAACTGAGTAAAATGTTAATGATTTACAATTTACGCTCCTGTTTGCAATTTCCTTTTAAACAAAATTTAAAATTATTACATTATAAAAAAAACCTAACAACACAAATCTCTGGTGTAAGTCTTTATATTTTTTAATTAACCTCTTTATGCCGCCATATTGCTGCGTTAAATGTATTGTCTTAAGTCGTAAAACGTTTATTACATCATAAACTTTATTATTTAATTACATGTTGTCGAATATATGAAAAAAATACTATACTGTGATTGTTAAAGCGATTAGTGAAAATAAGGTTTACATCATTCAAAATGATTTTACTTATTTTTACTTTTTTGACCAATTTAACTAAAATTTGTAACAATATTTTTTTAAGTAATTTTACACAAATCAAAAAATGTATCACGAAATCGCATTGAAATAATTACAAACAACTGGCCTGTAAACATAATTTTATAAGTACAGATTCAATAAAATTGTTATATAGCAATTAAGAAAAATTTACAGGCTTTAGAAAATGTTGTACTAAACATTTAACAACTTAAATGTCAGTACTAGTTAACATTATTAGTAATTTGTTTCCATATTTTATTACTTTGAGGTTAAGGATCAAAGTTTGAGGTGCCTATGGTATCTGTGATTCTCCTGAGTGTCTAAATTTGCGCACCTCAAAATCATAGATTCAACAGCCATACCCTTCCATACTACATAAGTAGCATAAAATGTGGACATTAAACTTTACAAAATATACGAGGGTTGTCCGTAAAGTAAGGTTCCCAAGGCGCTATAGTAGCTGCGAACGTTGTTACGCGGGATCCGGTGACCTTGGCTTGCAGCATGGTTCCTTCACTTCCAATCCCCACTCCACGAGAGCTCTGCGACGCTCAGTCTTGGCTTGGTAGCCGTTAATAATGGAATTGCCTCGTCTGTCTCCCGGCAGGTGCGAATTACGCTGTGTGATTCGTTTTTTGTGTGCAAGAAACATTGCGCCGGTGGACATTCATATCCAACTGTGTGAAGTCTACGGAGAAAAATGTATGAGCATAGAATACGTGCGCAAATGGTGCAGAGATTTCAAAGGCGGACGATCATGATGAACAGAGTTCCGGACGGTCATCTGTTTCGGACGAAACGAATGCGAAACTGGAAGAAGCAATGCTGAACGATCGAAGGTGACTGTTTGGGAGCTCTCCGAGATGATCCCTGATGTCAGCAAGACCTGCATTGATAAAATTTTGACAGACCATTTAGGGTACAGCAAGGTTTTTTGCAAAATGGGTCCCAAGCAGACCACAAACGGCAACGGATTGATACGGCCCACGAATTTCTTCAGGCGTACGAAACCAATAGCAAGAAATTCTTGAACTCCATTGTCACTGGGGACGAGGCCTGGGCGTGACAATGGACACCGGCAACGAAAGAACAATCACGTCAGTGGAAACATCCAGAGTCGCCGAAGCCGCGGAAGTTCAAACAAACACTGTCTGCCGGTAAAGTCATGGCGAGCGTGTTTTGGGACAGGAAGGGGTATTGTTGTGCGAATTCATGGATACCGGCACAACAATCAATGCTGATCGTTACTGTGATAAGTTAAGGAACCTTCGTCGCGCGATTCAAAACAAGAGGAGAGGCATGCTCACGAAGGGAGTTTATTTCCATCAAGACAATGTTCGTCCGCACACCGTCCGTGTAACAAACGATCTCATCAACCAATTTGGATTGGATACTGTCACACATCCGCCCTACCGCTCGGACTTAGCTCCAAGTGACTACCATCTCTTCCCTAATTTGAATAAACACGTAGGTGGGACGCATTTCAGTACCAGAGAGGAGCTGAAAGAAAAAGTTTTAAGCTACCTTCGTGGCGCGGTGGGAGAGTTTTTCGACTCAGACATACAAAAGATGGTTCACCGTATGCAAAAATGCATCGATCTCAACGGCGATTATATCGAAAAATAGAAAAAAATGAAAAAATACAGCTTTCCAAAAATGCATTATTCAATGCAAATAAACATGTTTTTCATTGTGAACAATTATTGGGAACCTTATTTTACGAACAATCCAAATAATAAATTTAAAGGGGAAAAATTGTGCATGAAAATGTCTTTAGAAAAGGCATAATTACCACACAATCAAATGTCTTGAAAAGAAAGCTTATCCTGATCTTTAGATTCATTTTTGGATAGGTGCGTGTCCAAAAAAAAAATATATATATGTGTGTGTGTGTGTGTGTGTGTGTGTGTGTGTGTGTGTGTGTGTGTGTGTGTGTGTGTGTGTGTGTGTGTGTGTGTGTGTGTGTGTGTGTGTGTGTGTGTGTGTGTGTGTGTGTGTGTGTTTGTGTTTTATTTCATAGTTACGTTTCACAATTTTGATTCCAAATTGGCACAAATATTGATTTTGGCAATAGCTTGGACTATTTTGTTACACTACAAATCCGTACAACTATTCATAACAGCGGGAATTTCAAATCATTAAAGTTCTATTTCTTTTGAATTTTGATTTCGCTATTGTTATATGCGTTATAATCTGCATAAATTAGCCTTTTTATGTTTTAATTATAATTTGAAAATTTAAAATGGTGACATAGCCACAGATTTGTACGACAAATAATTTTAAAAATAAATATTCTGTAAATAAATGGTACTAGAATATTTCACAAACTTTGTTAAATATTATCCACATCAAAATAATACACACACACACACACACACACACACACACACACACACACACACACACACACACACACACACACACACACACACACACACACACACACACACACACACACACACACACACACACACACACACACACACACACACACACACACACACACACACACACACACACACACACACACACACACAATATATATACTTCACGTTATCTATGTCTACTTCTAAACATGTTCTTTAAATTGATAAATATCAAATTTCACAAAATAATAAATTGATAAATTTAATTTATCTCTTTCCTTTTGGCACACATAGCATAAATACTTGTGTACTTATACGTAAAAAACAAAATTATTTATCCAAATATTGAAAAACTTGGAATTACTGGAGTGTAAAGCGGTGTATATAAATTGCATACCTAACCCCTTAAAATTTAAAACATGGCGCAAATTGGAGTACCTAAATTGCATAACTTACCCCTTAAAAATAACAAATCTATTATATGAATGTAAGTCTTATTTGGAAAAAAGTGAATCAACTTATTAAAATAATACGTTTTAAAATTGTGACCATAGATATTAAAAACAATTATAAAATTTTGTGTAAATTGTAATATATAGCTCGTTTAATTTCGTATCTATCAGAAGGAAATTAATAAAACAGCGTCCATTAGTCTGAATTACAGTGAGCGGGAGGTTATATCATTTAATCATTTTTTTCCGTATCGATCTGATTGTTTACGAGGTGTTTTTTTCGTATTAGGGGTAGGGGGAGGTGATTTGTTCCCAACAATTCAGCGAAATAACTGCAAGCTCAAGTTGCAGTCTATTAATTCTAACTTTCTGACCACAGTGTTATTTACAAAATTTATGTACACTGACATAAATACATTAATAAGTTTAATTAATTTGACTAAACTGAAATAAAAAATTTTCAAGTCCGACAAGAATATATTTCGCGTAAAACTCCCATAGGTAAAATTTGCTTTTATTTTTTAATCACCCCATTCCGCCGTATTGTCTGTTAATGCTCATTGTATGTCGTAAAAGTTTTATTACCCTCGCGTAAAAGTATAATTTTTAATTACGTTGCGTAAAAATACGAAAGAAATACTTCTGTAAATCGTTAGTTACAAAATGTTTGGCGGTTAATTTATTTTCGCGCTGGGAACAGTTAGCGCTAATGAACCGGCGAAATTTGAAACTAATTACAGTCGTTTCATACTTTGATGAAACTCAATCTCTATGGCCTCGATTATTTTTTCAAAATTAAATCTTACACGATGTTTAAAAACAGTTGATCAAAATTAAAGGTAACTGACCGAACGAAGGAGGTCTCTCTTTTAACTCGGTATTCGGTTTTTGTGATTGTTACGCAGTTTTTGCCAAGCTCATTTACCGATTGTTTTGAAATTTGATAAGACGTTACCTTGTATATAGCCCGAAAGACGTTTGCCTACGTTTTCTCACATTCACTTCCTTTTCAACATGGCGACCTTTGATTTAACGATGACAAATCGTACGCAATTTTGGCCAAACACATTGACCAATTGTTTTGAAATGTTGTACTAAGGTACCGTGTATAAAGCTCAAATGACATGTATAAGATTTTGTTCCCATTGAGACTTTTTTTTCATAATGGCGGCCTCTGATTTAACTCGTAGTTGCTTACTATTTCTAGAAATACTGGCTGAAAAGCAAGACCTGTCATACTTTTAACCTTATGATGGAGAAAGAACAAAAAATGTTCAAAAACTTAAGTCCAGAAATATTTCCCCTAAATATTGCGGTTACCGGTTAAGTTGATGAAAAACTTAAGCGCGGGTCAGAGCTCTGTAGTGAAGCGGTGGGTAAACCGTTAATTAAAATTGTACAGCGAGGTCTATAATAAATTGTTAAAGAATAGGTTCCTATATCTACAAAAACAGAAACATTTTAAGGCTATCTCATCGGATATGGTAGTTTAGCAGTTAAAGTGGTTACAAATTTGTACCAATTCCTTATTAAAAGTTGTTTTGGTTACCAGAACAGTACATCTGATTTTGTAGTATACTTGCAGGCTAAATTAATCAAATATTTTTGAACGGTTTAGGAGTATATCTTAAATGTATTGAAATAGTATTAATGTTAAAAAATGAATCGATTGTCAAAATTATTGGTAGAAGAGATGATTAAGCAAAATGTTTAATTAAGCAAGATGTTTACAAACATTGCTTAGCTAGGCAAAGGTGTACACGTCTTAGCTTTTTGTGTAAAATGTAATTTAAGGTCTTACACCACGTTAAATTTAAGGTATATTAAAGATAACGAAGAAAAATTATGTGTAATACAAAATTGAATTAAGTTAGAGTTTAAGACTTATTACTAAAACCTCAGAATTCTAGACATTACACATTTTATAAAGAGTTAAATATTAATTTCGGAGAAAAACATTATTCATGAAATGAGAATATGTGAGAATCCTGTATTTTTAAACTAAGAGGAGAAGTACTGATTTTAAATTTTAGAATTGATAGGGCCGAGGAAGCTCACGTACGTTCATTGTGTAATGGATTTGAAGTGATGGATACTTATCACTATTTGGCTATTTGTACTGGGTTGAAAGACGTTAGAGTGAAATGGCTTGGTACAACAGAGTTAAATCAGAAAGATTGCTTACAGTGCTTGAATAGGAAGATTAGTTTAAATTGTTTAACTTTCAAATCAAAGCTTACAATTATAGAAAATATTTAATTGGCGTGTTTAATTACTAATGAGTTTTCTTGGTAAGTTCATATTTGAAATATTGCAATGTTGTATACAGAACAACAACAATGTTGTATTTTTTTTCTCTCTATTTGTTTCACCCAACTTTGGGGTACACAAAATCAATCATTCTTAATGTTCTGTGCCTTCCTCGTAGCCCAGTATTGCCTCATACGCTGTGATCTTGCTCTTCTTTCTTCGTCAGAGATTTGGATCGTTCGCTTGGATTTGACTTTGCCTTGGAACCGTTGCTTCTTGTCCTTGGTTATTGTTTTGGCTGTTCTGTCCGTCCATGAGCATAGTGTCAGTGATTTGTAGTTCTGTTATGTCTTTCTCCGTTTCTCTAAACCAAAGTGTTTTGGTTCTTCTACTGCGAATGTAGTCAAATATCTTTTTGGTTAGTCTATTTTTGTCAATTCGGAGGATGTGCCCATAAAAATCAATTCTCCTTTTTCTCATTGTGTCTGATAATGTTTCAATTTTTTGGTAAAGAGTTTCATTACTGATGTGGAGTAATTGGTTGTTACGGAATTTGGGGCCTAAGATTTTTCGTAATATCTTTCTTTCTTTGATCTCCAGCCTTTCCAGTGGGCCCTGGGTTGTGAGAGATAATGTTTCAGCTGCATATAAGCCTTCTGGTTTAATTACAGTATGACAATGCCTTATCTTTGTATTACAGGAGAGGGACTTCTTGTTGTATGTGTCCTTGGTAAGTTGGAAGGCTAATTCAACTTTATTTCTCCTAGATACCATAGCTTTTTTCTCTTTTTCTCTATTTTTTTTATTTTACATATTTATTATTATTTTTAATATACCTACATGAGTTTGATATTTTGTGCAATATTTGTATATTTTGTGGACGTTGTCTATGTATAACGTTTTTGTAGAAAAAAAGATTTTTTCCAAAATAAACTCATTATTATAATTATTATTACTGAGTAGTCTACTGTTTTTTGAACTACTAGTGTATTCACTACTAGTGTAACACATATGTTTCAAATAGTTATGAAATACAAATCAGCCAAACTGTTCTATCTGACGGATTTGCTTATTTGTTTATTTTTTAACGAAAGTTTTTTTTTGTAAAAAGGCGTTTTTGCTCAAATATACTATTAGGTATTTATACTATCAAGTTCCTAGTAGGTCTTCACCCCATTGACTAATAAAGTTACTATTTTAATCTTACGGAATAATCCGGCAGAGGCAGCTGAAGTAAGCAGTTGATGAGCTTAGCAATCCTACCGTACCTCATACAACTTTCACTAATGTACTCAAGACACACACACACACACACACACACACACACACACACACACACACACACACACACACACACACACACATTTATTCACTTCTCTACATAGATTGCCTAACTAAAAAGTAAAACGACCCGTGCTGATAGAGTGAATGACATTGGCCTAATCACGTATTAAACTGAGACTTAAGAGACCTGGAGATCTCCCAGTGTACCTTAGCGTTACCCACGCATGCAGAGCTCTGTATAAACAGACTTTTCCTTAGCTACTTGCGGGTGTTCCAATAGGTAAGATTGTAAAATGAAATGAGCAGGATCTCATTGCTCAAAAAAGGTTGGCCACGTGGCGCTAAAACCCTGAAATAAGTGTTAAGAGAAAGAAATTTGGAAGGACATTAACAGAGCCAGAATCTAAAAGCACCTCAATAAGGATCTGGGAAGTCACCAGGATGCTAAATAAATTTAATCCACTCCAAATTGAAGCCGTTATGAAGAAACCAGAACTGGAGAAGGCGTTGTAACAGAGCATTTCCGGAATACAGAATAGAGCACAATAGATCTGACGTTATTAATGAACTGATAATACATTGCATGAGCAAATTTAAGGTGATTACGTCATACAATTGTTTGGTTTAGCGTTGCTTACCATTGCATTTTATTTCTTGTTCGATCGATTTTTACAAACTTTTGCAATAAAAATCGTTTTCTACAATTAATTGCAATATTTTATAGATTTATATTTTGAATGGACGTCGTTTTAAAAGGAATTAAACGGATTTTGACGGGCAAAGACATTTTTGAGTTTGCTTATAATTAGAACAAAATTGTGATCACTACACAGTTAAACACACACACACACACACACACACACACACACACACACACACACACACACACACACACACACACACACACACATTGTCATGGTCGCGGTTTTTAATCTTAGTAACATGAATCAATAGCGCTTTTCCAAATGGAAATTCAAACTACAAGTTGTAAAAATTCAAAAATCGGTAATAATCACTACAGTAGGGCCTACCATTTTTTCTTGAATAAATAATTATTTCTTTGGCTTCAAGTTGTATTTGTGTCTTTTACTTTTGCTACGTAGACCTACAAGATTTGAAGAAGTAAAATTGCAATCAGTAAAATTAATTAAAACAAATTACAATAATTTTAATTGAAACTGCCGCACTAATTATAAACCACCATTGTGTCCAGCGGACTGTGAAGATAAGCAACGTCTGTGGATATTTTGTGTAGTCAGCGGTATTACCCAATGTGCGTAGTCGTCAGTAAGCAGTGACCTAGTTACACAATACGCAGCCACCGTGCACAGCTAATGCGTTCATGTTCTCCTGGTAACATTTGGACATTTCGGTTTGATCAAATGATGGAAAACACAACTTTGTGGTAACGCGTTTCTCAGTGATAATAGGTTACAGTCACCTATTATTAACTGGCAGCCAGTTGTATTGTCAAACTCAGCAGCTGAAGTAGGCTAAATGATTGTACAAATGTAATCGTTACAAGTACGCCAGCTATACAATACAGATACTGATTCCAACTACTTTTGATTACTTTGGTTTTTTTGGTCTGCAATACAGAACAGTAGTGTCTCGATTAACTGTCACCCTTTTAACGTCAATTTCTATTGACCGTCAGATTAATGTTATCTCACATTTTTAAATTGCATAGTAAATAATTTATAATAAATAATAAAAGTATTTTTCTAGACAAAACAAAAAACCGTACTGAACACGACTTTCTTATAGCATAGGCGACGGGAGCTGACACTAATTGTTACCATAATAAGCAAACATTCATAATCGAAAGGTAAACGAACCTATCATCTTAGTGGGATGAGATAGAAACACTACAAATAGTATAAAGAAATTCTAAAAGATTTTATGAATGTTTCTGTTGAAAAATAAACACTATTACACTATTTACGATAATACCATTCAGCGTGTAAGACGGTCACGTAACAATCATATGAGTACTTATGATATATATATATATTATTTATTATTATCTGCGTATAGACCCTGTTGGATCACGCAAAGCACTCCGACTATTGTCTTGCTCCTTCTAATTCTCCACACCTCCCTCATCCTCTCCCCATGGATCCTCTTCCGCTCCTCCGTCCATTTTACCCCTGCTCTCTTTGGGATTTCATTCTCTGGTATCTTCCAACCGACCATCTTTCTCCTGTATGCGTTTCTGTCTTCAACGTCAGTTAAGTCTATTTCTGCGTCATGTAGGTCTAATCTGACTTGTGCGATCCACGACGTTGTTGATTTGACACCTTGTATATACTTAAGGATTCTGTTGGCAAGTCTCGTTGTTGGGAGTCTACTGATGTGTCCATAGAACCGAAGCCTCCTTCTGATATCTGCTGCCAGGTTCGATATCTTCTCTGTGGTCTTCCGGGAGTGCAACCTGCATCCATCTTCTGTTAATCTCGGGCCAAGGATCTTCCTCAAGACTTTGCGTTCTTCCTTCAAAATATCCTCCATGGTAGCTTTTGTGTGGAGTGCTAGCGTCTCACTTGCATATATAACCTCCGGTTTTATGACTGTGTTGTAGTGTCTGATTTTTGTGTGCGTCGACATATATCTCTTATTGTAGATATCACGCGTTATAGCCCTCTTCATTCTCAGTAGCCGAACCCTTTGCGCAGCCTTCTCGCCACCCTTGGGTTCAAGAATTTCTCCCAGATTATATATATATATATATTCTAGCGTGACGGCAAATTGAAATTTTTTTCCAGTCTGAAAAAACACACATTTAGGACTGCCAAAAGAAATATTCATTTTAATAATTAAGTGACCGTCATTTTGAAATGAATTATTGGAACAAATTCATGTGTTTTACTAAAGTAAACCTTATGTTCAATAGTACAATATATTTAGTATTTATTTATTTAGTAAAACAAAACAAAATGGCCGCTAGCAGCTAGTAGAAACGTTTCCGGAACGTTTTTGTTTTAACCTGAAAAAAAACACATTTTGCATTATGTCCGCGGATTACAAGAACACCCAGTCTAGTTCGTTTCTACTTATTAAAATTCTACAGTAGTTTTATTTAAAATATTTCTTCTAGCATAAACTGTTTCTATGGAAACAGAATATACTTCATTTATTTACTTCCTACGAATTGTGTTCATCTACCCCCCACCCCAAAAAAACAGAACCGGTGGAGCATTAACGCTTTGATGAGAACCAGTACAATAAACAGATTCGAGTCTTTATTTTCGATTCAGAGAACACATTTAGTAAAAAATAAATGTAGATAGTATTTTGATGAAATGAAATAGTCAATGAAGCTTAATAAAGTCTTATCAAGCTGAATATTTTAATAATTTTTGAAATATATTTGTTTAAATTCTAACGATTATCTTTACTTGCATATAACTTTTTCGTTATAAAATAAACTTGCGAACACAAATGTATATATATAATTTCAACGACCCCTTATTTCAAGGTCCTGGGTCTGAGTCTTACCATGATAGCTGTTCCAAAGCTTATTTTTTAATGAACATTCAAATTTTACTAATAACTATTTTGATGGAATAGAAATTTCAATATTAAAAAGGTAAGGATAAAAAAATTATTTTTTGAAATTTGCTTCAATCACTTTAACCAAATAACTACGTGCCATTATTATTATTAACTAACAAACACGCACAATGTTTACACCAGTTACGCTTTCAAGTGACTAGTCGTGTCATTTTACAGTGTACAATAAACATTTGTCGGTATAGTTTCAATTTATAAAATAACATACAGATCGTGGGTAGTTTAATACAAGAACCAATAAATGACTATGTGCATTTTGGCTATAAATGTTGAAACTACCACAGGCATAATATGAAAGGGATGAACCCCTGGGGGCGGTTAAAACTGAGTAATTTAAATTTCCGAGGGTTGTTGGTCAGATCTGTGGTTTATATGTATGACAAAGCTTTTGAACTGCCCACTTATGGTTACTGCGGTCAGCTACGGCCATTTCAGTGAAATTGCTGCAAGGCATGGGAAGCATTAGGCGTACAAAAATATTGCACGAACTTTCTTACATTGTATAAATATATCGGTCTGAAACTACTGATAAAAACTGACGTTTCTCAAAACAATTTCGTCCGATTTATCTTGTCTTTTGTCTCGTCTATGAAGAATCATAATTTAAATCTCTGTAACCAAATTTAAAATGCAAGAAATTTATGGGTCGAGGGTAAGTATAAAGTGAAAAAATGAGATAAACCTGTCAGGCTTCATTTTTGATTTTTGATGAATTTTCATTGGAAAATGAGATGTTTCCGTGGCCATCATGATATGACCCAGAATAATGATCTTAAAATAAGCTCCGGTCAGACTTTGAAACTACTTGTGTAGCTAAAGTTTTTATATATATATATATATATATATATATATATATATATATATAAAGTAGTACCCTCATATTATCAATTTAAACAATAGGTTGCACAAGTTCGTCAAATACGTTCAAAATTTTTAAAATAGCGGTTATTTCAAATCTTAAATAATTCATAACTTTTTAAAATTCTTTTTATATTCTTCTTCTTTCTGCTAGGATTATTATCACTATTTTCAGTATAATGATCTGCCTTCCCTACCTTCGTCAATTCTACTTCCGTTGACGCGTTTCGGAGAACCTCCATCTTCAAAAACTATATCTATACTCAACTATAGAGTATAGATATAGTTTTTGAAGGTGGAGGTCTCCGAAACGGGTCAACGAAAGTTGAATTGACGAAGCTAGGGAAGGCAGATCATTATACTGAACATAGTCATACCTTTTTAATTTATATTTTTTGAAATTACTTAGCTCAGGCTAATTCCAATAGTTTGAAATCAAATATATCCTTACTTACGTTTGTTTCAGATGCGCTGGTTCTAAAATTACGTGTTGAAAAACACCTGAAAATAAACTATGAAATAAACTTTTCACAGTATAAATAAATAAATAAATATATATATATATATATATATATATATATATATATATTGAAAATGAGCGTGAACTATTTTATATGTAAATTAAATATAAAAATATTATAATTATTTTAAAGAGTAATTCTTATAAATTCAAATTAAAATTACATAATGTATAAACCCTAGTACAGAAATTAAATTATGAAATACGTAACAATATTCATTAATATTATGTATGTTTTTCAATTTAATATTTTTATAAACCTTCAACCTGCCTTTCAATATTTTATTACATTAATAACTTGCTTATTGTGTAGTTTATTTATGAAAACCTTATGGGCATAAAAACCATAATAAATTAATAGATTCTGTGTCAATAAGGATTCAATTAAAGGAATAATTCAGTTTATAGCTTTAAATTTAATAGCGTGATTGAATAGTTCCACTAAAACGGGTTTACGTGTTTTACTTTGGTCAGCATTTACTTCCCCTAATAGTTCCAGTAATGTTGAATACAACCGAGCAGATTGAGGTTGCTCAAAATTTATTTCATTAAAGATAAATTCGTACGTTTAAGTTAATTATAATAAGCTGTTTCGCGATGTGACGAACGTTTTTAAAAGTCTGACTCAACTATAATAATGAACATTGATATATATTTAGGTGTGCAATTAAACTTTCAAATTAGGCCGGGCGGAGCGGAGCTGAGCGAAATGAAAATAAACGGTAACCAGAAGCGGAGGTCTGTCCGTTTAAAGATTGTGTATGTGTCTTTTAAGTCTAAATATTTGGGCCTACTGCTGTAGCGGATTCTAAGAACTATTATGTTTAAAAACCGTAACCTAGGCAACGGTAGCGTAGGTAACGAGAAATAATTAGCGTAGATAATTAGTTTGGAGCCGTGGCCAGCGTGGTGGAGGGAAGAGGAGTCGGCCGAGCCTAGATAAAGTCAAAGCTACGCGGAGCGGAGCCTAGCGACGCCGCTTGACTCCGCTCTTCGTTACGCATTTAGTGGCCGAAAAACGATAGGTTAAGTTTTGACTGGGCAGTCCGCTCCGCATTTGGTTACCACCCAGCCTTACACTAGAAACTTGAAAATTACTTCGCCTTCATATTGATTTTTATATTTTCAATGGAAATTAATAATTTAAAATTGTACTTTATGCGGATTTTAACGCCGATTACGAGGATGAAAATCAGGCTTTCAGAAAAAATATTACAACTGTCATTTATTTTTTATATTTTAAATAGCCGCCATTTTGTAACTGTTGAACTGGTTTTGCTGCATAGCAAATTGGCCTAAGTTAGTACCAAAATCGATTTTCGATCCATGTTTAAATCAAATCGAATCGATTTTGTAAACGTGAGAGTATTAACACACAAACACTCACGTAAAGAACCTATATAATTACAGTGTCTTTATATATATATTGCTTAACGTACATACTTTATGCCAGTTAGATTAATGAGGATGAGGGATCAGTATTAACGGGGAAAAGCAACGGGAGTAACTGCGGCTAGAACTAAGAACCTTACAGAGCAGAAGTTCAGAGACGCAGCAGACTGACTGGTGCTTTAACCACATCTACCACCAAGTTCCCATATATATGTGTGGGGGGTGTGTGTGTGTGTGTGTGTGTGTGTGTGTGTGTGTGTGTGTGTGTGTGTGTGTGTGTGTGTGTGTGTGTGTGTGTGTGTGTGTGTGTGTGTGTGTGTGTGTGTGTGTGTGTGTGTGTGTGTCCTCATGGCCACTCCAGTAGCTCATCTTAAAGTAATCTTCGATGATATTACCATATTAATGTTTTGTTATGAACAAACTTCTCAAACTACGATAAATTTATAAATGTTTAATAATATAATTTCTATCTTGATTAATCTCACTAATGATTAAACTTTATTTACTTCGCTGGCATTGCTTTATTTACTGGAAATTAATTTTTCTAGTATAATTAGAACTTTTTATTTACAATTGGTTCACGTGACTTCAGCACAGACAGTTGTCATATAACTTCTTTTTACTTATTTATTGATCAGCATAAATCAGAGGAACATTTACTTGTTCAGTGTACGAAGTATATAGAAAGTTTGATGATCGTAAGAAAATAATTTTTGAAAAAGCAAAATAATATTTTGTGAACATTTTTTCTGCAATATTTTTGTGAATCCTTTTCTCTGTATTTTACACGCTATAATTTTATTGTATTTATTTTTAGTAACAGTTAGGTCATAATATGTACTAATATCCAGTAACAGTATTCTTTATTTACTGACATTTTATTTACACACTTTCGTTCAAAACAGCACCTTCTTGTTTTAATTTATTTAAAACATTAAGAATACAAGAATGGTTTTTCAAACAAAAACTTGTTTTAATAGTGACACTTTTCCTTTAGTTGTTTTTTATTTATATCTCTGCTGTCAATAATCCTCTACGAAACTAACTTCCATGGCTATCTCGTCACAGCGAAAACTTTCTGCGGTCATGTAGCCTCAGGAGCACACTTCCCGCAAGGACAATATACCGCAGAAAAACCACCGCATGGTAACGACGTAGTTGTCACACGGAACTAATTTCGGGACGTAATAAACAATCCTATACTGTGCCAATGTTTTCATTTATAAAACCAAAATTCGTGTACTCTTGCATAAGTGAATATTGTTATTCGAAGCCAGCCTTGGGAAGTTTTGAATCATCGTTTACGGAATCACTTTACGGAAGTTGGGAAAAATCCTCTATAGATCCAACATTGGGATGTACTTAATAATCATCTACAAAAATACTTTATGAAAGTTCTAGACAATCCTCTATAGGATTATTTATAACTTTCCAAAATTGGATCCGTAGACGATATTCACAGTTTTCCAAAGTTGGCTCATTAGAGGATTATTCACTACTTTCCAAAGATGGATATTTAGAGGATTATTCACTGCTTTCCAAATTTTGGTCGTTAGAGGATTATTCACTACTTTCCAAAGTTAGATCTTTAGAGGATTATTCACTACTTTCCAAAGTTGGTTCGTTAGAGGATTATTCACTACTTTCCAAGGTTAGATCTTTAGAAGATTATTCACTACTTTCCAAATTTTAGTCGTTAGAGGATTATTCACTACTTTCCAAAGATAGATCTTTAGAGGATTATTCACTACTTTCCAAAGTTGGTTCGTTAGAGGATTATTCACTACTTTCCAAAGTTGGCTCGTTAGAGGATTATTCACTACTTTCCAAGGTTAGATCTTTAGAAGATTATTCACTACTTTCCAAATTTTGGTCGTTAGAAGATTATTCACTACTTTCCAAAGTTAGATCTTTAGAGGATTATTCACTACTTTTCAAAATTGGATCGTTAGGAGATTACTCACAATTTCCCAAAGTTCGCTCCACGGACGTAAGTAATTCACTACATATATTAAGTTGTGCACAATCTTTTACGAGATAATTTTGGGAAATTGTTTATAAACATCTATCTACTAACCCAAATTCGTGCACATTTTTTAAAAAATTAATAATTACGACTTAATCTCTTTGAATGTCTAATTTCACCATCATAATCGGAATTACAAACCACATATTAACACTTTAAACTTTCAAATTACATTCCATATACAAAAATGAACACTGACCTCCGTTAAAAAATTCTTAATTTCAACATATTTTGAAAATTCAAAACGCTAATTTATTCATTTTTTAACACTAATTACAATGATGAAATCAGATTTTTAAAAACGTAAAGAAAAAAGTTATGTATTTGTAAAAGTTTGAAATGACCGCCATTTTGTAATAGTTGAACGAATTTCTGGTCAAAAAACTTTAAACCAGAAGTTTGCGAATACGCCAGCGCGCGCGCACACACACACACACACACACACACACACACACACACACACACACTTTACAAAGTCAACTTTGGAGAGTTGTGAATAGTTCTGTATGAAACCAACTTAGGAAAGTTGTAAATTAACCTGTAAGGAGCCAACTTTGTAAAATTGTGAGTAATAAGTATTTAGGGAACCAACTTTGAAAAGCTTTAAATAATCCTGTACGGGGCCAAATTTGGAATGTTGTGATAATCGTGTACGGAACCAACTTTATAAACGTGAATATTCCCTGTACGGAGTGTTTTAAATCAAATTTGGGAGACTGTGAATAATTTACTGCGGGGCGTATCTTGGAAACTTGAATAATAACAATATACAAATATAACTAACTCGGTGTGAAATGTGATTTTGTTTGAGCACAAAATAATTGTCCGGTCTTAAATTTTAAAATAATTGTCAACCTCAAAATGGCGTCAATAAATTTAAAAAAGTCAAAATTATGTATCGATCGGACCCTACCAAACGAATAACCCGTCTGGAAGCTACATTTAAAGAAATTTAAAATAAATATAGAAGGCATTACAATTTTTTCGGTCTAAACGCAGTTAAGCTACAGTGAGGGCGATGATCTGTAAGGTCAGAGATAATGAAACAAACAACAGCCCTAAGCAACAGAGATGGGTTAAAAGATATTTCTGCAATTAAATTAAAGTGTTTTATCTGTCTCACTTTAGCAAGCAAAGTACAACTTTTTATAGTTCCATTACTCATTGCAACGTCAGAGCAGGATAAGGACACACACACAAACGGCTTTACTACATAGCACAAGCTTACTGTATGTGTTTTCGTAACGAGCGACAACCACCAAATGGTAAAAAGCCCCCGCCAAGCCTACGATTTTTTTAAATCATCTTTGAATCCCACAAGTTTACTGAACAATATCAATCTTCACACTTGGCGGCGGTGTGCTTTCCAATGCTGTCCATCATTACTCACTTTAATGACTTTGGTGTTATATGTTGTTCCCTGTTTGCAATGTATTGTCAAGCGTATTAGTACAATTTTAAATCAGATTATTAATTTTGAACCACATATTGTATGTATACAATTCACTACAAAACCATATGATTTAAAAAGGCTACTTACACTATCTCCTATTCTCACTATTCTACTTCAAAATAGCGTTCTGGTTTTAATCGCGTATACATTTGATAAAAATATCTTGTGTTTGGATTAAGCAATCTCTTGAATTAAAGTTTTTATGTAAATTATTAACGAGACGGATAGATATTCACAGAGGGATGCAGACTAGCTGCACCTATTGAGAGGATTTAGACGTCCCTCGCGGTACCCTTACACTTACGACTTTAACACTTTATACTCACACACTTACATTTAGGGAGGCGATAATAATCTCAATGTGCTTTTCGCCTTAAAATAACAAAAAAGTTGTTAATCCAGAGGTAACAGACTGCTAGTTTTGTCTGTTGTCATAAGATCCAACTTATGCTTAGAGGTTGTTTTCTCAAAAACTATAATACATGTTTTTACCGCTTTGAAGTTGGAAAAAATATTTAATTGATTCAGAAATATTAATGGTTTTGCAGAAAGGAAACTTTCTACATTGATTACTTTAGCAGTGCTTATCACTAGATTGATACCTTGGCAAATAAAGCAAGTAACCAGAATAGATCAAAAGGAATGAAAACCATTATATGCTATTTTTAACATTATCGAAGAAATAAATTATGTTGTGAAATAACAATAATAAAGAAAATATTCTTCACCTTTGGTTGTTTTAATGGCCCTGAAAATTCCTTCTGTACATTTCCACTAATGATATGTTCGCGTACTAATTCAATGATTTTTTTTACCATACATGATAAAGTTCACAAAAAAAACAATACGCAAAGGGAAAATACACAAAGAAAATTACGTGTGGCACTTGGGATAGTACCGACAGAAGTAAAAATTGTTATAGGTCATATTCATTAAATAATTTAACTACCCAAGTTTAGAAAGTATACATTTTTTTAAATTAACGAGAACAATACATAACCTCAATTGAAGCAACAGCTGTTGTGCGAGATCAGCTGTTCAGAAGTAGTCACTTCACGTCTACATTAATACAAAACCATTATATACGCTGTAAGGTACGCGTTACGGAATCAAGCGTGATGTTTATACCCCTGTTTTATCAATCGCGACCATAGAAGTTTTCTGTTCAAAATATTTAAAACCGTCGAAGTTGTTAAGCTTATACTGCACCATATTCGGTTACTTCACGTTTTTCCTATATTTTCGAAAACCGTTCTGTATTGACGGGAATGAGCTGCCCAAACGTTACGACAGATTTTTTATGAAACTCTACACCTTTATAAATGGCAGGAAGTTGTCAACAAAGAGCGTTCCTTCAACGACCAACTTGTTTAAGTGGTTACACAATGATTATTCCTGAAAATAACCAGCCTTTTTAAAGATAGCATCTTAAATCACTGTTACTACAGTATTACAATCCTTTTCCTTTACAGTTTCTATGCTTTGTACTTTATTACATGCAGTCTGTAGCAGTAAAGTTATTGCCAATAAAATTATGTAATGAATAAATGAAATTATATTTTAATAGCTTGTTTTATGCTTTGAATCATTAGATGCTACTAACAGACTTCCATTATGACAGGTTTATTTGTGAATTACCGTTGGAAAATGAGTTGCCATCATAGTAAGACCCATACCCGGTACCTTGAAATGAGCGCCGTTATTTTTATGAATCGTTAGAAATTGTATATTTTTATATAGGCTATACAATACAAAAAAATAATCATAAAGCATTATTGTAAGCCAAAATTATTAATATAAAAATTATAGTAAAACCCAGACACGGAAGCATAACGTACACTATTTTAATTTATGGAAAATTATTTCAGTTATCTTAAAAATTTTATGAACACACTATCGTTTACGTTTAGTCAGATTTTATTAACTAGCTAACTAAAGTTGTTCTATTGGACAATTAGGTATTGGAGCGGCCATTGTGTTAAAATCTAAACCATGAACTTTAAAACGAACGCCAGTCATGATTTGTAGATCACTTTACAATATTAGCACTCTTTCGTTCGCAATTTCACTACGATTCAAACTTGGTACAAACATCGATTTCGGTAATAGCTTGGACACGTTTGTTACCAGGAAAACAGTTCTGACAACTTTAATTTGGTTGAGTAGTTTTATATGCAATTTCCAATATGATAAAACGCACGCGTTCGATAAACGTATTGGGTATTTTAGAGCATACTGAATCGACACTTCTAGTGGATATATATAAAGGTAATTCAAAATAAATTTCAAAAATATTGTTTCCAAAGTGAGACAGTACTCAGTGTGGCGTGAAATAAGGGGCACTTTCTTATCGAAGTAAACCACCCTTGTCACGTCACAAACACGCTGCTGCTAGCTGTCGGACTTTTGGTGTCAAAACATTGTCTCGAAATACTTTGCAACAAAGTGAACAACGCTGAAAAAAATTCTCACAATGAAAAATAATCGTAGCACGCAACTGTCTTGCTGACTTTATGGAAACAATGTTCCAATAGTAAACATCAAAAGTGTAAACTAACATTTATTTAGGATATTACAGTATACATTAAATAAGTGGCACAAAAACATTACACAAACTATTTCCCCAAAAACACAATTCGAAGGATACATAAAAATCGTACATCAGATTTTTTTAAAATTTCGATTAGACATGTAATGTTCTTTTTTTTTTTTTTTTGTTTAACGTCCGACTATTGTGCACACTTGGGCTAATGCAGACGATGGGATGATTTATAGCGTATGAAAATGCCAAGCCCTGGCCGGGAATCGAACCCGGGTCCTCGGCGTGAAAACCCATTACGCTATCAACTAGGCCACCGAGGCGGCAATAGACATGTAAAAATCATAACTTTAAATCAAAATACCAAATTTGAAATAAAAATAAATTACATCTGAAACTTCCGTGTGTGATGGGGCTCTACATAAACCATTCGGAATTAGTATCACTTCTAGTTTCAAATGATAACCCAAGTCTGATAAATAAAAACAATATATTTTTGCCCTTAAGACAGTCTTAAATATTACCCCTTAAACAGTACTTCTAATTATTATTGTCCACCCCTGTATTTTTACTGGGTTCGGGCCGCTGCATACCATTTTGCCAAAATTGTATAGTGACTGGTCACGTAGTTACGAGCAAGAATTGTGACACCGATAGACGGGCGTGCGCACGAGTTTATACCTACCGACCATAAAGAAGGACAAGTACATAAAACATAATAATGCCCCGTGGCGAATGTGCCAAGTTAAAGAAAGATCTAATTTTAGGCGGATTACAGATTTCGCTTGAGATTTTTAGATTTCGCTGCCAGAAATATTTTTAGCCTTGATTGTAATCTTCGTATTTATTGCGGAAAACCCAAGGTTGTTATTTGGGAAAGGATTTTTATTAATAAATTTCTTTACATTTTAATTATTTCTTGACTGTTGCAGGATCACTATTCACGATCTGATTTTAACGGAAAGAATGTATTGAAACAATGCATAAATGATATAAAAAAATTCTTATAAATATTACCTGAATACAATATTTTTGTTTATTTATTGTGTATGCTACTGCCCTTCCTACGTTTACTTTGCTGTCCTTACAAAAAAATTTCCAACCCGTAGACATGATTAATTTATATTTGTTTTTAGCTCACACAACTCACTCACAAACTGATCACTCTATCTCAAGAATAACAAGGTGAAATTACTATGTTCAGTATAATGATCTGCCTTCCCTAGCTTCGTCAATTCCACTTTCGTTGACGCGTTTCAGAGAACCTCCATCTTCAAAAACTATATCTATACTCCGGGGGGTTTTTAATTCTTTTTATATTCTTCTTCTTTTCTGCTAGGATTATTGTCACTATGTTCAGTATAATGATCTGCCTTCCCTAGCTTCGTCAAGTCTACTTTCGTTGACGCGTTTCGGAGAACCTCCATCTTCAAAAACTATATCTATACTCCGGGGGGTTTTAAATTCTTTTTATATTCTTCTTCTTTTCTGCTAGGATTATTGTCACTATGTTCAGTATAATGATCTGCCTTCCCTAGCTTCCTCAATTCTACTTTCGTTGACGCGTTTCGGAGAACCTCCATCTTCAAAAACTATATCTATACTCCGGGGAGTTTTAAATTCTTTTTATATTCTTATTCTTTTCTGCTAGGATTATTGTCACTATGTTTAGTATAATGATCTGCCTTCTCTAGCTTCCTCAATTCTACTTTCGTTGACGCGTTTCGGAGAACCTCCATCTTCAAAAACTATATCTATACTCCGGGGGGTTTTAAATTCTTTTTATATTCTTCTTCTTTTCTGCTAGGATTATTGTCACTATGTTTAGTATAATGATCTGCCTTCCCTAGCTTCGTCAATTCTACTTTCGTTGACTCGTTTCGGAGAACCTCCATCTTCAAAAACTATATCTATACTCCGGGAGTATAGATGGAGGTTTTGAAGGTGGAGGTTCTCCGAAACGCGTCAACGAAAGTAGAATTGACGAAGCTAGGGAAGGAAGATCATTATACTGAACATAGTGACAATAATCCTAGCAGAAAAGATAAAGATATTATAAAGAATTAGGTGAAATTGTTCACAGTGGCTCTTATAGTGTAGATGTACAATAAGGCTGGGTTTAAAAAAATCGTTTAATTATTAGTTTAAAATGTTTTCTTTCTAGTTCAAGAATATTTCTCTTTTCCGATTGTTACGCGATCATAGCTTAACGTTTCCAATGAAACTTTTTTCGTTGTTATTTGTAGCTGTGTTTTAAGCAATGACAAACTGTCATATGACTATTGGAAACAAAATTGCGCTAACTCGAAATGTGTGATTTATTTGGCTGTTACTTTAAATCGTCCGCTTTTCACTGGAACACAACCTGACAGATTTAAAATAACACTTTTATATTTATTACACAACAATTTTTATGACGTGTACTTTTAAGTTAAGCGGCCATACAAGTTTTCAAAACAAAATGGCACTTCTATGTGGAGTACTAAAAACAAAACGGACTGTTTGTACACTTTACTTAGTTTTATTTTTTATTTTGCGCATTGAAACAACCAAATGTAACGTCTGTCTCACTCAGTGTATGTTTTCTGCGTTAGAATGCAATTTTTATCGCTTGTCCATTACGAAACAAAAGAAGAGCTTACAGCGGAAATTTTTATATTGTTAAATTCAAATAGTAGGTTTCAGGCTAATTAAAACTTCAGTCGTCTGTTTTATACAAAATGGCTGCCAGTAAAAATGCATGATTTATTTAAAAAAAAGGTATTTCCAGCACCTAAATGGACCGACCCAATGACAATGTTACTGCACTATTTTTTTGTGTAAAATGTTCGTTTTATGGAAAAATATCTTAATGCCAGAAGTGGTGGTGTTTATTTAACAATTTGATCCAAAAATCTAAGTTATTTTACTCAAAGAAATAGAAAGCTTCCAAAAACTTACTGTAGTTTACATTAAATCAAAAATTCAATTTTCAAATTAATCAACTGTAATTTGTATTTCATTTGAAATGTCACAGCATATATATATATATATAATCAAATGAAAGTGGTTAGAGCCGTATTCGATTGCTACTTTAAGTTACTTAAGTTGCTACTTTAATTAATATTAACATATAGCTTTTGTGTCATTATGCAGCTGATTTTATAAAAACATTTCTAAATAATAATCACCACAAATGCATAAGTTTTTTATCACCGAAATGAAATTTGAAATTTTGTGTTGTTAACAGTATTAATGTTTCTTATCTTAAAAATCCGCGTTGTTTGAGTATACAGACTGAATGGCCAGACAAACGTCCTTTATTATTACTTGTTTTCGATAAATATACTTAACTCTGATAATATAATATACTTAAAGACACATTTAACGCTGATTACTGTATCTAAAGAACTACAAGATTGCGAAGTTGAAAATTCGCATGTGGCTTCCCTTACAATGTAGATATGGAATAAGGCAAGCTTTTTGAAAAATTCATATTTTAAGTGGTATAAGAAGACATATTTTTGGAACACTAAAATCTCCTTTTTTACATTATTTACCCGGCTGCTACGGCAAAACGTGTTTACATTAAATGCTTATTCAGTGTTATTTGCAGCTTTGACAAGGTTTCTAGCAATTTCAAACAGTCATCCATCTATTTGAAACAAAATAGCAGGCACCAAAAATTCGTGATTTATTTATCTGTTAGCCTACTTTGGCAGCTTTTCACTGAGACACGGCTTCAATCATTTTGACGAAACGTTTTTTATTTGTTGTATGAACATGTGAGAAGGTTTAATGTAATTTTGAAGTCCCATACACCTATTTAAAACGAAATGGCGGGTATTTAAACTGCTTTATTTATTTCTCTGTTATAATAAAGACCGCTGAGACAAGGATCCAAAATGTTCAAAATTACAGTAGTTTACATTAAAAAACAAAAATTATAAGTCTACTTTCAAATTAAAATTAATGAACTGCAACTTTATTTCTTGAAAAATAACTTGTTGAGTAGATACTTCTTCTTGTAGTGAAAAAATAATAGGTCACTATTAAAACGTCCAATAAACGTTTAAATTCATATTCGCACATTTTCAGAATAACTGAAATAATCATACGTATTGAAATATGAAAGGATTTTGTTTACTTTAAGATTACTATTACGGCTAGCATCACGTCACTGGAAAAGAAGCAGCTGGATAAACACGTAGAAGCGTTAACACCCCTCGCACGTAATAAGTAAAATCACGTCCGAGCGAAATTGCTCTGACCGTTTCTCTAGATTCGGTTATTTTAGAGAATTTTCTACAATAAATAAACAATGCTTCGAAACTGTAAGGCTGAAAATCGATTTTCCTGACTGATAAGGAATAAGTTAGAAAAGTAAACGCTAACTCACGTTTACTTTCTCACAAGCAAAAGAAAAGAAAAGATGGTTATCAAGAGACGAATTTGAAATTTTGTTGAATATATCCTTTTTAAGATTATCTGTATTAAATTGGATTTTGTATGTCAGTTCCTGATCCAGACTAAACGAATTAACCGGTTTTTATGATTTTTTTATGCTCTATAGTTTAAACATGAGTCATACTTTTCGTTATATTAAAAACTTTTTGGGGTAAGTTACTTGAAACATTAAGGAATTCGGTTTTATTCACTTTTTTCGACCAATATTTTTTATGTTTCGTTTAGTGAGAAACAAATTGAGTTAAACAATACTTATAGCATATCAAACAGATAAACGGATATACATGATCAACGCTCATTTCTCGAAACATTTTTTTAATATGTCTGTTCTGTTTAAAATCGGGACTTCTCAAAATCGGTGCTAACGATGCTGAAAAAATGTTACACAAATGTAGTTCATTAGTACCACACAGTCGGGTCGGGGCTACAGAAAATACCTACATAATCGGACTGATTTCTTAAAATCTGGTAATAACATTATGAATATTCACAATTCAAGTGATTTTTGCACATTATTTGAAATAAAAAATATATATATATACGGCTTACAGCTATCATTTTATTTATTTATTTTTTCCATATTGTAGATTTCAAACTGGATTTTAGGAGAGATTGTCTGTGAGAAGGTTTCTTTAGTTTTTACCATCTTTTACTTTTTAATACTACCAAATGTGTATAGCTTTACTCTCGTCTTATAACCTATAATTATCTGGTGGCCCAGCTATGCTCTCTTAAAATTGTATATTACATTTTTAGATAGATACTCATATGGCCCGTGTAACTTGCGTTTTTTAAATAAAGCAAATTTTCCTAGCCCACAAGGTAGGCTAGTTTTTTGAGGCCGAAAATGTAATATTCTAAATTCGCATCATAATCGTTAGAACTGTTTTCGAGAAAAAATGGAACTTGCTCTTATTTCCTTGCACAGTATTATGTACGTTTTTTTTTTTTTGGTGTTTAACGTCCAACTATTGTGCACACTTGGGCTAATGCAGACAATGGGATGATTTATAACGTATGAAAATGCCAAGCACTGGCCGGGAATCGAACCCGGGTCCTCGGGGTGAAAGCCCAGTACGCTATCAACTAGGCCACCGAGGCGGCTTTATGTACGTTTATAATCATTACTCCTATCGTATTAAATAAACAAATCTTCAGTAATATTATTTCAATCTTGGAAAGTTACTTGATACTTAAGTTTATTATATCAGTTGATTAAACATAAACGGTAGAATATCAGCTGACTGAAGAATTCATTCGCATTGACTGTATCATTATCACTATAATTTTATGTAAAAACTCATATGACCAATGTTAAAAACACTTTCTCTGTTCAAAAGGAATTTCTCCAAATTCGTTTAAGTGGAGACCCACTTTAGAGCTCGAAAATGGTATATTTAAACATATTAAAGTGGTTAGAGCCGTATTCGATTGCTACTTTAAGTTACTTAAGTTGCTACTTTAATTAATATTAACATATAGCTTTTGTGTCATTATGCAGCTGATTTTATGAAAACATTTCTAAATAATAATCACCACAAATACATAAGTTTTTTATCACCGAAATGAAATTTGAAATTGTGTGCTGTTAACAGTATTAATGTTTCTTATCTTAAAAATCCGCGTTGTTTGAGTATACAGACTGACTGGCCAGACAAACGTCCTTTATTATTACTTCACTGGATTACGAATGGTTTAAAAGTCACTCAGGAGAATAAGGTTGAAAAGGGGTTGTGAAAGTACCCTTAGCACGTAATAAGTAAAAAAACACGTCTGGACAAAATAGCCGTGAACTTTTATCAACCTCGGGTTATTTTTGTTTTGGCTTATTTCTTGAGGCAATATGAGGTCTCTCTCTCTCTCTCTCTCTCTCTCTCTCTCTCTCTCTCTCTCTCTCTCTCTCTCTCGACTTTGTTTCTCGTTCACTGTCATCAGCGCCAAAGATTTATCTTTCACTTTCCATTCTGTTTCACTTTGATTTCGACCATAAAATTTGACAAAGACGTATTAATATAAATATTTTCAGTAAAAATACATAAAATTTTCTCGCAATAAAAATATAATAGTCGTACATACAAATCGATCATATTTTGACAGAAATTCCGTTTTTCAGATTCCTTAACCCCAAACTTGTTAATCGTTACAAAATAATTTTTAGTAACTGTGTGACTCTGTAATACGCGGACGTGATTCAAAAAGTGGTTACACGGGCCAAAATAAAGAAAATATTTCTATAATTACGTACGTCCGAATATGATTTTTTTACCAGCTATCATAAATTTTGACTTTTTCCACAATTTAAATTTACATAACAAATTAACCGATTGTGTTAAAATTTTTCGCCCAATTCATCAATGTACAATTTTCTTGTATCTTTTAAAAAGTTAGATAAAAAAATATCTTGTTTTTGAAGAATGACAACGTCAAACATTTTAATGCGTGTGTGTATGTGTGTGTGAGTGAGTGTGTGTGTGTGTGTGTGTGTGTGTGCGCGCGCGCGTGTGTGTGTACTTTACTTTCGTGACATCCGCGAGACGCAATTCTTTTCGACTTACTTTTAAAACGCAAATTAATTTTATTTAAATTTCGGTTTCCTCAGTTGAGTTATATCTATAACATTTCGAGAAAAATTCAAAAATGATTTTTTTAATATTATTTTTTCGTAATATGTTTGCATCTCTGTTATGTTGTGTGCATAAATAACACAATATTTTTTTTTTAATAATTTTCATTTCTCCAATAAATTATGTAGCTTATATTTGAAATAAATGATTACTGAAACCATTAATAGTAAGGCACGTCACTGGTATTACGGATAACTGTATGCAGTCCTCCCCCCCAGAAACAATAGATCTTACGCTGACGTGAACGGTACATTGTTTTAGCGTAATGTGGCGTGAAATAGTCCTCGGAAGACAGAGAGGTTTGACGCCAGAAAAGGGAAATTAGCGTCAACCGTAATCACGTAATCACGCCCTAGTTTAAAGGCTGTTATTCACACAAAGTAAGTATTAATATACGATAAAACTTAGTACAGTATTAATATACCTCAAAAATTAAACAAAACGCTATTTTACAAACTACACTATTAAAAAAAATGACTACAATCTATTTCGCTAACGTTATAGAAGCAAATTTCGAAAAACTAAGAACTTTAAATAACCAACACGGTAACAAATAATTTTATATGTTATTGGAAAATAAACTATTGGGGTCATTATGTTAAGACACAAAACTGGAACTAAGTATGAGCGCCGAACCGAACCTATATAACACGACTTGATTTAAGGAGTGTTATATATTTCATTTAATTATTTCTCAAACTCCATCTTTGAGGTAGCCTTTAGTTCTTTCAGCGATGCGCTTTTAATGTCATCTACGGCTGTAAAACGACGTCGGCCCTTTAAGGTTATCTTTAATTTTGGAAATAGGAACAAGTCACACGGAGCCATGTCTGGCGAATATGGAAGCTGGGGCATCGTTATAATCCTGTTTTTGCCCAAACATTCACGAACAAGCAATGAAGTGTGAGCTAGTGCATTATCGTGCAAAAGCCATGAATTGTTTTTCCACAGATCCGGGGTTTTTTTTCGGATTGCTTCACGCAAACGGCGTTGAACTTGTAGGTAGTACTCCTTATTGACCGTTTCACCTGGTGGCAGGAATTCATGATGCACTATGCCATTAAATCGAAGAACACAGTAAACATAACCTTCACGTTCGACCGCACTTGTCGAGCCTTTTTCGGTATTGGCGAGCCAGAATGCCTCCACTGGGATGATTGAGCCTTAGTTTCGACGTCATATCCGTAAGCCCATGTTTCGTCACCTGTTGTAATACGTTTCAGTGATTCTGCACCGTAGTTGACTTCATTTAGTGACTCCTGAGCAACTTCCATTCGCCGCTGTTTTTGTTCAAAATTCAACAATTTTGGAACGAATTTTGCTGCCACGCGTTTCATACACAAAACATTGGAAACAATGACATGACTTGATCCAATCGATATGCCAATATTAACAGCGACCTCTCTAATTGTGATTCGACGATTGTTCATAACCTTTCACTTTTTCCACGTTTTCATCGGTTGTTGATGTGCGTTCGTCATCTTCAACGTCTTCACGGCCTTCTTGGAAACGCTTATACCACTCGTAAACTCTTGCTTTACTAATATCAGACAGACCATAGGCCTTTGTTAACATTTCACACACTTTGTTACACTTTATTCCTTTTTTATGCAAAATTTGATACAAATTCTTTGATCAATTTCTTTTAACAAACGAAAATCGCCGAGCTCATAAAAACACGTCTAACCTTAGTGGCTGTCACAGACAAAGTGAACAATGAAAACAGCTGAAAGTTTTATCATACTTCAAGGGCATGTATACCAACGTAATAAAAAAATGTTTGACAATCGGACTCTCCAAGCCCGCGAAATTTAAAAATTCTCGTTACTTTCTGAACACACCTCGTATATATTTTTTGTATACAGTTAATTCTGCTGTAAATTTTGACCTTTATGCGATATAGACTATAAATTAATTATTATAGAAATGACATGCTCAAGATATTACCTTTATCACATATATATTTTGTACCAAGTTTGAATCAGACCAAAATTGCAAACGTGAGAGTGCTAAAAACACACACACACACACGCGCGCGCGCGCACGCGTACTACTTATCAAAAATAATCTAGAGGTCATGATCGGTGGTCATTTAAAGGGTTCGGTTTTTAATTTTCGATGACTGTTCTGGTGAAAATTAAAGTAAAAATAATTGCCTTTAGGTAAAAAGAATTAAAATCAACTTAAAGAAATTGATAAAAATCAGTTTTGTGGTTTGAACTATAAGGGAGACTACTTTTATGGAGTTAGTAAGTAATAAAATAAGTCGTTAAAGTTTATATCTATTTTTGTCTTAGTACAGTTTGTAATAAACTTTAATCACTGCTAGTCACGCAGACAATAGGGTTGTGATATCTAGTCCGTCGATTGTGGTATTTAGGGAATATGGCATCTCGATCTGCCACGTCAAGTAACGTCCCTTGTGTCGGGTTAAATCAGGATGACATTTAGTGCTCTTGTGCCCGCAGTTGCCTCCCTTGTTTGTCCACAATGTATTGAGGCCTGTATCTTGTACCAGCTTTGTTCCTGGCGATGTCAGGGAGCTTGCAGGCGATTTAGTTTCACCCTATCGCTCTTTCAAGCTGTCGAACATTGCATTAAGGGTTCGACATAACCAGTCAGGTTTTTGTTGCAAAAACTTTCTGGATTTTCGCATGAAAAAAATTCCACAAGATAATTAACAAAAAAAAATCAGTGTTTGGTCATATATGATGATTTATAATTTAACTAAGTGTATTTTCACCTTTTTGTTTTGTTTCGTCCATACTTTGTGCCAGTTAAACTAGAGTATCTGCGTTAACGGTAAAATCCTGGCTCTTTCGAAGCTGCGACCTTTAGTTGCGCAAGTTCGGAGACGCAAATTCCTAATTTGAAATAAAATAAATGATTCGAAACGGTGGTAAGGTTTTATTTTTGTTTTACTCTCGAAAATTTCCTACACTGACTTGAGTTACGTTTCTCCAAGAATGACTAAAATTTTTTAAAATCTGATAAACCGTTTTTTTAAAAACGCCGGTTGATTTTCAGTTTTGTTGTACATGTCTTATGAACTTTACTTTTTAGGAATATAGAGGCCAAGACGTTTTAATTTACCGACAAACTTAGTTGGTAAAATTTGATTAAAATCGTTGCTCATTTTCAGAAAACCCTATTTCCGATCATTTTTATCAAATATTTAAAATTCCAATTTTGTAAATTTTTACAAGGGTGAAATCAGGATTTTCTTTAAAATGTTAGATAAAATGTTACGAATTTTGTGAGGTTTTTAAAAATCCGCCATTTTGAAACTGTTAAACGGATCTTAATAGGTAAAAATTCTTTACGGTATTACCGAATTTTAAAAAAATATCTAAGAGTCAAAATTTGCGCTCATTTTGAGGGCCTGAAAAACGTACAAAAAATTATTTTTGGGAAATCGTTTTAATCACGTGAGAGAGAGATAGAGATAGATAGATAGATAGATAGATAGATAGATAGATAGATAGATAGATAGAGAGAGAGAGAGAGAGAGAGAGAGAGAGAGAGAGAGATGTGAGTTGAGAATATTTTCTTACAAAAGTATTTTAATACGAATAAAAATTATTATTACTTTTAGAATAGTTCGCTTTAATGTTTTAAATATACAAAAGTGCTCTATTTAACGTTAATCGTTGACGATCTCCAGTATAAAATGAATGTGGGAAAAATATGTGCTTTGTTTTTGCCCCATTGTAGAATGCCCTGCGACCTTTGTAGAATTGATTACGTTTGCAAGAACTCGTATATTACACCCCGTACGTAAGAGGCCGTATTTCATAAAAGGTTTGGGTTTACTGTTTTGAAGGTTGTAAGTAATGTAGGGTCATACATAACAAAAGTCTGGCGACGATGGATATACGTTCAGGATTACATTTTGTGAAGGATATATAAAGACCGGCGAATAAACTTGTGTAATAACGCGGCCGAAATGTTGAACGGTGCACAGAATTTGAAGGTATAAATTGAAGTCGTTCACAAAGAAAGACTAACACACATGAGCTGTGTCCCGAGCGACGGTTTAGGAGTAGTTGAGCAGTTGACAGTTTTGCTCAAACTTTCCCCTGCCATGAGGAAACAGCTCGTAATCAACCGCTTTTATCTAAATGCTAACACTGCAAAGTGGGAGTTTTAAAAATCAACATACGTTTTCTTAAAGTATAGTCAAACATACAGCTGAGTAGAGTTTAAATTGGGAAATTAGGTATTGGCATTAGGGCGTTCATCATGGCAAGATTGAGATCCAAGACCTTTACATATATATTTATATTATATGAACCAATTAACTGACTGACGCAATTCTAAAGAACTGCAACAGATACGCTTAAGAAAGGGTGTCATAACCACATTCCCTATAAACATAAACAATGTTATGTCTCCCGTTTACAGAATCCATCAGAAGTGAAGAACTTGAGAAGGAAGAAACCAAAAGTTTTTTACCTTACGTTAAGGTATCACGGATAGAATCAGTAGAACTTTTAAAAACACAACATTCAATCATTTACGAACACAGCATCACTAATGACAGGCTCTTTGTAGAGTTATCTCTACAGACAAAAACAGATCGGAGAATATATTTAAAGCGTTTCGTGTGGTACATTATTGAAGAATTATGTATCTCGGTTAGACAGAAGGAACAAAAACATGGTACCAAGAACCACCGTCCATATCTGCCTATTTATCTCTCTCCCCCTCTCCTTCCCTCCTTGTATATTACAATTTTAAACACCTACTTAAAGACGAATTGTTTGTGTGAACAAAATCTACTGATACAATTTTAAGAAACTATGCATCTAATCGTCAAGATTTTTTTTACGTTCAATTTTCGAGTATATAATTCCATATTTTCCTTTGAGTTTTCAACGATCCAGTAAAAATTTAAATTAAAAAATATGATCTCGATTTCATTGTAATCATTATTTTAAAATCACACTCTCCTGCAATTAAAAGAGCAAAACGCTTGTGACTTTCAACGACATCTAATCATGCGTGATTAGATGCATTTAATCATTAAGATTTTTTTTTACAATTCTTGAGCCTAAATTGTCGGGTTTTCAATTCAATTCAATTCAAAAAATTGTCGAGCCTAATTCAATATTTTCCATTAAGTTTTCAAAAATTATTTTAAATTTAAGTCCAAAAAATATGATATTAATTTAATTTTAATAACTATTATTCTGTCATGCACTTAAAAGAGCAAAAAAATAGAATTTTCAACGAAATGAAATACAACGGTTTTTTAAGACAGCCATCTTGGAGAATCTATATTTTGAACTCCGAATGATAAACGAAATTAGTTACTGTTAATCGGCACAATTTTTCAATTCAATTTATCTCATTAAGACATACTTTAAGAAAATGTATTCATAATTTCTCCAAAAAATTGGGAACTTAAGAATTTTTCTATTAATTAAGAAATGACTTTTAATTTTCTACTAATTTGTACACTCTATAATAGGCTACTAGAATTGTAGCTCCTTTGTGGAAACATTTTTTTTTAATTTAGAACTACTCGATTTTTCATACACTAATTAAACTTTCATAAGTCTATTTTAAACTCTCTGCCCGTTTTTCTATCTACCCTATATTAATTTAGACAAAAAATATATTTTCAGTTAACACGAAAATAGTCCAGTTATGTATTGCAGAGTTAAATAAACAAGCAAAGCAGTTCTACTTCCTGGAAACTTTTCAAAGAAAATAAACGAAGAAAAGTCAAAAAATAAAGTCCATAACATTTTGCCACGTTTGACTCGTAGCAAAATAACACTGATTTAGAACTAATGTAATTCGATTTTTAAAAGTAAGTTGTATAGAAACACTAAACAAACTATCTCATTTAACTTTTTTTCAAAACATCCGTTTAGGTCTTTTCACCAATGTTCATTAGGTTTTAAGAATGAACTATTGGAGCGGTTATCATAGTTAGAGCCAGACACCTGAAACTTGAAGTGAACGAAGATTCCTGACATCTACATTATATTTCTGAATGTAATAGAAATATACATTCCCCCCCCCCAAATGGGACGTAATATTTTTTACGTTAAATAAAAATATTTTTTTACGTTTAAATATAAAAGGGACGTTAAATTTTTGTTTATATTTATAAGGCCTGTGTGTGCGTGCGTGCGTGCTCGCTCGCGCGCGCGTGTGTGTGTTGTCTTGTCACTCTCACGCTCGCAGCTTTGGTCCAAATTAATACAAACTTGGTAATAAGTGTTCAGTAGATTGTAGGCTACAAGTTCGTTTTTTAGCAAAATCCGTTCTACAGTTTTAAAATAAAGACCATTTTTAATCTTAAGTTGTTCATGCTTTTGCCTAAGTTTTTAAAGATATTATTTCACAATTGTTTTCAACGTTAATAATTGCAAACATTATTATTTAGAATTTCGAAGTAGGTTTAAACTGAATTCGAAGGAAATTTGGAAGCTGCCAATAAAAATAGAGAATTTCTTTTCGTTTCTTTCAATTTTCTTCCATTTTTTTTTTTTTTTTTTTTTTTTTTTTTTTTTTTTTTTTTTTTTGTTAACGATTATACTATATGCCAGTTAGACTAATGACGAGGACGAGGGATCAGCGTTAACGGTAAGGGAAAGGCAACAGGAGTAACACCCGAACTAAAAACGTTTAGGGTGCGCAGTTGAGTGAAGCGGTAGACTGACATGCTTTAACCACTTCAGCCACCGTGCCCCTCATAACTCCAGTCATTATACAAAATTCTAAATAAAAGGAATTTACTGATTAAAAATACAAAGACAAAATGAACAAATCTGACAGTGAACAGGGTTAATTTTCGTTTATTTAATTTTTTTTTTTTTTTTTGCTTTAGAACCTATTTTATTTTTGAATTTTTAACAAAAAAAATTGAAAATTAAAACTCTAATTTATGCACATATTAACATTGATTACAATAGTGCATCAATTTTCGAAAAAAATTTAAGATAAAAAAGCTTTGATTTTTTAAGACTTTGTCATACTCAAATAAGTACATATAAATAAAAAAAAATAGTGACCCTTCAAAAACTTGTTCTACGCTCAGGATCGGTGCACATTTCATGGTACTGGATCGAGGTCTTACCGTGACGAGCGCACCAACAGCTAGTAACAAATAATGTTTTCAGCGATATGCTTACTCTCAAAACAGAAAACAGTTCATACATAAAACTTCTGTAAATTTAAATTCATGTTTATGTTCGAGAATATTTGAATATCATGGCGTAATATTGCGTCATGAATAGATATTCAATTTTTGTGCAGCGCATTACGTCTAACGTAAATACAACACATATTTTCGCACAACTTAATGGGATTATTTTTACTTCTGTTGTCTGAGATCAATGAATGACAAAAAATGTGACGCATTAAGCTGAACGACGTCAGAGAAAAAGTGTCCTAAATATTATTTGAAATAATTTGTAGGTGTTTTAGAAAGTTGAAAATTGCAATGGAAGGAAAATTTTAAGTAACAAGAAAAGCAGGGACGTTAATTTATATTTGTTTTTAAAAAAACTGTATATATAGGTTACGTTTTTAGTTAGGTCTTTTCACCAATGTTCATTTGCTTTTAAGAATGAACTATTGAAGCGGTTATCATAGTAAGAGTCTGAAAGTTGAAGTGAACGAAGATTCCTGACATCTACATTATATTCAGAAGGAACGTTAAGTTTCTGTTTATATTTATAAGGCCCGTGTGTGCGCGTGCGTGCGTGCGTGCGTGCGTGCGTGCGTGCGTGTGTGTGTGTGTGTGTGTGTGTGTGTGTGTGTGTGTGTGTGTGTGTGTGTGTGTGTGTTTTGTCTTATCACTCTCACACTCGTAACTTTGGTCCAAATTGACACAAACTTGGTAATAAGTGTTTAGTAGATTGTAGGTTACAAGTTTGTTTTTTGAGCAAAATCCGTTCAACAGTTTGAAAATAGCGACCACTTTTAGTCTTAAGTTGTTTATAGTGTTTTTGCCTAAATTTTTTAAGATATTATTTCACCATTGTAATCAACGTTAATAATGGCAAAAATTATTTTTACGCATTTCAAAATAGGTTTAATTGAGTTTTTTTTGTGTTTAACGTCCTACTATTTTGCACACTTGGGCTAATGCAGTCGATGGGATGATTTATAGCGTATGAAAATGCCAAGCCTTGGCCGGGAATCGAACCCTATAAACTAGGCGGCTTATGTTTAATTGTGAAACTGAATTCGAAGTCAGTGTTCGTTTTTGTATTTTTAATGTAATTTGAAAGTTTGTGTTTTTAATAATGAGAGATTTAATAAAACACCGATATAAATTGCAAGCTATTGTTCCATTGTTGTCATGGAAACATGTTATTTATATCTTTATTAATTAGTATTTTTGAGGTTATTTATCATGAAACGCTTAACAATGGAACAAAAAGTATATTAATTGTGAAAACACATTACAAATATGGTGAATGTTGCACACAAACTGTGCTTAAACTTCATGCTGCTCTAGATCGTCATAATACACCTAATGAATCAACAGTTCGTCGGGTAATGACAATATTTGATAAAACTTGTTTGATTGCAGACACAAAAACACCAGTGCAACATCGTTGCAGGCGGCCTGATCAGAACATCGCAATTGTGCACGACAATGTTGTTTGAGTCCACAAAAGTCAATTAGTCGTCGTTTGCAACAGTCGGGCAACTCGAAAAGCTCTTTTTAGCTAATGCTCAAAAAGGATCTCCATATGCAGGCCTACAAAATTCAGTTTACAACAGTTGGGCGTCTTGAAAAGCTACTTTAAGGGAATTCTCACAAAGGATCTCCATATGCAGGCCTACAAAATTCAGTTTACAACAGTTGGGCGTCTCGAAAAGCTACTTTGCAGCGAACAACAGTTGGGCGTCTTGAAAAGCTACTTTCAGCGAATTCTCACAAAGGATCTCCATATGCAGGCCTACAAAATTCAGTTTACAACAGTTGGGCGTCTTGAAAAGCTACTTTCAGCGAATTCTCACAAAGGATCTCCATATGCAGGCCTACAAAATTCAGTTTACAACAGTTTTGGGCGTCTCTGAAAAGCTACTTTCAGCGAATTCTCACAAAGGATCTCCATGCATGCAGGCCTACAAAATTCAGTTTACAACAGTTGGGCGTCTTGAAAAGCTACTTTAAGGGAATTCTCACAAAGGATCTCCATATGCAGGCCTACAAAATTCAGTTTACAACAGTTGGGCGTCTCGAAAAGCTACTTTCAGCGAATTCTCACAAAGGATCTCCATATGCAGGCCTACAAAATTCAGTTTACAACAGTTGGGCGTCTCGAAAAGCTACTTTCAGCGAATTCTCACAAAGGATCTCCATATGCAGGCCTACAAAATTCAGTTTACAACAGTTGGGCGTCTCGAAAAGCTACTTTCAGCAGCGAATTCTCACAAAGGATCTCCATATGCAGGCCTACAAAATTCAGTTTACAACAGTTGGGCGTCTCGAAAAGCTACTTTCAGCGAATTCTCACAAAGGATCTCCATATGCAGGCCTACAAAATTCAGTTTACAACAGTTGGGCGTCTCGAAAAGCTACTTTAAGGGAATTCTCACAAAGGATCTCCATATGCAGGCCTACAAAATTCAGTTTACAACAGTTGGGCGTCTCGAAAAGCTACTTTCAGCGAATTCTCACAAAGGATCTCCATATGCAGGCCTACAAAATTCAGTTTACAACAGTTGGGCGTCTCGAAAAGCTACTTTCAGCGAATTCTCACAAAGGATCTCCATATGCAGGCCTACAAAATTCAGTTTACAACAGTTGGGCGTCTCGAAAAGCTCTCTGCAGTTAATGCTCACAAAGGATCTCCGTATGCAGGCCTACAAAATTCAATTAACTCAATAACTATTACCAACGAAGACCGTTTGTTGAATGAATTTTGAAAAGATAACGTGCAGCAGACGATAATTTTGCATCTTCTCTGATGAGGCACATTTTCATTTAAATGGTTACGTTAATAAAGAGAACTGTCGCTTTAGGGGGTGCAAAACATCCTTGTGTAACCCATCCCAAAATAAAGTATCCGCAACTGTGAGTGTGTGTGTGTGTGTGAGAGAGAGAGAGAGTGTGTGTGTGTGAGAGAGAGAGCGCGCTCGCGTTTGCGTGTGCGTGCGCGCGCGCGTGTGTATATTTTGGGCAGCAAATGGACAACGCTACGGTTACAATTGAAACATTTTATAACCCTACCTTAATAATGTAAATATTAAACAGTTATGGTTCCAACAGGATGGCGTCATTTGCCACATCTCACACGATACTCTGTTGTATATATCACACACCTCACACAGGTGTGTTGTTGACGAATGTATTTCCGACCCGTGTCCTTTCACGGAACAGCGATCAGAACTGGTCAGGAAAGTCATGTCACCTAACACCCTGAGACTCCTCCTTTAAGCATTTATTTTAAAAATCTATCAAAATAGTCTCCGAAAAATCTACCACAACTAAAGGAAGAGATTCGCAATATCATCACACAAATCGAGGGAACACCTGCCTGACGGTTATAACAAATATCATTGATCGTGTTACAGCATGCAGAGCAAGTCGTGGAGGACGTATGTCAAGTGTAATTTTCCATATGTAATATTTTCATATGTAATGGCAACATGTATCCTTTTTATTGATTTTGAAATACGTTACATTTCAAAAATATTGACTACTTTACTGAACACTTAAAAAACAACGTTCTTATTGAATGACTCCGCAGGGGATGCAGACTAGCTACACCTACTGAGAGTATTTAGACGTCCCTCGCGGTACCCGAGTCTAACAACAATGACACTTACGACTTGCTTTACACTCACACTCACATTTAGGGAGGCGATAATTATAATGGTTAATGTTAATTATAATGGTGAAATCCTAGTTCAATCAAAGGTAAGATAAGACAATTATTTTTCAAATTCACTTACATCACGTTAGCGAGACAGATGTTTGCCGTGATTATTTTAAAAATTACCAGCCCTTTTTTGCGGTTTCACTAGTGTAACTTGCATGATTTAATAAAAATAGTTTTTCTTTTTTCACTATAATTAAATCCCCGAAAACCGATAAAATCATAAAACTATGCAATTATAGTCGATATAGAAAATAATTTCAGTTATTTTTCAGTGATGTGTACAGACATTTAAAAATACAAATAAAAAATATTTTTTTTAGACTCAATGGAAGAATTTATATATCTTAAAAATTCACATATATCCAACAAAATGTCAAGGTACTTCACAAACTCAATACTACTTATATTTCATATAATGATTACACAAAAACACATCTTTTACAAGTATAGAAGTAACAAATACGCTTTAAAACTAACCAATTTATCGCTGATTACGATGGTAAAGTCAGATTTTCAAAAACGTTAAAGACAACAAAGTTATTGATTTTTTTAAATTTCAAATGTTCGCCATTTTGAAATTGATTAAAAGTGATCTAGAAGTCACGATCCTTACTAATGTCAAGGTCCCGGTTTTGGGATCTTACCATTATGGCCGTTTCAGCTCATTTTTCTAATGGAAATTCGCTAAAACAAATAACCGCGCACACAAATTTTTGTTGACGTGACGGAAGCAAGTTTCTAAACGTCATATTTTCTATCTGACTTTTTTCGAATTTCCATTTTATGAGCTATTGGAGCAAGCTACATGGGAAAACCCAAAACAGGAGCTTTGAATGAGCATCCTGACCTCTAAGTCTTTTTTTATGGGTACCTATTTATTAATGCCCTTTATTATGGAAACGACTCTAATAATTTTTATATAATTTTGGAATGTAACATTTTCGGGCTAAACAAAATCCAGGTAAAATCTCATCTTTGGAAAAATTAGGATAAATTTCAAAAATTATAAATAAAACGAGGTATATGAGTATGCCTAAAAATATCATATAAAAGGTTTATATATATATATATATATATATATATATATATATATATGTGTATGTGTGTGTGTGTGTGTATGTGTGTGTGTGTGTGTGTGTGTGTGTGTGTGTGTGTGTGTGTGTGTGTGTTACAATGCAAAGAGGTTTTATTTTTAAGAAAGCGTAGTTCAGTCAATAGGTTATTTTGCTTTTTTAAGTTAAAAAAAATCTAATTTTTGAAAATTTGTCATAGCTTCTTATAATAGCATATCAAACAATAAAAAAATAAAGTTTAAATAAATTCAAAATTCATTAATTTAAAAAAATGAAAATATTCTTATTGTTATGTTTTAGACATAAGATATTTGCACAAAGGGGAGCATCAATTTAATTAAAACTTAAGAATATAATAATCACGTTTTTTAAAAGTGAATAAGCCTTTATAATTGATTTGATTAATTCAAGTGTTTACCAATAAATTTAATTTGAATAAAATCCGGTGCTTTTGCCTTAATTGAATGCTAATTGCGTCACTGAGTTGGGTATGCTCGTTTTGTCTACCGTCAGGAAAATAAAAATATAATAATTTCATTCTCTCTTGTTTTATGAGGAACGTTTTTCGGTAATCGCGATATTGTTCAATATTTTTACACGTAAAATTCAGAGTTTTATACTTCTAAAACCCTTTGTGTTGGGAGTAAACACTTTACTAGTAAAAAAACTTCAGTTTAACTTAGTTTACTCACGTTTGTATAAAAACATACTTTCTATATTGTTTTAGGTGTTTATTATTTCCTCACTAAACAAAATGTAAAAAAAAATGTCTAGAAGATCTTAAGGATTTTATGTATCTTCACGTTTCTAGATTTCCATCAAACAAAATGGGTTTTTTGATGTTTGACCAATTTTTTTGTTTGTTGTTAGTGTAGTACGTTCTAAGCCGTTTTTAGAGTTTAAAAAGTAATGCATAAAACCATATACGCTCAAAATCGGTTCTAACGTTTTCAACTAATTATGTTCAAATGTAGACCTTAGATAACCTATCAAAATGTACAGTCCGCTTTGGCCAAAAAAAATCCACTTTAAAAACCCTTAAAATTTTAATTGATTTTTGAAAATCTGTGCAATGGATTTTTCTTAAATTTTGGTCATATAAAACCATTGTATCTTCAATCTTTGTAGCCCTCAAAATCGGTTCTAACGTTTTCAACTAATTATGTTCAAATGTAGACCTTAGATAACCTATCAAAATGTACAGTCCGCTTTGGCCAAAAAAAATCCACTTTAAAAACCCTTAAAATTTTAATTGATTTTTGAAAATCTGTGCAATGGATTTTGCTTACATTTTGGTCACATAAAACCATTGTAACTTCAATCTTTGTAGGTAATTTGAAATAAAACACATTTACGGTCCGGAAATAAATAAGAGGAAGCCAAAAACATACCCTGTCCGCCGTAGAGATTTGTTCATAACGCTGATGTGTTGAACTAATTTTTGAACTAAATTTGAACTAATTTTGAATCAGTGTTAATATTTTACTAAAAAAAAAGATTGGAAAACAAAAATTAAAAAATGATCCCGATGCCATTAGGTAAGCCACACCTACCGTACGTAAAAACAGTCGTTGAAATCGATCAGTTAGTTTGCACAGAACTATTTTTTTGGAATCAAGAGGGTAAAAACTGATATCACCATCAGAATTTCAAAGTCAGTTTTCCCCAGTGGATACAGTTTCTTTCTCTGTAAGCTGTTCCGTATGGTGAGAAAACTAAATCCGTAAGGAATTCAACCTTAAAGTTTTTAATTAAATGATAAGAAGAAATGTTTTTTCAAACTCCTTTCATAAGTAGACCCTATTTATATCTTTCCTTTACACTTCTTTGCTACTTTCTAATGTAGAAAGTACCGAAATTGTCAAAACAAATAAATAAAAATAAATCTAAAAAGGTTTTCTTAAAAAGTTTACTTTTCCACAAGTTTGTATTTTTCCACCTTCATTCGACGCGTTTTTGATAGCCTTAATATATCGTTAAGATTATGCTATACAAAAAAACGTAAATTTTCTCATAAACAGCTATATCTAGTTTGACACAAAATAGGTCATTTACGTACACTAAAAAAAATCAAACTCGGAAGTTACAATAAAAATTAAAAATTTAAGAAACTAGTAGGCAGATTTTTTTCAATTTTGGGTTATATATAAGAAAACCATCAAAAATAAAGTAAAAGTTTTGGGAAACGAAATGAACACCGACTGCAGTATTGAAACGTATCCTATACAATTTTTGTACTAAGAGAAAGTTAATGCAATGCGATTAAATAATTATTTCAAGTATTACAATGGTGTGATTTATTCTAGCTATTAAAAGATCGATTTTACTTTACTTTGACCGTGAAATTTAAATGTTTTTTCTGATAACGTTCTATATAAACCGGTGTAATTTTCAGGTAAATACTTAATTTTTAAAAATCATAAATTTTAAAACCCTACATCAATTTGTTTTTCGACCTTTTTTGTCCTCCTACATTAAAATTTCAGATCTCTACGTACAGTAGTTTTGTTTGTACATAGTACACACAGATAAACATTTCCTTTTAATAATGTGTGTACGATTGAACTTTACCGAAAAATTAAAAATACAAATTAGATTAATTCTCAATTGTCCTTCCCTAGATCGAACCCGTAACATCTCAGACAAAATCAGTGGGCCTATTTCACTAACGTGATATTTTATTTTAACCTTTACATATATTTGTTCAAAAAACAAGTAACAAAATTCTATACGTACCTAAATTAATGCACAAATTATATTTTTTTCACAAAAATGTTTGTTATCCCGGAATTTAAACTTAAATAAATTTTAATTCAACACAGCCGCGTGTTCAGAGCACAGAGAGCGACGTCGTGTGTCATCTATGTGTTGAACGCCGACTGATAGGTTTAGCGCAGTTTGCGGTTTTCAAGCACTTCGCACATGCGCAGTTCTGGCTTTATTTTGTTGATTCAAACTTCAGCTGACATATGCGCAATACAAACGCTCTCAAATACAGCAAACCAACCTTCAATTTCTTAAGTAAGGTTTTATATTCTCGGGTCAATAATGCTGCAGCACGCAGCTGTCTCGCTGACGTGATAGAAATGAATTTTCAAAAATTAAGTTGAATTTCACAATCAACCAGTGTTGGGAAACTGATTACAAAATCTATTAACTTGGGCCGCGTTCAACTAAAATAATGTTTTATTAGATTAATTGGTGCTAAAACTTTACACAAACTCTCAAATTCAATTATATTCGATTAGGACGCTATCGACAAAACGTTTCTATCAGAATAACGGTGGTCAGGGATTTATTTTAATTTTTTCTTTTATTTCAAATTTGATATATTGATTTTAGTTATCATTCTTCTTATACAATTTTTAAGGAATCACCAATTTTTCATTTCTTTTGATAACTTCCGAACAATACTTTTGTAGCGTGTCAAACATTTCAATTTAATAGTTACGATTACATTTTAGCACAATTTGATCAAAACCGTTAGAGCTGATTTAAAAAAAAACGATTAATTAAATTTTTTCTGAAGAAAAGAATAATTCATAATGTGGTTTATTTCATAAGAAACGTTCGAGGAATCCACAAAATTGTAATTTACTTCATAATAAACTATTTGTAATCCTTTTCATTATAATTAAAAAAACGATCATAAAAATGAAATACTCTGTCGTGAACAACTGGAAATTCATAATTGTAAATAACTGTGAAATAATAATGATTTGGAATCCAAAATTGTAAAGATTAGTAAAAGGAAAACATAAACTTTTATAAGCCCAAAGTATTTACAAAATCCTTTTAGGGAAACTTAAAACTAAATTGTAAAGTTTTTTTGAACTGTGAAGCCGTTCATGCGAGATTTGAAGTCAACATGGTTCTTGCTAAAAGAAATAGTACCTTCAATTAAACCTTTAAAAGCGTTATAAAATAATAATGTGGACTCATTATTGCATTGGTTAAATGTCAAGCAGCAACTAATCATCCCAAGTACTACTAGGTTAATTTTGTTACGTACTTCAGATCACCTTACGGTCGATAAACATGAAAATGCATTTAGGCTTGTATGTAACCAATTATAGTAATCGTAGCAGTTGTTTTCTGACGTAATGGAAGCAAATTTTTAAAAATGTTTTTGAAGTGTAAACCTTTGTTAGGCGCACCTGACATGTAGATGAGGAGTGAATTTGTATGTAGCGTCAGTTCAAGCAAACATTTTCAGAAAATTGTGAACGTTTTTTGACTAACTTTTTGGAAATATATAAAGTGAGTTTAGGCAGTAGGTGAAGTATTTCTTCCTTATGCAATCGTGGCTCAGTATTTCTATATACTTATATTACTTATTTATATAAATTCAATAATAAATATTTATATTTTAGTTAACGCCATTAAAGTACATACCTATCACATGTAATACTATATATACTCATTATTAAATATTACAATTATTCTTTATTCTACATGCCCATACCAGCAATCCAATTATTATGACATTATTAGTTGTACGAGGTGTGTTCAGAAAGTAATGAAAATTTTTAAATTTCGCGGGCTTGGAGAGTCCGATTGTCAAACATTTTTTTTATTATGTTGGTATACATGCCCTTGAAGTATGATAAAACTTTCAGCTGTTTTCATTGTTGACTTTGTCTGTGACAGCCACTAAGGTTAGAAGTGTTTTTATGAGCTCAGCATTTTCGTTTGTTAAAAGAAATTGATCAAAGAATTTGTATCAAATTTTGCATAAAAAATGGAATAAAGTGTAACAAAATGTGTGAAATATTAACAAATGTCAATGATGAGTCTGCTATGAGTAAAGCAAGAGTTTACGAGTGGTATAAGTGTTTCCAAGAAGGTCGTGAAGACGTTGAAGATGATGAACGCCCTGGACGCCCCAGCACATCAACAACCGATGAAAACGTGGAAAAAGTGAAAGGTTATGAACAATCGTCGAATCACAATTAAAGAGGTCGCTGATAATGTTGGCATATCGATTGGATCATGTCATGACATTGTTTCCAGTGTTTTATGTATGAAACGCGTGGCAGCAAAATTCGTTAAAAAATTGTTGAATTTTGAAGAAAAACAGCGGCGAATGGAAGTTGCTCAGGAGTCAATGAAGTCAACGAAGATGCAGAATTACTGAAACGTATTATAACGGGTGACGAAACATGGGTTTATGGATATGACGTCGAAACTAAGGCGCAATCATCCCAGTGGAGGCATTCTGGCTCGCCAAGACCGAAAAAGGCTCGACAAGCGCGGTCGAACGTGGAGGTTATGCCCACTGTGTTCTTCGAAATTAATGACATAGTGCATCATGAATTCCTGCCACCAGGTGAAACGGTCAATAAGGAGTACTATCTACAAGTTCAACGCCGTTTGCGTGAAAACGCCCGGATCTGTGCAAAAACAATTCATGGCTTTTGCACCACGATAATGCACCAGCTCACATTTCATTGCTTGTTCGTGAATTTTTGGCCAAAAACAATACTGTAACGATGCCCCAGCCTCCATATTCGCCAGACATGGTTCCGTGTGACTTTTTCCTATTTCCAAAAATAAAGAGAACCTTAAAGGGCCGTCGTTTTACAGCGTAGATGACATTAAAAGCGCATCGCTGAAAGAACTAAAGGCTATCTCAAAGATCGAGTTTGAGAAGTGTTTTGAGGATTGGAAGAAGCACTGGCACAAGTGGATAATCTCCAATGGGGACTATTTTGAAGGCGACAACATCAGTGTAGAAGAAAAAATAATTATTTTGTTCAAAAAATTAAAATTCTCGTTACTTTCTGAACACACCTCGTATATAATGAAAAAACTAATGCTTTACATTAGCATATGGTGTAAATAAATGTTCAGTTTCTTTAAAATCAGTTGTGTAAAATTTAATTTTGACAATAAAATCAGTGATGTAATTTATGTTTTCATTTCTGTCGACAAGTCTCTCTTCTGAAACACATTTTTAATTTACATTTTTTTAAAATATGATTTCACCATCATAATCAACGTTCAAGACTGCATAAATTAACATTTTAAATTTTCAAACGCATTGGAAAAACGAAAATGAACCATGAACGCCGTCATAACGTATTTAATGACTTTGTTTTGAAACTTGTTCATCTTAGTTATAAAATTGATTATTCGGTCAATATTCGGTCTCAATAAAAAAAATTATATTAATCGATATTTATGAATGTTTATCTGTTATTAGTTTTTTTTATGTTTAGGCGATTTGTAGTAGTTTAATTTTTAAATTCATTCGAAATAATATGCCAAATAGATGTTATATTGTGTTACAATGATATAACCGAGAGTTATATTCATTGTAATATAAATCATCATTTAATAAAGAATGATAAAGTAAAATGTTACAATAGCGTTTTTATAGGGTATAATTGCTACATTTTAAATTTCTTAATTTATTAAAATTACTAAGAATGTCACTTTAAATAAGGTTCACAATTAATTAGATTTTAACAACATTTAATAAGCCAAATCTGACAATTGGAAAATAATTCAGTTATCTGTTCATGTTAGAAAATAATTGAATATTATTTATCAACAAGTCCAAGTTTGTTATTATCCTGTACATTTTTGTTTCGACGGTAATCAGTCTTAAACTTGTAAGAGTATTCTTTTTATTCACTAATCACTAAAAGTTTATAACCATTTTACCTTCGTGAAGCACTATTGACTAGATATTTTGTACTTTTTTATTAGTTACAAAATTACTCTTTTACGAAACAGACCCCTGATTCTCAAAATCACTTCGATAGAGCTATCGATCACTTAAAAAAATACAATCTAAGAGGATGAATACTTTTTTCAGTAAAAAAGAAGATCAAAAACATTACACAAACGTTCTCCTTTCAATTATTGTTTTTTCAAAGTTACTGAACAAATAGGGGGAAATTAGCATAATGTCTCTAAAAAGGTCAACATATTTTTGCCTGAATATTGACCATGTAGGAAGTCATTGTATCAAAAAAAATTATAGCTTAGATCAAAAAAACCAACAGTGGTCAGTGTTATTTTTTTTTTTTTACAAAATACCAAAATTTGATACTATTTTCGATAGCTTCAGACCCAATTTTGTATGGGAATATAACGACCCATATTTCCACCTTTAGATAATTAAAGGCAAATTTTGATGCCAATTTGAACGAAATCACTAAAACCGATTTTATAAAATCCTAATGTTTACTGATCCTTTACAAAAAAAGGTCATGCTAACAGCAGCCATAATTCCTTTTCGTACTTCCAGTGTTACTTGAAAATTTAAAATACTAATTTATACATTTGTTAAAGTGTGATCATATAGGTGAAATAGTATGTCCAAAATTGTGTAAAAGGGAAAAAATATTTTTGGAAATTCGCTACCATCAAATGAGCGAGACAGCTGCGTGCCACGATTATTTTTATCACTTCTGAAAACCTGCATTGTTTAAGAAAAATTTCTATTCCAATGGAAGACTCTATATCATTGTGATTTCCCGTCCCGCGGGATAAAATATAACAAACGACCTGGCATACAGACAGACAGACAGACAGATAAATACACCAGATAGTTTAACATCTTGCGACAGAGCTCAACACTAGTTGTTATTCAAATATGTTTTGAGGCGAGAAGTATTATATGTTATTCAAGGCGAATATATATTTAGTGCTTATATACTCTGGCATTAGATTTATGTTATTCTATAGCTCAGGGTTTACCGTGCAGTTTTTATAATAAATATAATCTTGTAAAAACATTATTTCCTGTTATAAAAACATTATTTCCTGAATTCAATGCAACTTGAATTCAAACTTAAATTATCACTGGTTTCTTAGTACAAACTTAATAGTCTATAACTATCAGTAAAAACTTAAATTTTAATGATTTTTTTAACAAAATTCAAACTGCTTTTTTCCTAAATACGCTAACTCCATGTTAAAATCTGGAAAAGCTCCTGGTATAATTTCAGTATTACAGTAAAATCTCTGTATGACTGATCTCTTTGTAACTGAAATCTCTCTACAATGACAAAATGTTTGGTCCCATTCCATTCCTAGTAAAAATATATATCGTAACTTTCTCTATTGAGGCCAACAAAATTCCACGAATCTCTCTGTAGCGGCGAAACTTCCTACTCTTCTACAGTACTAGGTGTGGCTATTAAATAGCGAGACTGACGTTATAAAAAATTTTATTTTAATTTTATAGATAATTACTTATTATCACCTTTAATATACACCCCTTCTCTATTTCTACAACGCTCCATGCGAATTTTCCATTGTTGGAAACAGTGCTGGAAGTCATCTTCTGTCAACTCCTTCAGGACTCTTGCCGCTTTCACTTTTACAGCTTCTACAGACTCAAATCTCGTCCCTTTTAATGCAGATTTTACCTTAGGGAACAGATAGAAGTCACATGGTGCAAGGTCTGGTGAGTAAGGTGGATGTTCTAAACACTGGGATGCTGTACTTGGCCAGGGACCTCTTGACAGATAACGCGGAATGAAAACCCATGATTTGTCCTTCCACATTTCGGGTTGTTTTTTCCTTACTCTTTCACGTAGTTTACCAAGTACCTCAAGGTAGCAATATTGATTAAATTGTTTGACCTTCAGGAACCCAGTGAAGGTACACAATCCCATGAATATAAAAAAAACAATCATCATTGAATTTAAATTTTGACTTGCTGATTCTTGATTTTTTGGCTCTCGGTGAAGTTGGGGTCTTCCAATGCATGGATTGGTGCTTTGTTTCCAGATCATACGTAAAAAACTACGATTCATCACATGTTATTATTCTTTCCAATAATTTGGGTCATTTTCAATGGCATCTAAAGTGTCAGTACAAACATTTTTGCGAGCTGCTTGTTCAAACTTGAGAATTTTTGGCACCATTTTGGCACACACTTTTCGTATGTTCAAATTGTCACGTAAAATTTGCCGTACACATTCTTAATCAATGCTTACAGTTTCACCAATTGCACGAATACTTGACGGTCAGACCGAATCAAATTAGCAACTTTTTCGACATTGTCATCCGTTTTTGACATTGAAGGGTGACCTGGCCGCGAATAATCTTCAACGTTTTGAAAACGCTTAAACCATTCAAAAACACGTGCCCGCAATAAACATTCACTACCATACACTTCCTTCAGTAAACTATAAGTTTCAGTAGCGGTTTTTCCAAGTTCGAAGTGAAATTTAACAACAATTCGTTACTCCATTATTACACTAACCATTTTTCCGGCAAAAAAAATAACAACACTAACGGAAATGAATGTTATGACTAAACGGTGTTGGTTACACAAACGAGACTAACTGCTTCTGAAGAGAAAGCTTCACACTAAACAGCTGTCGGTCAATGGCGGTTGGCGCATGCGCACTTGTCCGCCGCAGCGTCAGTCTCGTTATTTAATAGCCACACCTCGTATTTCTCACATTTTCATGGAGGGATAAAGAGGTCAATTAAAAAATATAAAGACTTACTTAAGAGATTTGTATTAAGTTAAGTTTTTTATAATGTAATAATTTTATTTATTATAATATAAATGTTATTCAGTTGCAAACACTGATATGCGCAAGTATTGCGACGCAGAAGATTGACCGGTGCTTTAAATATCTCATACACCAGCTCCTGGCTAATAAGTACAAAGTAAAGAAGTTAAAAAATACAGTAAACTCTATCCATATGCACACTTCCTACTCTTTTACCCTATTTCTCAGTGTGCCAATAAGTCATTCGAGAATTAAAAGCAGTGCGTAATACGTCAGCTGAACCCAGTGTTTTATAACTAGTACATTTTGCAAGTATTGTATTATTTTTTCATACTTTTACAATACAGTGTAATGGCATCTAAACTAAAAATTTTGTCGTTAGATTTAAAGGTTTTGAGTGAATTATAGAAAGATGTAATTAGCGCAGTTCTTCTGTTGGCACGATATTGAAAAAAATAAATGTAAATGCCTAAAATGAAGAGAATCTTTAAGAAAATTCGTAAAGCAGAATTTCAAGGAATTAATGAAACGGTTCTGCAGTAGTTTCGGAAAAATATTGCATTTTTTCAAAATGACAGTATTTTATTCATACAGTACTATTTAGAAAATGTTATTTTTTGAACACTTTACAGTATATAAATTTATTTCAATAAACTTTTCACTCAATACTTTAAATTGAAAATAGTGTATAACAGTTTTTACAAATAAAAACACATTTTATATACGTTTTGGTTGAGCTTACTCTAAAACGGAAATCTCTTTATAGCGGCGAAATCTAACGTTCTATTCAATGTCGCTATAGAGAGATTTTACTGCTTTAAAAAGAATGATGAACATTATTTCTAATATTTTTTCTTTTATAAATCTAAATAAAACTGGAATATTTATGGATAAACGTAAACTCGAGTTACGATATCAATCTATAAAAAAGTGAAAATCTAAATAAAAAAATACAAACCAATGTCATTTTTGTCTATTATTTTGAAAATTTTGAAAAAAAAAAATATATAAAAATAGATTGTTGGAGTTTTGAGAAAAGCGAATTTTTTTTAGTAAAAAACAATTTGAATTTAAACTGTTATGAACGCAGTTCTATGATATTATGCTTTTCTCAAATTCACATTGGGAATTACTAACGGTTTAAATGAGGGAAAACAAGTTAGCGGAATTTTTCTAGACGTTCGCTTAATACGTTGGATGAATGGCTGTGGAATAAGATGAACTGTGAACGACTGGTTTAATAGTTATCTTGAAGAAATAAAACAAGCTGTGAAGGTTAAAGACTGCGTTACTAATGAAGGAATTGTTTTATGGGATTCCTCAAGGCTAGGAGCTACACTTTTTTCTAATTTACATAAATAGCCTATAAGAAGAGAATTTTAAAGGAAATCTAAATTCATTTGCTGATGATACGGCCCTTTGGTGTGTCCACGATTTATGGAATGATGTGCGCATGGCCAGCCATGGAGTTCGACTTGCGTGTGCCATTCGATGTTACTTTAAAACACATTAATTTTAAGTAGAGAAAAAACTAGATTTAGAAGTGATTTCCTTAACAAAGACTAAGGTCTTATTTTCCTACCAAATATTAGTGTAATGAATGTATTTGTAAACAAACAACTTGTGGCAGGGCAACAACTTGTGTGTGTGGGGGGTATACAAAATAGTATAACTGGGAACTTTGTTTTTTTTTATTATTATTATTATTATTATCATTATCATTATCATTATCGTTATCGTTATCGTTATCGTTATCGTTATCGTTATCGTTATCGTTATCGTTATCGTTATCGTTACCGTTACCGTTACCGTTACCGTTACCGTTGCCGTTGCCGTTGCCGTTGCCGTTGCCGTTGCCGTTGCCGTTGCCGTTGCCGTTGCCGTTGCCGTTGCCGTTGCCGTTGCCGTTGCCGTTGCCGTTGCCGTTGCCGTTGCCGTTGCCGTTGCCGTTGCCGTTGCCGTTGCCGTTGCCGTTGCCGTTGCCGTTGCCGTTGCCGTTGCCGTTACCGTTACCGTTACCGTTACCGTTACCGTTACCGTTACCGTTACCGTTACCGTTACCATTACCATTATCATTATCATTATCATTATCATTATTATCATTATTATTATTATTATTATTATTATTATTATTATTATTATTATTATTATTATTATTATTATTATTATTATTATTATTATTATTACTATTATTATTATTAAAGCATGAAGTGGAGTGTTGATTAAATTCTTTGATTCAGTAAGAATAATGAATAAGTGAAGTGTTAATCTCCGTAAAGTGCAACTATCTTTGCAGTCCACTCATCGTTTAACAATAATTGACTCCGAAATCTGGAACTGCTGACATCTGGATCAATAACTCTACTATTCATTTTAACTTCGCATCATTAAAGACACTCAATAATCATCTTGTTAGTTAATATAGTAACCTTTTTTTGGAATAAATTAAATTGATTGAACAACATCAATAGCTTTATATCCCTTTTTGTAGTACCAAAGAACCACCACGAGATAAATCATTAATTAGTTTCTGTATTTCTTGTAATTATTGTTTTAAATAATTAATTAAATTGAAGATCAATTTTTAATTAAATGAATTGTTTATAGGATATTGAATATTTTAGTAACAAAACCTTAAATATTTCTGTAAATTTACAATAAATATCAACATTTGCGAATTAATTAAAGTTTCATTATATAATTATTGAAGCCACAACGCTTCAAAGTTTTATTACAAACATTGCCGTCCAAATTGGTGACTGTTTATTATAATACATTACTTATTGTGTTTAACATTCGTTCACAATTTTGATCAATTTTGATTAAAAACGTAGCGTGAAGAACTACACAAGTTCATTTTAATTCAAAATTTTAAAATGACGTCCATTTCAAATTTTGAAAAATCAACTTATAGTTCACGTAACAAATTTTTGAAACTTCGATTTCATCACTGTATTAAGCTTTAAAATCTGCATAAATTACTTTTGATATTTATATTATATATTATTCTTAACGTTCTTTGACAAAGTGATATTGAGACCTGGATCGGCGTTAACTTTAAGTTCCCATTACTATGATCTCTGCGATATCTAGTGTTTAAATGAAACACTAATAATTATTCATTATTTTATTAAAGTAAGCAAATTGATGTTGCAGAGGTGTATTCGGAGTTGGGGGAGGGGTGGAGGTTAAAACGAATTAAAATTGAATAAAGGTGATTGAAAACGTTACAAACAAACACTAATAAAATTAAGCGTTCAATTATAACATAAATTTAAATTGAACAAGCTTACGTCTGTAATACACGTTTAGTATTTTGGCAACACTGATTATTTAAAACCAGATCATAGATGAAATTAATTATTGTTACAAGCCTGTGTAAATAATCTCACAGATAGAAATTGAATATGAGACAATTTCACACGTGATTTTTATTTATAATTAATTAATTTTTTTAATCCTGAGTATGATTTCTGTTACGTACCGCCAGCGTCAAAACAGTAAAAAGAGCCTTAAGCAATTTATTTAGTATCGAGCCTTGACATGAACTGGCAGAGTAAAAATGAAGGATTAATAACAGTTTAATTATACCGTGCTTAGTAAGAATAGTTATTTTGATTTAAAATTTTTTTGAAAATAAAACGCAAGAAAAAAATTATTAGCATAGTGCATTAATTAAAATATAATTTGTTTTAAAATTTGGTAAACTGTGTCACTCTTTAAAATAGTTTTTAAGTTGTTTTTTACTTTTTTACAAATACTTGGTATACAGACAATACTGGGACCATGCTGTCATCAGCCGGCGTTCTCAAATTTTGCCTTGCTAATGGACATCTGTTTCCAGAGCCCTCTAGAAATGTTTGTGAGTCCGTGCACATCACTGGAGAACCAACGAACAGATTTCACAGAAAGTTTTCAAGCAGGTTTTTGTCCGTATGTTTAAAACGTTCCTATCAGCATTTTTGATGCCCTTTCTACTGGTAACACAACACATTTTGGTTTTTGTAACTATTTGGAACATTTGAACGGATTTTGTTAAAGATCGAACTTGCCCAAGCTATTGCCAAAAACAATTTTTGTATCAAATTTAAATCAATTCGTACCAAAATTTTGAATTTTAGGGTGTTTTTATATATATGCAATTAATAATATATAATTATAACATAATAAAAAAACTTATTTCAAATTTAAATAATAAATAATATTTCTATAATATTCTATATAAGACATAGGTTAGTATCGGCTCTCATATTTTACAATTCCAGGTCTGGGTTTTACCATGATGGTCTCTCCAAAAGTTCATTTACCAACGGCAAGGTAACAAAACAGCACGTTTCAAATTCGTCCGCACTTTTATGAAAATATCAAAACCTTGAACTTGCTACAAAATCCATAAGGAGCTGCGACAGCCTCATTAGCTGCCAAGTCACGCACCGAAGCTCCCTCAGGCTGCCCCAGTGGCCTATCAGAAATATTATTGTTGAAACGGGAAACACAACACTCAGTAAGGCTTAGTTTTATTGCTTCACTTTCGTGTGACGTCACTACAACCCTAAAATACACGAAATAAAAAATCTCATCAATTTTATACAAAAGGACAATGTTGTTTACTGTATTTTGTTTATGGGGGCGCCGGTTACGCAACAAACGTTATGTGTGCATTGATGAAAACGATAAAATATGTTTACAATCAAAATAACTCGATTTTTTGGACTATGTCGGCCATGTTGAATTTATTTCCTGTAAGACTAAACCTGCTGTTACCTACTTACGATACAGAAAAATATAAAAAAATAGATACAAAATGTAAAATTCGAACCACATTCCCATAAATAGGACTTATATGATATATCACACATACTTGTATCTTAACAAATAAAGGATTAATTTTTATGGTTAATAGTAACATTAGATGGATAGGAATTACATTAAATACGACCCATAGTGTATACAGACTCTTAAATTATGTTTTAGGGCTCGTGGAATAGGTTTTTTGGCACTTCTGTGAAAGCGCGTATCTTTTGACTAATAAACCAGTTGTGCTTTTTGTGAAGTAGTTGTGTTATAGCAACACATTGATTTCTACATTTGCTATAACTTCCATTCTTTAACCTATATCACTTTCACTAATGAGGACTGATATTGGCGTTAACGGTGAGGTAAAAGCTTACTCCATTCTCGATCCTACGAGCTTTAGGCGAGCAAATTCAGATACGCAGCAGACTGGCCGGTGCATTAAGCCCTTCGACTTGGATCGGGGCTTCAAGAAGGCACGTATTCATACCGATAGTCAGGCAGCAATAAAAGCACTTACGGGTCCTATAATACAGTCCAAGCTGGTCTGGGAGTGTTGGACGAACCTTGACGTTCTGTCCCGGGATAACCGGGTAACTCTTTACTGGGTTCCGGGGCATAGGGGAGTTGAGGGTAATGAGGAGGCAAACCGACTGGCTGGACTTGGATCTGCATCTGAGTTTATCAGACCTGAGCCGGCTTTAGGGATTTCTCTATCGTTGGCCAGGTCCGCTATTAATGGGTGGATTACATGTCAACACCAGGTAAGATGGGACAACCTTCATGAGCATTCCCATAGTAAACGTCTCTTAAGCAAAGTTCCTTCTGGAGGAATCAAAGGGGCAGCAGATGTCCTGGACAAAGCAAAACTCAGGAGGATCATGGGGATCATAACAGGGCACTGTGGTCTGAGGGTGCACATGAACAGGATAGGTGTATACCACGGAGAAACCGTGTGTAGATTGTGCAGGAAGGAGAAGGAAACTGCAGGTCACATAATTTATGATTGTGAGGCTCTTGCTAGTAGGAGGCTAGGGGTTTATGGTTTCCAAGACCCTAGGGATCTTCAGCAGAATGTGCTAGTCAGTTGGTTGTTGGAACTTATTAGGGGCACCAATCTGTTGAACTAGGTATTTTAAGAAGTAAGTTGCACAATAGGTCAATCGATTGCAGTGCCTGTGGTTGAATTATCCCTTCCTCTAGTAATAATCTTAATCTTAAGCCCTTTGGAGGACGCGGCCTTTGAGATTTTAAGGTGTGAAAAATCGGTATGAAGACAAAAAATGTTATCAAATTTTTAAGTGACTATTTTCTCCTGTATACCAATTATAATAATGAGGTCAAGCGATTAGCGTTAACGGTAAGGAAAAAGCAACGGTAAAGTGGTCTTTTGTATATAGGTACTCCAAACGTTCAACTTAGTTCACAGCTCGCTAAAAGCACACAGTAACAATGATTTTTTAATGATTTTATGATCAAATAAGTTAGCTTGCCTACACTTCCGACAAAATAAGTAATATATACTTTTATTTTTATTTAGCTATGCCGCGGGGAAAATTCACCTTCTGAGAGGAAAGCTGGCTGACTTAGGAGCCAATATGTTGGCGTTAGTTTCCTTCACAAATATAAATCCCTCGTGTCCCAATGTCCTGTGGGCGGCCCTTATTGGAATCTGTTACACAACGTGTGAACCTTTTATAAAATGTGAACGATTGAGAACGTTTAGTCAAAATCCACAATGTATTAGTTACTGAAACTTCGTAGTTTAATATTACTTTGAACCATTTTTTTTTAATTTGAGTTTTTAAAATATTTTTATTTAATGGAGAAAAAATGAAGGCTTTTAAGTAGTTTTCTTTTTTAAAAAACTGTAGTTCGAAGAAAGGTTCAAAATAAGAAAAACGGAAAATATGTATTTCAAGACAGTTTGTATAATTTTAGATTAAATAAATTTATAATTAGTTAGTTTTTAAAGAGAAATAACAAACTGAATGCTTTCGGAGTTTGCTTTCGTAGAAATATTGTTTTACTATTACTTTATTGACGAACAAAAAGATATCAAATATGTCCCAGAAAAATTAAACCTACCCTTGGATTTTTTATTGAAAAATTACCTATTATAGGTAAATTGTACTGAATCATTGCCTATTGTGGGTACAGACTTTGTACTGAGGGCAATCTTTCTTCTAGAACACGTTTTGAGAAGCCGTTAATTTAACAACAAATATGTTCAAGATATTTTGAACATTGGTTTCAAAATGGTTGCAATTGGTAATCTAAAAAAAATATTTTTTAATCAGGAATTTATTGAATGAAATTTTAAAATAAAAATGTTAATGCAAATTTTAACGCTGATTATGAAATTATTACGATCTCCTAAGAACTGTATTTTTTTACAAATCAACGCTTAGTATCTGCATCAAATTTTGCTCAAATTTAGATATAAGTATCCAAATCGTAGGGCTCACTATAGGATACTATCGAGTTATCGAAAAAATTTTAAACCACCATTTTAAACTTTTAAATTACATAATGAAAATATAAAAATTAACCCTAATCAACTTTAAGTTCAATTTAGTAATTCCAACGAATTTTGACAATTCGAAGTGTAAATTTATTCCGTTGTTTAGGATTATTACGATTGTGAAATCAGATTTTCAAAAGCAAATTTAAACAAAAAGTTACGAATTTTTAAATATTCAAAATGGTCGCCATTTTGAAACTGCTAAAGGAATTTTGTCATTTAACGAACTTGTCAAAAATCGATTTAAAATTGGACTAAACCCCACACACACACACACACACACACACACACACACACACACACACACACACACACACACACACACACACACACACACACACATATATATATATATATATATATATATATATATATATATTATTATTATTATTATTATTATCTGCGTATAGACCCTGTTGGATCACGCAAAGCACTCCGACTCATGTCTTGTTCCTTCTAATCCTCCACACCTCCCTCATCCTGTCCCCATGGATCCTCTTCCGCTCCTCCGTCCATTTTACCCCTGCTCTCTTTGGGATTTCATTCTCTAGGACCTTCCAACCGAGCATCTTTCTCCTGTATGCGTGTCTATCTTCAACATCTGTTGAGTCTATTCCTGCGTCATGTAGGTCTATTCTGACTTGTGCGATCCACGACGTTGTTGATTTGACACCTTGTATGAATTCTGTTGGCAAGTCTCGTTGTTGGGAGTCTACTGATGTGTCCATAGAACCGAAGCCTCCTTCTTCTGATATCTGCTGACAGGTTCGATATCTTCTCCGTGGTCTTCCGGAAGTGCAACCTGTATCCATCTTCTGTTAATCTCGGGCCAAGGATCTTCCTCAAGATTTTGCGTTCTTCCTTCAAAATACCCTCCATGGTAGCTTTTGTGTGGAGTGATAGCGTCTCGCTTGCATATAATACCTCCGGTTTTATGACTGTGTTGTAGTAGTGTCTGATTATTGTGTGCGTCGACATACATCTCTTATTGTAGATATCACGCGTTATACCAAGAGCCCTCTTCATTCTCAGTAGCCGAACCTTTTGCGCAGCCTTCTCGCCACCTGTGGGTTCAAGAATTTCTCCCAGATATTTGAAGTGCTTGACTCTCTTTATCTTACCATATTTTGTGTTTAGTTCTTGAATATTTAATTTTTACAGAAGAATTAGGTTTTTTAAACGAGATCTGTAGACCGACCCTCTCTGCACATTCCTTTAGGACTTCTATCTGTTTAATCGCTGTTGTTTCATTATCTGTGAGTATGGCCAGGTCATCTGCAAAAGACATATATATATATATATATATATATATATATATATATATATATATATATATATAAAATTATTCAAGTTCAGGAACATCACTCATATCAAGGACTGCGCATCTGGGTCTTAACATGATGGTCTCTACAATAGATCATTTTCTTATGCAAATTGGCTAATAAAAACACAGTTCGGAATTAAATCGGGAAAAAACAAAAACTAAGCCAGTTTTTTTCTATTTACTCGAACACCTTAAATTCATTTAATTTATTATTTAGTAGTTGCCTACACTGATTTACAGATTTTGAGAAATTATATCAATTTTCGTTGTTATCGTCGATAGTCCTCGAATCAAATTTTTATGAGAAATAATTAAAAATAAGAAAATTTGTGTAGTGATTTCGCACCTTCATAAATATACTAAAATAGAAATGTCTTGTAAGATTCCCACAAAGGCTTTTCGTCAAATACTCGACTGGATTCCAGGAATACTTTCCCTTAGACTCGACAATAGTTAACGCCCCCTTATAATCTTTGTTCAGTCACTAAGTTTCCTGTTAACCCTGAACTCTCGTCTGCATTCCTGGTTGAATAATTGTTTAAGTTTCGTAAAATGTAAATCGGACTTCTCGCGTATAAACTCAAACGCAGGGTAGAGCGTTCCGTTAATTAATAAGGGGGATTAAATTCACCCCTGACCACAGGTTGTGGTTCAGATATCTGGTGTGCCCAAAATACGCTCGTAACCTTGGAAACGGAACAGTGTAATTGGAAACTGATATAGTTATAAGTCACTTTACAAGAAGGAGAAAATTAGCGGCTGAAATGGTTAAGGGATGACAAACAAATAGGTTGTTTTTATTTTCTAGTAAATTTCCACTGAAAAATCAGCTGTAGCAGCTGCAATCATGGTAAGACCCAGACCCGGGAAAATGAAATAAGAGCCGATTTTCTCATTTGCCCTCTAGATCACTTTCTGAGGTGTACTATAAATTTAATAAATAGGCTATATTTATATATTTGTGTGTGCGTGAGTGCGTGCGTATTTTATCACTATCATGATCGCAATTTCGGTTTAATTTGATTCAAACTTTGGACAAGCTTGGGCAAGTTCCTTATCCAGCAAAAACCTTTTCACACTTTCAAAACGGTTTTTTTTTATTCATAATATTTGTTTAGTTTTTTTTTTCTATTTTTTCATTGTCTGGTATATTACCATTTTATATTTAATTATTTAATTTATTTTTTAATTTAAATTTCTCTCCTTTTATCACTACTTTCCTATAAATTTTATTTTATTAGTTTTTTTATACGACGTTGAATTGTTTATTCTTTATTTATTTATTCGTAGATTAATTATTTTTATTTATTTTGGATATTTTCATGTATTATGTTTGAATTTATTTGATTATTTGTTAACTTTATATTTATTCCTCTACTGTCTACGGTTGTAGCTGAAAAATCACTTTCGGTTTTGTCACGCTTTGTGTTGTCACGACCTGATTTTTACTACAACCCTGATCCTGAGTAGTGCACTTAAGAGCCCCTATTACTCGCTCAGACGCATTCAAGCCTCATATTCGGGAATTGGTGATATTTTCCATGCTTTGATTGCTTGATCTGGTTTCATTTTCATATCAGCAGATCTCGGTGTCTCCTTTTATTCAAAATATCTAACTTTTTTTAAATCCGATTTAACCTTCTTAATTACCGTTAAAACCTGTTTAAAGTAGCATTTATATTTTCAAATTTTATATTTTATATACAATACGAAAACGTTCAGTGAAAGGTTTGAATTAGAGAACGTAATAAGCGCGCGCAGACAAAGCACATGACAATGTTAATGAACCCTCAAAAAGTAATCTGTACACAGTACAGGATCGGAACTATTTTCAATGTCTCAGGTTTGAGGTCTTACCATGATTACGTTCCAATAACTCATTTTTTATTACAAATTCACTAATAAAGAGAATTTATTAAATTATCTTCTCAATTTACACACTCTGCAAACAAACTGTCTGAACGCGACAAAATTGTTTTGGCAATTTATGTTGTTTCGCATTCTTCAGTTCAACATAAGTTAGCAAAGCTTCCAATATTAGAACGCGTATTTGAAGCAAGGCGTCTTTTTTAAGATGGTTTACAAATACCAGTTCTGTACAATGTTACTTATTGTAGTCATATTTTGTTAGTTGGTGACTTAATGAGTTGTGAATGCCGAACGTAGGCGGCGCGCCATAAGGGAGACTTTCCGTTTGTGGAAACTACTGTACATTTTTTGGATTGCCAAATTTCAAAGTTGGATTCTCGCAATCTTGAAAACTTTCTCATCTGTCCGTTCTCGTGTCCTTGATTGAAAAAGATGGATGGTTTTCTCTTGTATGTTTGTTCGTCTGAACAGATATTTAAACTAATTGACCGATTTTTAAAAAATTTGAAATGTTAATGTAATTTTTGTTTATTTTCCTATAATATATCAAACAATATTTTCATTTTTCAAAAACAAATTTTTGGTCTGTTTTTTTTTCAATAGAAAGTCAATACTTCCATTGATCCTAGTTTTGCCACTCAGCTTTGTAGCTTATTATATAGTCTCGTCCACAGGTTCAACAGTCCCAATCAAACCTTACGTGTTTAGAGAAAAGTGAGATACTTTGGATGATGTTGCCCTGTTCTATCGTCTAGGCCCCCCACCCCACAGAGTGCCTAGGGATTCAAATCGTTTCCTGTCTAAAGAAGGGCAATCAAAATATATATGTTTTCTCAACTTTACTACATTTCCTACTCAAAGGATTTGTCATATCAAAGCCTATGTTGTAGATGACTGCGGAATGTCCAGTGACCACGTCACTCTCCGCTGTTCTGTCTGTTCAGCCTAAGGACCTCGCCTGTGAAAAATCTAGTTGGACCCGCAAGGATCCTCTTTGACTGTACAAGACCGTTCATTCTCTCCCAAGACTTTTGGTATTGGGGAATATGCCTGCGTGCTAGAGTAGGCCTACATATATACTCCAAATACAGGTTCACGGCCAATGAAAGTTTCTTACCAGTTTGTTCGAATAACTTCCATAAAATAATAAAACTCAGATATTTTTAAGATCGGTAATAACAATTTTGATACAATTTTGCTCAGGTGTAATCCTTAAGTACCAAAAAAAAGTCGAATTTCCTCCACTTACACAACATTTCTTTCCAGATTACCACCAACTCTCGAAGGATATAGATCTAATTGCCCCCCCCCTTAGTGATTGGAATTTTCCTATTTGCTAATGTTTAACCGCTTATCTTTATTTGAATATCCTTCTTATATTAACAAGTAAAATAATCATAAGTAAATACACTTAAACTAATTATTAAAATTATGATATCTTAAACCAATAATTAGTATAATACGCGAGCCGCCTCGGTGACCTAGTTGATAGCGTACTGGGCTTTCACCCCGAGGATCCGGGTTCGATTCCCGGCCAGGGCTTGGCATTTTCATACGCTATAAATAATCCCATTGTCTGCATTAGCCCAAGTGTGCACAATAGTCGGACGTTAAACACCAAAAAAAACTATAATACGCGTGATTGTTGATTCTATCTAACTTAACGAGTGACTTTCCAAAAATTGCTTGGATACTTATGAAATACTTGTTTGATGTACCGTATACAGAATGTATAAACACTGTACATAAATTTATTGTAACTTACCATTTTAGCTTATTTCAACTTACCCACTATATTTCAGAAAGTTGTGACTATTAGTGACAGTTTTGTTGGGGTATTTTAGACCAACCCCACCGAGCTGATCATGGGGGCAATTCAACATCACCACTCACATCTCCATTCGTTACTGAAGTTTCCAACAATTTTGTAAATTTTCTTCATTTTATGAGTTCTGTTTTGTTTATCAATTGTAAGTTTTACATTTTTTTTATTTTTGACCTTTCAAGGAATAGGCTTTCAGCGTTTGATTTTAGTTTTTTTTTATATTTTAACATAATCCTAGCCATCAAGATATTGATACTGAAACGAATATTTAATGGCAAGAGGGGTGAATACAAACAAATCTGCCGAACGGAAGAATGTAACGGAAATATGGAACGAACGAGTAAACGAATTTAGTTTCTTTCTATTTCTGTTTATTTCTTTTTCTTCTTCCATTTCGATAACAGTATACGCGTATTATATAAAAACGTCGTGTTGCTTTGGTTTTGATGTTTTTTCTTAGTTGAAGAACACGTGCACGTTGTAATTGTTTATAATACACTCGAAATTAATATAAACGTTTATAATAATTGTTGTTAATATTGCTAGTTCTTTAATAACATAACCTGTAACATATTATAGCCTATCAGCTGTTCAATGAAATCAGCTGATAGTTACGAATTAATATAAAACAACTGATGTTTAACTACAGTAAATAATATTTAGTAGGTTAACGTATTTAAACAAAACAAGATATTTGTAAACAAATCTTCAAACTAATTATATATTAGTTAGGCAAAGACACCACGAACAAAGCTTCTCGTCTGTCGGTAACTCTCCGAGTTCCACACGTGTAGTTTTTTATTTATTTATGTTTTAAGTGAGGCATTTTAGAACGAGAGTTGATTCAGCTTCTCGAAACGTCGTGTATTGTTCCATGTACATAACTGATAACGAATCTCTGAGAAAAAATAATATGAATATTCTATAATTAAGAAATAATTTTAAAAAACCCTTCATATGCCGTTCAATAAACTCATGACGGTTTTATAAAATATTTTTTAACAAAAGTATTAAAGCAAAAGTAATTCTGAATAAAATTACAATTACAAAACCGGCAACAGCTTGTTTGCACAAGTTCTCTTTGCTGCAATACTCTCTGTTATTAATTTAACTACGATGTGAAATTTGCATACACAATTTAATGAAATTCACTGGTATTAAAATTATTTTTAGAGTTGATCCTTCAGCTTGGTTGGTTTCTGTCGATTTTGCCTTTTTATATTAAGTGCTAGCACAATATCCAGTTGAGTTATCAATTTGAGTTAGTAAAGGTCAAAATGGTTTCTTATTTTCTCACTAGATAAACTAACACATCGCTGAATATTAGACCGATTTTTATGAAATTTTGAGTGAAATTTGCAATTTCTTGAGAGTACTTTTAAATAATAATTTTTTTCATAACTAATTTTTGGTAAATTAATTGTTAGAAAATTGAATTTTTGTTTAAATATTTAGAAAATGTAGTTCATAAATACTCAGACAAAATGAGTTTCGCTATAGCTTCAACAAATCAAACAAGAGCTATTCAGCAAAAAACGTATTTTTTTAAAGAAATTTGTATCATGTATCAAAATTTATAATGAAAGTCAGTGTAGCAAATTTTATATAACATAAATTTAGGGTTCAGATGTAATTCTAAAAACAATAATAAAAACGTAATAATAATAATAAACAAAAACAATAATAATAAAACTAAAAAAGAGTTAAAAAGGTTGTACAAAAAATTAGAGATCCTTTTAAAGTGCCTTAAACTTTCTTACTTAGCAGAATTTTTAATAAAACGACAAAATCAATCTTTTGTAAGACAATTTTTTTCGTAAGACAATTTTCGTGTGTTTTACTGTTTTTGAAATCATCAACAGTTTAGTAATTACAATACAAATATCAAAACAAAATCACACCAAATTAAAAAAAAACCAACTCTTCCTTTTGACAAAACTCCTATGTAGGTCAAAATGGTTACTTTTAGAACCCCAATTTACTTACGTCACCTTGTAAAATCTACAAGAAAAGTTTAGTACATATATTTTAATTTTAGAAAAGTAGTTTTTTTGTAAGACATATTAAAGTAAGAGAAGCAGAGGCACGTGCTAAGGAGGGGGAGAATACAGCAGGTGGAAACGTCTTGTTCTGTTTGTGAATTTGCCCTTAGGTGTACTAGACTAATGGATATTCACTCCTTTACTGGCATAAGTAATTAACTTTGGTATAATGCAGTAATCTAACATGCTGACATTTCTCTTTGGCAATACAGATAGAGTAATGGATATATTTATATATATATATATATATATATATATATACGTGTGCATATATACAATCGTTTTTCAATGATAAAACAATTTTTATGAAGGTTCTTGTAGGAAAATAGCCACGTTAAAGTCATGAGTAGATAAATTAGTTTTTTGATTAAAATCTGAATAAACGAGTTGAGAGGGAAGCAATTTTGAATAATTACTCACTACTTGAATAATTTAATGCTCTCTTAATTTTTTTTTTACTGCTTGTGGTACATAACTATGGGACAATTATTTGGATGTGTGTATGTTTGAAACTACCGATTCGGATAAACGAATGATCTGAATAACCGAATTATAATGTAAAGTGATAATTTTAATCATTAAAATTCAGATAATAGGGTGATTTAAATAAGCGTCAATCGTTTGATAAGACGAGTAATTCGGATTATCAGGTAATTTATATTTTCACTGCCCGGATAATAGGTAGATTTAAATTTTTGTAAATTTGAAGGTATTTTTACAAGGATTCACTTGTTTTATATATTTTGTGTTAACTAAATAGATGTGTGATTGTTACTTTCAGAATTAGAGGGAAAAGTTGTTAATTAGTAAGGAAAGGGTAAATCTTACGGCAGTAACTGCAGTTTCGAACTTAAGATGCGCAAGTTCAGGTACGGAGCAGACTGACCGATGGCTTGAGCCACCTCGATCACCGGTCTTTATTACTGGATAAAACTAAACAAAACTTGGAAAATTTCGCATCAAGTAAAAGCCGTTTCAAAATCTTTAAATGTCATTACTCCTTATTGAATATTTGATTTTTTTCCATCATAATTAGCTTTGAAATTGCACAGTTGAATAAGATTTTTTAAAGAAATACGATAACATAGTTGTGGCTAAGTGTTTAGAAAAATCAATAATTTCTGTGCCAAATTTTAATGACGTTCTTTGCCCACGATTTACCATTTATGGCCGCTTGAAGAGCTCATTTTCCATTTGTGAAAATTTCCTAATAAATTAAAATATAATATTCGATTAATATTTATAGAGCCTATTTTTAACAAAATTTTCAACAATAATTTTCTGTGAAATAACCAATGAGTTTTACTGCGTGAAAGGCTGACGTAGAAAATTTAATAAGACTTTTTCGAATGTTTGGCAAAAAAATATTTGTGCTTTTCTCTTGCGAAACTTACTTCCGAAAATTTAGAATTGGAAACAAAAAATTACAAAATATTCCGGGTACACTACTAAATTTGAACAAAATCTGTTTTCAAATATAAAACGGATTGCAAAGAACCACGTTTATGACCTTAAAAAGGAAATTTCGACATTTTTTATCCAAAAACACGTACGCTCATATACAAAAAACCTCAAAATATCCTACCAACACAGACAGTAAAAATTATAAATAATCAAATGTAGTCTGTTTGTATTGCGATAAACAAAAAGACGCAAAGTCAATGAGCCAGGCTAATATTAGTACATATTTACTGGAATATTTGTTTCGTCGTAAACAGTTGGTAAGCCTGTAAGTGTTTACTACTTTTAGTCTAGTTATAGTTGATCTTGTAACTAGCTAAAAATAACTTGAATAGAACTGAAATACTCAATGTCGTATCTGTTGTTATTACAGGCGAAAACAACGATCAAATTGAATTTGCTATAAACAAATGTTGAATAATTTGAAAGGGTCTGCTTGAAGTACTTTGAAACACGGGAAAATACAATTGTGCACGCAGGTATACAAATTTACAACAATCTTACTGACGTATGAAAAAGAATTGTCTAAAAAAATAACACCCAACTCTACTTAAACGAAAGTTTTAATATGCAGACATATACTTATTTCTTCTAAAAATTAAGTACGTCATAGCATAAAATATTTTGGCTCTTTGGGGCGGGAGAGCGAATCCGGGACATCCGTGTGAATACCAGAGATGTTAACCTCTGTACTTCTGTTTATATCCTTTCGCATTCTCCTGACTGTTATACTGTCTTTGCAATACAGGGCAATCGTTTAAATGTAATATTTGATTAGGTATCAGGGGGATAGGTGGTCGATGTGGCTAAAGCACCGGTCAGTCTGCTGCGTTTCTGAATTGCGACGTAAAAGTTCTCAGTTCGAGCCGCAGTTACTCCCGTTACCGTTAACGCTGATCTCTCGTTGTCCTCATTAGCCTAACTGGCATAAAGTATGGACGTTAACAAAAAAAAATGTTTAGATACCGTAAAACAAATAATCAAATTACAAACTCCTGCAACTAATATCATCTTTTTTAACAAATTTTCTGACCAATCCCAAACGTCAATTAACATGAAAGAGCGGATGTTTTTTACATCAAGGTGCGACATAATTAACTCTATCTTCATCCCTTTGAGGCCGAGCCGCTTTGACAAGAGTCTAATTTGTCTTCGACCCTTTGAGTGTCCCACACATGCTCCTGATATTTTTTCCAGTGACGTTCCATCGGAAAATGGTTAGAGGTTTTGCAACAGTTTTCATGGACAGACTAAGAACGTAAACTATGAAATGTGTACCGGTTATAGTTCTAGTAAAGGTTTTAAGGCTAGCGTTGAAATTTTGATTAGATTTTATTCACACCAAAATTTATTTTGGCGTGTACATATTTCTCACCAAAAATTCACAATACCGGTTCAATCCCTTTCAAGATAACAATGATTCAAAGTCTTAAAAAACCTTATCTTTTTTTTAAATATAATTGTAACCAGCGTTAATTTCTTTCTTTTATAATAATAATAATAATAATAATAATAATAATAATAATAATAATAATATTAATAATATTAATATTAATAACAATAATATTAATAACAATAATAATAATATTAATAATAATAACAATAATAATAATAATAAAATAGTTGTGTGTGTGTGTGTGTGTGTGTGTGTGTGTATGTGTGTGTTTACATACGACAGTAACTCTAGTCACGAATACACGGCCTTGAGATGCGTAAGTTCAGAGACTCAGAAAACTGACCGGTGCTTAACCACTTTAGACACGCCGGTTTCTAAAATCAGTAATATTTGCGCTGTGCGAATGCGCGGCCTTCCTGGACGAATGAACGTCCGGATAGACAGTCGTTTGAACTCCAGTGGAAGTTTTAGAAAAGGAACTCAGCTTTTTGTTAGTGTGATAGTAATTACAATGGGCAGTTGGATTTTGGCCCCGAAGGGCGCTAGACCTTTGGGCCGAGGACCGATGAGGCTATATTAAGTTATGGGGCAGTCGATTTTTAGTTATCATATCAGTTTAGTGTCCCTCCTATAATATGTAGCTATCTTGCTAGTGAAATTAATACGTGTATCCTGCTTAGTTAGGTGTTTTTGTGTTTCTTCTCATATAAGCTGATCTCCTAACTTATTTGTTAATTTTGGTCCTGGGAGGAACTTAGACTAAAAGAAGATCCACCGCCGCGGCCAAATTAGGCTTTCAAGCCGCGAATTTCGCAACAAAAAAAAATCATCTGAATTTGCTACGGTAACCTGTAACAATATATATATTGTAACAATATATATTATATATTGTTATTGTAACAATATATATATATATATATATATATATATATATATATATAGAGAGAGAGAGAGAGAGAGAGAGAGAGAGAGAGAGAGAGAGAGAGAGAGAGAGAGAGAGAGAGATTTACTTTAGAAGAGATTAAATATTATTAGGCCTAATTGATTCTTACGGCCTATTTATAGTTTTCTCTGTAGCTTTAAAGCAATATTGTTAGAACACAGCAACAAAAGTAAGTTTTAATTGTGTGCTTCTGTGTTTCATTTTAAGCTTTAATTAAAATTGTAATTGAAAGAAAGAAAGTTTATGCAATTATTTATTCACTATTTATTTAAAAAACCCCTACAGTCATTGAATATTTCTGTTTCTGTATTAATTAAAAGGAAGAACCAATCTTGTTTGTGAAAATGATTTGGTCCGCTCTGAATGATTTATAGCACTATTGTTTATTTTTAAAACACCCTGTTTCAATCTTAAAGATACGTTTATGCTGCAGCATAGCTGCTGACTGTAGCCACGACTCTCACATTGTGTGTGGCGATGTTAACCAGTGACCAGACTAGAAAGAATAAGCGAGTGTTGTCCTTTATCTTTTCGTAGTTCCTGAAAAAATTCAATGACTACATGTATTGTTTTGTAAAAGTAATAAAATCAGTTCTTATAACTAACTTTATCACTTAGGTTACAGCCTCTGCGGAGGACCAATCTGGCAGTACAGATATTTTTATCAGTCAAAATCCTATAGACTAGCTGACTTACTTGGCAAGATGTCCTGGATGTCCTTTGTGTACTGTACAGTCGCCGGTGATAAATCGCTGCGGTCAGGAAAGTCACTGCCACTAAACTATAGACTTTGTCTGATGAAAAATCTTACAATGGACTGGTAAAACGAAGGAAAAGTGTGTTTATTAGTACCGAACTGGTTGTCGACGTGGTCTGCCGTGTCAGTGTAACGTTTAATAACCATCCGTGATTAACATGATAATTTGTGGACAAAAGTGAACATGGTTATTTGCAAATTGAAAATTTAGTAATCATGCAGGTCTAATTACATTTAATTTATCGGCGTTTAATACATTAATAATGTATCTACTTATTTCTTTGAATAACTAGTTTAATTACATTTATTTCATGTATACAGAGAGAGTTACTATTGACTCATCAAATGACTTTATCTGGAGTTATCTGGAAACACAAAACTTAACGGCTATGATACGAGGGTTGATCAAATATAAACGAGACTGACTTTCTAAAAACTTTTCCGTTGGACATTGAACTCTAAAGGGTGGCGTTTCAGGTAGCCTGGGAGGTTTGGGACGGGCGTAGACGGGCAACATTTCCGTTCGGACCCTTCAGTATAAAACTATACTATGAGTGAGAGTGAAGTGCACGTTTCCGTGGAGCAGAGAATTATTATTAAGTTTTTGGCCAAGGAGGGGGTCAATCCGACTGAAATCTTTCGTAGAATGACGGCTCAATACGGGGACAGGACCCTGTCAAGAGCTCGCGTTTTTGCTTGGCACAAGGAATTCGCCGAAGGACGGGAAGCAGTAGAAAACGAAGCAACCAAATCACGATCGTCGGCCGGGAAGGTAATGGCCACTGTATTTTTCGACAATCAAGACGCCTTTCACGTCGATTTCCTCCATCAACGACGCACAATAAATGCACAATATTATTGCGATGTTTCAGAGGCCGCAAAACAGTCTTTTCTTAGGAAAAGGAAATCTAAACCGGCGAGAAACGTCATTCTTCTTCACGATAATGCCCGACCACATTCGGCGAACGCTACGAGGCTTAAACTCGATCAAATTGGCTGGGAACCAATGGAACATCCCCCATACAGTCCAGACTTATCACCCTGCGACTATCACCTGTTTGGGCCACTCAAAGAGGCGCTTGGAGGCCAGCGTTTCGAAGACGATTCTGCGGTGGAGACCTTCGTGCTCCAATGGCTCAATGAACGCCCGAGAACTTTTTACGAAGATGGAATTAAAAAACTTCCAATCCGGTGGGAAAAATGTGTTACTCGTGCGGGAGACTATGTAGAAAAATAAGTTGTATCAAGAATAATTTGTAAGTAAGCAATAAATTTTTAAAAAAATCAGTCTCGTTTATATTTGATCAACCCACGTAATTAACTAACCAATCTGTAATTCAATCAAATAATTACAACTACAATTAATTAAAGGGGATATCCATTGAGTTTAAATAATTATTTATAATCTAGTTTCTCTCATAAGAATTAAACAAAAATCAATTAAAATTCACTTTTTGAAGTACACACTAGTTAGTAATTAATCAGTATAGTTAAGATGTAGAGAGAAAAGAAAACGCACTATCGCGTCGAACAATGCGAACTTCAACTACACGCGGACAGTTGTGGTCGCTAGCGGTAATAGTCGAGCAGTTGCGGAATTCAACTACACTCAGACGCTGTGGTCGCTGGCGGTGACAGTTGGAAAAGCGCAAACTTTAACTGCACTTGAGGTCGCTAGCGTAGCGAGTTTAAATTTGAACTGCCCGTGGACACTTGTGGTCGCAAGAGGTGCGAGTTGCAAAGTGAGCCAGGCGGTCAGTACCGGTAGGTCCTTACAACCGACCTGGCTGCATTTATATGTTTATCTTTGATGTTTGTTGTAATACTATGTTCAGTATAATAATCTGCCTTCCCTAGTTTCGTCAATTCTTCTTTCGTTGACGCGTTTCGGAGAACCTCCATCTTCAAAAACTATTTCTATACTCCATAGTTTTTGAAGATGGAGGTTGTCCGAAACGCGTCAACGAAAGAAGAATTGACGAAGCTAGGGAAAGCATATTATTATACTGAACATAGTGGCAATAATTCTAGCAGAGAAGAAGAAGAATATAAAAAGAATTTGTTGTTGTAATACTTTAAGTAACATGTATTATTATATTTAACAAAGACTTGTAACATTTGTACTTCGGTTTTTCCTGTTGGGGTAATTTGACAAACAGGAATTGATAATTATAATATTATATGTATGAAAAGGATTAGAATAATGGATATTATATTATGTTTAACTGTTGGCTTAAAACATTGGTACCTATGGCGGGAGATAAATAAAGGTACGTCTTTCAATTGGAATATTTATGTGCTACTCAATCCTCGCCACAGCGATAATAAACTGGTTTGGTTTTCAAGCCACGATCATCGCTTAGCATCTTCACTTGTTCTGTGTTACTCCCTATTAATTGCAGTTATTTTAACTCAATCTTACTCTTTCAATTCATTAATTCTGATAATTCAGTCAGTTAAGATGTAAAGTTTTTACAACAAAGTTATCTGAAAAGTAAATCCGTGTATAACACTTTTTATTTCTGAAAACTTTTCCCGCCGTAAGATTTACAGGTCAGACAGACTATGTTCGGTCGTGTTTAGATTTTTCTTAAATTCTGTTTCATCAACGTTTAAAATAATTAAAAGTTTATTGTGACTGAAAGGTGTGGAAAAGCAGTCATCATTTTTGAGTCACTGATAAAATTTGTGAAAGTAATTTGTAAAGTAAAGATGTACAGGCCCTACCGTACGTTCTTATTACTTCAAGTCAAAATCCATATTGTGTCAAATTAATCTTAATCACTGTGATATGATGATGAGAACATTGTTTCACTTTTATCACACTCTGTATTGTCTGCTTCACTTGACACTCACTCACGATGGAATGACCGCTGCAGGATAAATACGCCACGTCTCATAGTGGGCGGTCATTGAGCACCTCGGCGAGCTGCAGCATAAACGTATACAGCTGCCGTCGTGTCGGAGGTATTGAAGCACCTGTCAGTCTGCTGCATCTAGAAACTTTCGCAAGTCAAGGTCGTATGTTCGAAACTAGAGTTACTGTAGTAAGCTTTTCCCTTACCGTTAACGCCGAATCTTCTTTATCATTATTTAGCTGGCACAAAATAATGTTTAAGTCAACAGTTAAACATAATATAATCTCCATTATTCTAATCCTTTTCATACATATAATATTATAATTATCAATTCCTGTTTGTCAAATTACCCCAACAGGAAAAACCGAAGTACAAATGTTACAAGTCTTTGTTAAATTTAATAATAAAGGTAGATACTTGTCGAGTTGCAGCAAATTAAGGTCAGGTGGCTACTGAATGCGGAGTGGAGTTGTGCTGAACGGAGCGGCTACACATTAAACCTATTTGTTTAATGTAAGTGCGGCCAGTGAAAGCGAAGCGGAGCTGTGCGGAGTCAAGCGGCGTCTGTTTTGGATGCGCAGTCCGCTCCGCTCAGCGCAACCCGGCCTATTGGTATTAATCAGTAAACAAAGAATCAGTAAAATCTGATTCAGAGAAAAAGAAAGCGGAATATCAAATAAAAAATCGATATATCGCGTAATGTTTCCTTGTGGCGAAACACTTCTTGAATGAAATGTAATCTTCAGAACGTTTTTTTTAAAAATTAAACAATCATCACAAACAACTTTCTCCAATAGCGAAGTTTTATTGTTCCTAAAAAGCACGCAGCAACGTTTATTAGAAAAGTTTCTCGCTACAAAATGTATTTATGACATAACTGCTTATACATTTCCACTTTAGTGATTGGCTTATAATAACACGCCCAGCTGAAACCCCGAAGCCCCGACAATAAAGTCAGCAACGGTGTTCCCAAATTAGTTTATTTTCATTTAAACTTTCTCAGCTGTAAACTCCATTTATTCCTGCCTTCATGCACGATAAACGACTTTTCTTTCTACGTCGTCAGGTGGAAATCTTTTAAAGAGATTATTTTATTTCTGCGCAGATTTTTAACAAAATCAGACAGTCTAGACGCCTTTTTAAATTTCCAACGTCACTAAAGTTGTCTTACTCAAGTGATGGAAGCGAATTTACAACACTAAATTTACTATTTTGAGTTTTTGACAATCTGATTTAATCATGAACTTCTTTTTGGCGTACGTATCCGTTACGAATAATGGCAATTTTGACTTCTTCGATGACAGTATTGTAGAGTTATGGAAAACCAAGTACTGGGATCATTCAAACACGATATGTTTCTTCTTCCATGGCCTTTTTTTCTAAATACGTTATGGGATATATTGCAGCAAGACGTATTTGGTTTCACTTAGCATAATGCAACCAAGATATTGCAGTTTCTGACACTTGATAACAGCAATTATTTCTAGGTGTTCCTTCGTTCTTCCTAAAGCATCGACGTTGGTCACACATGCTGTCCAAAAGGTTTTCAATGTTCCATATAACTACATCTCGAATGAAAGTAGTTTCTTCTTAATGACCACATTCAAAGACCGTAAAAGAAAACAGATAAGACGTAGCCTTGCAGGAGCCTTAGTTTTATCAAAAGAGATTCGAGATTTTATTTCCCGCGTGCTGTCCCAAACCTCATTCATGATGGTGCCCAGGTGGTTGTAATTACTTACTCTTTCTATAGTCTCCGCAGAGGATGCAGACTAGCTACACCTATTGAGAGGATTTAGACGTCGCGGTACCGAGTCTAACACACACTTACACTTAAAACACTACACTTATGACTTTACACTTTACACTCACACTTACATTCAGGGAGGCGATAACAGCCTCAATGTGATTTTCACCTAAAAAAAAATAATAAAAAATAAAATCTTTCTATAGTACCTTGATTTTTATAAAAAAAATAATATAATGACCACAATAATAAGAAATAAAATCTCCACTAACTGGACTTTTAAATTTAAAAACTTTGAAAATACGAAAATGATTTTTTACCGACATGAGTTTCGTTTTAGTGTATTTCATTGAAAGAAAAATTCGATCTGTGTATTTCGATAGACTTATCCGTTCTCAGTTCTGAACTATGAAAACAAACTAACAAACAGTAGTTTCTACTTTTATATTTGTCCATCTGTCTGTGTGTTTGTATACATCGCTGGAGACTAAATGGAAAATACGAATTAAAGTCAGTGCCATGTCTAAAAGATACTTTTAAGTAAAATCTTTCATTATAATTCTGGTAAAATTTGAAAACAACATTTCGAGAAAATTTTAAGATGGTTCAAGATTTATTTTAAGGGTCTTGGTCTCGAATTTAAAGTAAAACTGTACATTTTTCCTAATTAAGCCTTTATAAAGGCCTATAAAGAGCGAATGTTTCTTTAAGAAATTAGAGATCAGCTGTGTTCAACATTAGTATTTTGAATAATAGCTATTGTAATATCATTTTTATACTAGTTATTATTTGTGTATAGTGTTTATTTACATGTTTTCTGTTTGTATTTTTGAAGTTCTCGAAACATTCATGGAAACTTTTAATTGTAAAGAGGACGATTATGAGTTTGTAAAGAAAATCATTAAGTAAACATATTTTTTATAGTTATTAAGAAATAAATCTAGGCTATTTTCAATACAAGCCATAGTTTGGTATTATTCGTAAAAACCGATTTTGAGAAAATTAGATTTTTAACATTTTATTACAAAAAAGTGACATTTTCGTAGTTAAATAATGTCTAATAATGGGTAAACGAGACCTGCATACCATATTTTATCAAAATCGGAAAATTTGAGAGCATGTACGCACGTACTAGGATAGATATTCAAGGGAAAAACCACTTAAAGTGTTTGACTTAAAGAACCTGAAAATGGACAGTTCAGTGAAGAAAGATTTTTCACGAAAACTATTTTTTTATATTGCTAAAGTAAGCTGTTGTGAATTTTACGACTATTCACTGTTCACGTTTCGTGCTTATTGTAAAAACGTAAGCATAAAATATTCGTTTGGGTGATACTTTTAAATATTACAATACTTTTTGGAAATTCGCTTCCATCACTATAGCCTGAGAACAGCATGCCGCGAATGCTTGTATATTAATATAACAAATATAATAAACATGTTTTAACGTACATATATTTACATAAATGAGTTAATCAGTGAACACTGGACTCGTGTATGGTTGTAATATTCAAATACGAAGTATTATTAATTTCAACGCTCAGGTGTTTTACGTTCCGTTACCTAACACCTTGTTCTGCCATCTTATTACAAAGCTAATTGCTTAAGTCAGGGAGGGTGGTAAATTTCCATTAAAGCGAGCTGATAAACAGAACAAGACATTTCTACCTTCTGTATTGTCTCCTTCCCTCTTTTCCAACTTTGCCTTTATCTGTTACTCCCCCCTTCGTCTCTCCTCTTACTAAACCCGTAAATCCTACCTATACTTTTTCTTTCTCCTCTGTGTATGCAATAAAACAATAAATGCAAAATACTACACGAATTGCTCACATGAAATTATTTCTTTAAAAATCTTATTCGAAAACTATTTAAACCGTTAAATTAAAAGTTTAAAAAATCATTTAATCAGATTTTGCTCAAACTTTGAGCATGTATGAAAAACAATTTAAGACCATATAAATTAAAATATATATATATATATACATATATGACTTACATTGAAAGCCAATGTAAGTTCGTTCGACATAATTGTTTCGAGAAAAAACTTCGTTCCATGTTAATGTCGAATCGTATGTGACATCGTCGAGGTTGTTCGATTTCATACATGAAGCGAGATGTTCATAAGTACTTTGCTCAAAATAATGTTTCTTTTCGGAACAATTGTGTCGAACTTGGACATTTGTTTTCAGTCTAATTCACATTTTCCATACCTAAATAAATATACATTAAAACACACACACACACACACACACACACACACACACACACACACACACACACACACACACACACACACACACACACACACACACACACACACACACACACACCTGGTCCGGATGGCATACCAAAAATGGATGGCTCTTAAAATCGCTCTTGGAACTATTCCAGTTGCTTCGTAAAAGTACTGGATAACCGCTTACAAGAAGGAAAGTTAGCGACCAGGTGAAAGGAGCAGAAATGACTCTGATACCAAAGGTAAAAGAGTTTCCTGAAGAACCCATCATCCTATCGATCATTATGCCTACTTGATACAGCGGGGAAGGTACTAGAGAGGATTGTCTATGGAAGACTTAAACCATTCGCTGAAAGAGAAAATAGACTTCCGGACGACCAATACGGATTTTGGAGGAGCAGATCCTCCATTGATGATATTAACGGCGTCGTAAATAAAGCAAGACAAGTTATTGAAGACAAAAGGTGAAGAAGAGGTGCTAAGAAGTACTGCGCTATTGTCACATTGGGCGTTAAAAACACGAGGAAATAGTGGCTTGCTTGTAGTAGGTAGCATGGCAGTTCCAGTGTATCTCCAGAGGCTGATAGAGAGCTACTTTTAGAATAGAACTCTCGTCTATGACACTGAGGAAGGATAAAAGAGGTACAGCGTACAGCAGAGATACTACAAGGATCAATGCTTGGACCCCTCCTTTGGAACATCATGTACGATGCGGTCTTACGAGTCAACGTACCAACAAGTGTAAAGGTCTTCGGATTCTCCAATGACCTTGCAGTGTTAGTTAAAGGAGAATTTTTGAAAAAAGACGAAGTCCGATGGAATCGAACCGGAAACAGCTGACATCCACGGGTCTCCATCTCGTCGATCATAAGACGAAGGTTGTGCTCGTAATTAGCAGGAAAGGAAAAAGAGGGAGACAATAACTCTTACAGGTGGAGATGTGCAGATTAGTTCAGTCTCAGCCCTCCATTACTTTGAAGTGAGGGTTGACGTAAGACTTTGCTTCAAAGAGTATTTTCAGGAAGCTAGTGAAAAGGCAGTTGGAACCCCACATACTCATGCCGAATCTGGCAGGCCTAAGACAGGCACGCCGCCGACTCCTGGCAGGGGTACTGAGACAAGTGCTACTTTACGGAGCGCCAAGGTATCACGATCGCAAGCTATGTGCGCAAGGTCAGTGCAGTGTACAGTCGTACATTACTGCGTGTCATAAGTGTTTATCGTAAGTTTTCTACGAGGGTGCAAACATAGTAGCCCCAAATGGAGCTAATGGCCGATTAAAGACTGAGGCTCTACCGATGCTGAGTCATTTAACTACCATGAGTGGCAGTTAACGAAGAGCGAAATCGAACCCGGAGTACCTGACAGCAACGGTGGGATGGACACACCAACTGATAGGCAACACCCAGGATTGGTGCACCAGAAAGCAAGGAGAGGTGGGCTTCTACCTCACACAAGTCCTAACTGGCACAGTTGCTTCAGAGCCTACCAGTTCTGTTTCCGGCTGGAAACGTAACCGACTTCTCCCCTCTGTCTTTCGACAGTGGAGGAAAATTCGGATCTCGTATTTTTCCGCTATCGGAGATTCGACGAGGACTGGATGAACCTGCATATACGAGTATATCTGCGAGGCAGCATTGCACTGGAAAATCTGCTTGAGACAATGATGACTTCAGATGTCAACTGGAGGGCCATTGCAGGATTCGCAGGAGTAATCATGAAGAGGCTGAGAATTTAAGAACAAGATATAAGATCCAACGCTGTAGACGAATAGGCGGAGAGCCAGCCCACCGCCCAACGGAGTAATCTCTGATCGCGTTTCCGCAGGATGGTTCGTAGAAGAGGAAGAGTTTGGTGGTTTTTTAGTGGAGTGTAACCTACCCCAGATAGTCTATAAAAGACGTTTTCACCTTTTTTGGCATCGCAACACACATTTTTTTTTTTTTTTTTTTTTTTTTTTTTTTAACGTCCGAGTATTGTGCACGCTTGGGCTAATGCAGACGATGGGATGATTTATAGCGTATGAAAATGCCAAGCCCTAGCCGGGAATCGAACCCGGGTCCTCGGGGTGAAAGCCCAGCACGCTATCCACTAGGCCATCGCAACACACAAACACACACACACACACACACATATATATATATATATATATATATATATATATATATATATATATATTTAAAGACATATACGTATATATAAATTTTTAAAGACACTTCAAAATGTGATCTACAGTTGAGGATTAGCACTCATATAAAGCTTCTGGTTCTAGACCTTATAATGGGGGCCGCTCAAATAGCTGAAATTACTTTGGAAATTCCTAGGTTTTTACAACGTAACAAAATCCCCTTTTTTGACACAAAAGTTTAACATTATAAAGGTGTCAAACATGGAAATCAAATAAAGACACAACTTAATAGTGTAAAATCAAACAAGTATATGGTATAGTACCTTTTAAAATGCTGATGATTGATTTATTGGTATTATTTTTATCATGACATTATTGCCATCATTTCGTAAGCCTCAGCCTACAAATTTTTAATTTTAATTTTTGATCACTTAACCCTGAATGTTTCTTCGTAGTTTCAGTATTTTAAAGGCGAAGACATCTAGGCTTATGTTCTACTTCATAAGTTTATGTTTTGTGTTAGGCACTTGAGAAAGAAATACATCCCTACTCTCTAAACGTCTGTATTGTGTCTGTATGTAGAAATTATAGCAAATTTCCGAAAATATATATATATATAATATATATATATATATATATATTTTTTTTTTTTTTTTTTTTTTTTTAACGTCTGACTATTGTGCACACTTGGGCTAATGCAGACGGTGGGATGATTAATAGCGTATGAAAATGCCAAGCCCTCGCCGGGAATCGAACCCGGATCTTCGGGGTGAAAGCCTAGTACGCTATCCACTAGACCACCGAGGCGGCTAATTTCCGAATAAACAATAATAATAATGAATACGCCAATATTAATCGTGAATTTTTAATCATTTTATCGTCATGCGTTCGTCATGCAGACCATGAACACACGATCGTAATGCTCAGTATAGTTTGTGCATGAAATCGAGTAAAATGTCACTCATCAAAGAAACGTTATTAGTCCTAGTAACTGATTCTATACGTGATATTTAGCTACGAAAAAAGAGAAGAAAGATTACTCAAAATGCATAGTTTGATTACTCAAAATGCAAAGAATCACAGATCAGAACCTATAGAGAGAATTAAAAGAAAACAATCCAGTCGAAAACAAGAATTATATATAAAAATAAATAAGGTTCAGTTCCTTGCTTGAAAAGTGTGAGGTTAATGAGAAAAGCTGAATCAGCTGAACAGAGACCGGTAATCACGCTGAGATACAGTGCTCCCGGTAAACGAGTAAAGTACTGAAAAGGAAGGATTATTGAAAAGGAAGAAAAATTACAGTAAATTAGTACGTAAATTAAGAAATAGTAATTATAATACAAAATTTGTTACTTTAACAACTGAGTTTAAAACAGGATTATTGAAATAAAACGTGAAAATAAACTGAAAAACTTTTAAAATTTCGGTTAAAAACATTAAAACCTCTCTGTGCACATTAAAGTATGCAGTACATATGACGAAAGTTTTTTGTGGAATCATTCACCAAAATAAACCGCTTTCATCAGCATTGTAAACTTGATTCGGACCTAAACCTAAATTATTTACTGTTTCTTTAAACTTCTCTTTGTGTGGAGGAACATTAACATCGTACGATAGTTTTTTTTACTAGCAACAGACAAAAAATGGATTCCTCAACGTTTCTTTTAAATTAATCGTGCCGTCCGTCATTGTCTTTAGAGGTATTTTGTCCGTCATTTTTTTACCAAAAAAAATATTTTTCTCACCATTACCTCCCCTGAAATTAACGTATGTCTGTGTCTTTGTTGTAAAAACCATGACGCTCTTTTTTATTCTCTGGAAACTCGCTGAATTTCATGTTTGTCGTTCACTTTGACACACACTCGGAGTTTTGGACGTGCGATTTTAATTTTTCTTAATTTTTTTAAGGAACATAAACAACACTAACAGATTACTGAACGCGCCGAATTGCAGTACTTGGCAAATCTTTGAAGTACGTAAAGTTTTGTGCCATCATCTTTCTACTAAAAATTGGGGAAATTGTCACAGAATCGTGCAAAGCTATTTATAATGTGCTTGAAGGATGAATAATTAAGGATAAGAAAACCAACCTATATTTTTACACGATTTATTAAATTATAATAATTAGGGGGCAATATTAAAAAGTTAATTGCTGCGGGTATTGTTACGTCACACATCATTTTTGTAGATCCCATAAGTTGTGAAAGTCATAAATGTAGGCATCAGCTGCTAGTAATACAGAGTGATTCACCGTTAGAAGTAGAATAAGTTGATACACCTGGTGTAGTGTGGTGGTTTTTATAGTTTATTTAACTTTTACCCAATAAAAACATTGGTTTCTCTACGCTTCCATTATTGTCGGAAAGACATTTTACCGACTTGAAATGTAGTGTTTTCTTGTAGTTTATTTAACTTTGCTGAAATAAAACTTGGTTCATAATGTTCTAAGGAAAAGTACTTTCCTTAGCTGTGAGGCTGAAGATTTCCCGTACAAATCGAACTTGTCCTCTTTTCCTAAAGAAACTTTCTCATAGAAACCTTTTTCCTGTCTGTCTTTAGCATTACTTGCTGGTAAAACTTTTCTCTTTGAAGAACTAAAACTTGACTCCATTAAGTCTAGTTCATATATTGCAACATAATTTCTTATTTCACCAACATATAAATAAATATATACATATTGTATATATACATATATATGTATATATATATATATATATATATATATATATATATATATATATATATATATATATATATATATATGTATATAATAAAAGTGTAACATATAATAATTTAAATGAGAATTTTAAAATTAAAGTTGTGAAATAATTAGCAGCCTTAAAAAAACAAATCACAAATTAGAAATTTGACCCGTAAAATATCCACTAGAACAGTGATTCCCAAATAAATAAAGTAGGGACTACATACTACTAAATTAAGAAAAGTATCATGTCTTTTGTTGCAGTAGCTCATAGGCTACTGTTACTGAGTGTTTCGTTTGTGACTGATATTTTTAGCTAACTACACTTTTACATTGAAAAATGAGATATTGGAGCGGTTATGGTAAGACCGACACCCATGACCTTGAAATGAGCGCCAATCCCTCATTTCAATATATACATATTTGTTTGTAAATATATATTTGTTTGTTTGTTTGTTTGTGTGTGCGCGCGCGCGTATGATTCTGCAAAAATTATATAGTGAGAAAATATTATTGGTCCAATAAGAATTGCAACAAAAATTAGCAAAGATTTACTTTTTAAACAACTATTTTTTACTTAATTCTTAGTGGGCAACTTATTATTTGTAAACATAATTTTGTTTACTGATGCCTACCAAAGAGGAGGAATGGAAAAATATAGAAAAAGATTTTAAAACTAAGTAAAATTTCCCTAACGTTACAGCAGAGGTAGATGGCAAGCACAAGGAAGGAGATGTAAGTGGATATTTTTATTTATTAATAGCAGATGAAGCTTTCACGTTAAAGGAAGAGTTTTTGAAAGCTTTCCCTCAAAAAGATCTGACATAAGACGGGAAAAAATTTCATTATAGACTTTCGAGAGCCTGAGGAGTGGTACAAAATTAGTCTGGCATTTTAAGTAATGTTTCCAGAGTATTTTATAGCACTACTACATTATTACATAATAAAGTGAACTTTTTTGACATTATCATGTGTCGCCTTTACATATATTTTTTGGCGTAGAGAATACAAAGATATATTTAGTACAATGATAGATAATTAAGAACTCTGTAATAGTTTAGTTACTGAAGAAGGGTTGAGAAAACAAACCTTTATAACAGTTTACAAAGGTTGAAAAAAGCAACGAGAATACTCAGGAAAAGCAAAAACTGTCGGAGATACTTATGTTAGATACTTCACTACGATTGTACAAGTATCTTGGCAAGACAGACTAGTAACTAAACGAAATTATTAGGCTGGGTGGCCACCAAATGCGGAATAAGGTTGTGATGAGCTGCCACTGAAAGCGAAATGAAGCAGAGCGTAGTCAAACTGTATCGCATGGTTCAGCTTCGCTTTCAGTGGCGGCACTTACATTAAAAAGAATATGTTAGGTTTTGAATGCGTAATCAAACTGTATCGCGTGGTTCAGCTTCGCTTTCGGTGGCGGCACTTACATTAAAAAGAATAGGTTAGGTTTTGAATGCGTAGTCAAACTGTATCGCGTGGTTCAGCTTCGCTTTCAGTGGCGGCACTTATATTAAAAAGAATAGGTTAGATTTTGAATGCGTAGTCAAACTGTATCGCGTGGTTCAGCTTCGCTTTCAGTGGCGGCACTTACATTACAAAAATAGGTTTGGTTTTGAATGCGTAGTCAAACTGTATCGCGTGGTTCAGCTTCGCTTTCAGTGGCGGCACTTACATTTAAAGGAATAGGTTAGGTTTTGAATGCGTAGTCAAACTGCATCGCGTGGTTCAGCTTCGCTTTCAGTCACGGCACTTACATTAAAAAGAATAGGTTAGGTTTTGAATGCGTAGTCAAACTGCATCGCGTGGTTCATCTTCGCTTTCAGTGGCGGCACTTACATTAAAAAGAATATGTTAGGTTTTGAATGCGTAGTCAAACTGTATCGCGTGGTTCAGCTTCGCTTTCAGTGGCGGCACTTACATTAAAAAGAATAGGTTAGGTTTTGAATGCATAGTCAAACTGTATCGCATAGTTCAGTTTCGCTTTCAGTGGCGGCACTTACATAAAAAAGAATATGTTAGGTTTAGAATGCGTAGTCAAACTGCATCGCGTGGTTCAGCTTCGCTTTCAGTCACGGCACTTACATTAAAAAGAATAGGTTAGGTTTTGAATGCGTAGTCAAACTGTATCGCATGGTTCAGCTTTCAGTGGCGCTTTCAGAATGCGTAGTCAAACTGCATCGCGTGGTTCAGCTTCGCTTTCAGTCACGGCACTTACATTAAAAAGAATAGGTTAGGTTTTGAATGCGTAGTCAAACTGCATCGCGTGGTTCAGCTTCGCTTTCAGTGGCGGAACTTACATAAAAAAGAATAGGTTAGGTTTTGAATGCGTAGTTTGCTCAGTGTCACTTCGATTCGCATTTGATGTCCACACGGCCACACATAAAAGCTGATGTGTGTCAAATTGATTGTGTAATTGAAATGTATGTATTCACTAATTAAATTTGTCTTATTTTTATTATTTAACTTTCAAGTTTTTTTTTGTTGTTTCGTTATATACTGAATTGTTTTGCTAAACATAGTTTTTCAACATTTATTTCTAATAACATTGTATATTATAACAAATGGCATTAAAATTTATCATATGCTTCACTTGAATTGTCCTCTTCTTCATCTCCTTCAACCATCACCTCAGTTAAAATTGCTTTTAGATAATAAAACGATTTTATGGTCTGATAAAGAAAGAGCAGCTTGTAGTACCACAGCTTCCTGTAGTATACTGAATCAGTTCCTGCACCTGATATCCTCGAAGCTTGAACGTTTTTGTGTTCTCTTAGAAAGCTTTCTCGAATTAAGCCATTTTATAAATACTACGTAGCAAGCAGTAACTACGTCTTTAACAAGATAAACAAGTTCTTTGTAAGCAATATCTTTTTTGTTTGAATATTCCTTAGAACTTGCCCTCCACAAACAACGATGCGATGGACACGCAAACCCCCCCCACACACCCACACACACACACACTGTATGCTGCAACAAACAAACATTTACACACACACACACACACACACACACACACACACACACACACACACACACACACACACACACACACACACATATACACACACACATATAATGGCCGATCCAATAGTTCATTTTTCCTAATGGAAATTCGCTAACAATATAACTTAGAAAATAACAATATTAGATTTTACTGAATTACCTTTGAATCAACTTGATTACCTTGGGTTCGAAGAGTATTTGGTATGATATGCCCTAAATATTCAAACAGCCAACGATTTGTTATTATACACGCTCACCATCTATGGAATGAGCTATCTTTATTTCAGACCCGCCATACAATACACTGTGTGCCAATACACTAAAGTATTTTTCATCTATCTTTGACACCGTGTATGAGCCGCTTTTTATTTGTTATTTTTACTTGCTTTCATTTTATTTTCACACACAACAGAGCCTACTCAAAATGACATTTAATTCTTTGTTGGTATAACAATCCATGAGTAACCAACAGAATAGAATTTCACTCCGAAGTAGTGTGGTTAGCACTACGATTCATCCACCCACTCATCACATTTATTAACTCGCCACATTATTTCCTTTCTTTGTGTTTCACCAAAATTTAATCCCTTTATTCCTGTACTCATCTCTTCCGCATCCTAATTTATTTCCTGTTCTTGCCAGCATGTCACAAAACACGTGTTTTTAACTTTTCGACATTTCCGTCCACAAAATTTAACAACTTTTTCGAGTCTTTGTTGCGCGAATAAAACAGGATTTAGTATTCTTTTAACAGGCTGTGAATAACAACCACCCCGCTGTAAACCGCCCTTGCGGAAATAAAACAGAGAACTTTACTTTTTATTCAATCATTTCTTTTGTAACTTTATGTAATGTGGCTAATGGAAAGAACAGACTTAGTGAGTGATTCTTGTGTCGTTATAATACAGATTTCTAAGAAATTTTTAGCGAATCAAAGTTTATCGTTAGAGTTATTTAAAATGGTCACAAATGAAGCTCTGAAAATCCCAAAATTAAACGAACGTATTGCTATTTGTAGAAAAAAATTAGTTAGAGTATTAAAAACCAAAAAAACCATCATTAAGAGAAATATAAAAGATCAGGAGTCTAAGAAACAAATATATTAATTGTTTGATCTTTAATAATTCACTAGGTTAATTAAAACAAAATTATTTCCCTGACTGGATGGAATCAAATTTCTTAGATTTTTTAAAAATCCTACAATCATTTAAAAACGTCATTTCACAATCATAATTAACATTTTAATCTATGTAAACATACTTAAAATATGAAAATGAATCATAGAATCACCGTTGAATTATTTTTTTAATGTTCTTGAATAACTAAGTATTTTAAAGTTCTTAAATAAATTTAACGTTTATTGCTATAGTATTGCTTATTTATTGCTTGTATACAATACACACACACACACACACACACACACACACACACACATATATATATATATATATATATATATATATATATATATATATATAATGTTTAAAAATATAACAGTTTATCTATAATAATTTATGTAATAATATAGATATTTTTATTAATTTCTTTATTAATTTCGTTAGAATCTGGGTCGCATTGTATATAACTTGAATCATCAGTGAATTATCCATAAAAATCAACAAGGCCTACCTGATTATCCATAAAATTTGTTATGTCAATATGGTAAAAATACGTTCTAAATTATGTTTTATTAATTTAGATTTATGAACCACAATTAGTTTGAAGATCTTTTTTGTTTAAATAAATAAATACGTGAGCTTATATATTATTTACTGTAGTTATAGTAAAAGATCAGTTGTTTTATATTAATTTGTAACGATAAATTTACTTTATTAAACAGCTGATAGGCTGTAGTAAGTTTCAGGTTATGTTGTTAAAAACTAGCAATATTAACAACAATTATTATAAACTTTTTATTAATTTTGAATTTATTATAAACCGTTACAACGTATACGTGTTCTTTAACTAACAAAAATACCGACACCAAAGCTACACAAAGTTTTCATATAATAAGAGTGTATATCGAAAAGAAGGAAGAAAAAAAGGAGACATAAATAGAGAGACGAAACTCGTTTGCTCGTTTGTAACATATTTCTGTTACATTCTTTTGTTTTTGAGACACTTTTTTTCTATTCACTCCTCTCGAGAAAGCTAACATTAAAAGCTTCGCTTCAAAGAGAATAAAATAAAACAAACATTTTTAATTAGAAATATTTAATTGATATTGGCAATACTTTTTTATTGGGAAATTTTTAATGGATTCTCTGGCTAACGAATTTGTCCAAGCTATTATAAAAGTTATTATAAAATTTGTGTGCCAATTTTGGAAATCAGACCCAATTTGCGAACGTGGGAGTGCTACGCTTATTTCAAGGTCTATACTTGGGTCTGGGCCTTACTATGATAACAGTTATAGTAGTTTTTTTAAATGACAATTAGCCTATAAATAAAGTCTATCTAATTGATTTACAGATTGGGGAATTGCTGATTCTATTTCGTAGATGAAACGAAATAGTTCGGCTAAAAGAGTACAAACAAATTAAATGTATTTCTTTAAATAACACTGCTTATAACATTAACTATTAGTAGTGGAAAACGGGAAAATTACAGGTAAGTAATAATTTTAAAAGTTTTCTAAATGTTTTCAAGTAATGATACCATACTTATAAGTCACTACTTAATATTTATTTGTAATTTGTAAGCAGTCGTAAAGTAAAAATCAAATGTAATTGTGTTTTTTTAAAACAAGTAAATAAAATTTGTATGTGAGATACGAAGCACAGACCTTCAAATCGAGAAGAAAGTATTTTAAATATTAGGCCAATAAAACTTTCAAAAGTTAGCTAACTTTCAATATTAGCGGTTTTTTTAATAGAACGTAAACAATGGGAGCAGCCATCTGGTAAAACCCAACTAGGGACCTTGAAATAAACTTCGAACTCATGCCATAATTTGGCATGATATAATATAATTTGTAGTAATATATTGTAGTAAAGTTCTTAATTTTAGTTCAATTTGATTCACATTTAGCACAAAAATTGATTTTGACAGTAGTGTTAACAGGTTCGGGGAAATTCACTAAACAGTTTCAAAATGGCGGCTATTTAAAATCTTTATTTAAGAATTCAAAACATTTTGTCTTAAATATTTTTGAGACCCTATTTTACCATTGTAATCAGCGTTAAAAATTTCACAATTTATCATTTCGAATTTTCAAAATGCTTTGAAATTTAAAAATTTAATTTGATGGCGGAGGTCAGAGTTTATTTTCATATTTTTAATGAGTTTTGAAAATTAAAAATGCTGATATATACCTAATTTAATGTTGTTTATGAAAATAAAATCAGTTTCAAAAAAAATTGAGATAAGAAAAATTGCTTTTTAAAATTTGCTTCCATCACATCAGCGAGGCAGAAGCTTTATATTTATATTTCTTCATTTATTTTATATTGATTTAAATACTGGTTAAATGTATCTAAACCATAATTAATAATAGGTTAATTAATTTCTAATAATCCATGATATGAAACCACTCTAATTGTATTCCCGATAGATATGATTATTAAATCAACTGTAATTTACACGATATTTATTTTATCAATTATAGTAATTGATGTTGGACGTAATGGAACAATACGAGCAGAATCTTGCTGATATTTCTTCCTTTTGTATCTGTTCTTGTTACTCTTTCCTTTGTAATGGTCAATAGTTAAGACGTTCCAGATAAAAGCGTATTGTTTGATAGTTTTAAGTCGGATAAGTTCCTTTACAAAGGCTTTCTTATTTTTGTTTATTGGCTTAGACGTTACCCGTATTTATTGTAAAAAATGCTATTAAAAAGTATATAACATTTTTCTTAATAAAAATTATTAACACTGATCACCGATGGGCACTCGCATATAACGTCATTTGCATATGACGTCACTTGCATATAACGTCACTTGCAAATAACGTTATTTTCATATAATGTCACTTTCATATAATGTCACTCGCATATAACATCACTCGCATATAACGTTACACGCGTATAACGTCATTCGCATATAAAATCACTCGTATATAACGTCATTAGCATTTAATGTTATTCGCATACAACGTCACCCGCATATACCGTCACTCGCACATATTGTCACTCGCACATATTGTCACTCGCATATAGCGTCACTCGCATATAACGTCACTTGCATATAATTTCACTCGCGTATAACTTCACTCGAATATAAAATCACACGCATATACAACTTCACCCTCATATAACGTCACTCGTATATAACGTCATTCGCATATAACGTCACTCGCATATAACGTCACTCGCATATAACGTCACTCGTATATAACGTCACTCTCATATAACTTCACTTGCAAATAACGTCACTCGCATATAACTTCATTTTCATATAACGTCACTCGCATATAATGTCACTCGCATATAACATCACTCGCATATAAAGTCACATGCGTATAACGTCATTTGCATGCAACGTTACTCGTATATAACGTCACTCGCATATAACGTCATTGTCATATAACGTCATTCGCATATAACGTCACTCGCATATAACGTCATTCGCATATAACGTCACTCGCATATAACGTCAATCGCATATAACGTCACTCGCATATAATGTAATTTTCATATAACTTTACTCGCATATAACGTCACTCGCACATAACGTACTTGCATATAACGTCACTTGCATATAACGTCACTTGCATACAACGCTCCTCGCATATAACGTCACTCACATATACCGTCATTTTCATATAAAGTCACTCGCATATAAAGTCATTTTCATATAATGTCACTTGCATACAATGTCACTCGCACATAATTCACTCGCATATAACGTCACTCGTATACAACGCTCCTCGCATATAACGTCACACACATATACCGTCATTTTCATATAACATCACTCGCATATAAAGTCATTTTCATATAACGTCACTCACATATAAAGTCTCTCACATATATCGTCACTTGCATACAACGTCACTCGCATATAATGTCACTCGTATATAACGTCATTTGCATACAACGTCACTCGCATATTATGCATATAACGTCACTTTTTACTGGTCTCTACTGCGATTATACGTATATTATAATCGCATAATTCAAAACGTTTTAGGTATAGGTATAAAATTCAAATTATACCTCAAGTAGTTTGGGATTTATAACTAAGGGAAAAGTCAAATTTTAAGGTCATACAAAAATTAATTTTTAAGCGCATTCTACTAATTAAAAGGTATTTTCAAGTATTGATTCGTGACTAAATTCTGAGTTTTGTAAAAAATTAAAATTTGGAATGCTAAGTTAAGAAATTCTTTTGCATATGCTGTATAAAAATATGACATAATAAAAACACCTTGCTAAGTAGTTTTAGTTCATTAATAATGTATTTCATTTACTAGTGTACTGAATCACTATTAACTCAAATGCGCTATCTGTTTTTTTTAACCATTAAGCCAAAGAAACATTTAAGCAAATGGTGCCCCCATTTAGAAAGGAAAAGAACATTGTCTAATTTCTCTAAGTGTGGCAGTTTTATCTGAATAAAGGAAAACGTTGCCGGTAAACTAATCTAGAGTATTGATCCCTGGAGGGTAATTACATGAAGCAAAACGAACCTCGTCTTCGTCCTTTTGCCGTCAAGGATATTGTCAAGCGTTTGAAAATGAAAAGAATTTACTTTCGACTATTATCAACCCTAGAATGTCTTTCAACCCTCCTGAAACCTTGATTCGGCAAAAACACAATTTGCCTCAACACAAAATAGTTCTATTCGAGTTCAGGACTAATCTCACTGTGGCAAGTGATATTCAAAATTACATATGACTTTTTTAACGAATTCCATTAGAAGATGAGCCACTGAAGGTTAGCATCATGGTAAGACCCAGACCTGATACTTTGAAATAATGTTGACCTCCGGGTAATTTTAAGGAGTTAGAATTTTATATATTACAAAAAGCTCTTTTAACATTTGCAATAGCCGCCATTATGAAACTGTTAAACGGATATTTTGGGTAACGAACTTTTCCATGTCGCTAACAAATCCGATTCATGTGCCTAAAGTCTAAATAACAATTAGTAGCACGTTGAATTTTAAACTTTTATTGAAAATACAAAACTGAATGCTTAATACAGTTTGAGAATACAAAACTGAATAAACTGTGAAATCAAACTTTCAGTAAAGTGTAACATGAAAAAGGTTTTGTCTTTCGCCATTTTGAAACTGTTAAACACATTTTGCTAAGTAAGGAACATGTCCAATCTATATAAGGCCTTGATAGTCGATGTAGCTAAATCACTGGTCAGTCTGCGGCGTCTTTGAATTACACACCTCAAGGTTCTTAGTTCGAGCCGCAGTTACTACTGTTGCTTTATCTCTACCGTTAACGCTGATCCCTCATCCTCATTAGTCTAACTGACATAAAGTATGGATGTTAAGAAAAAATGTGTGTGTGTGTGTGTGTGTGTGTGTTTTATTTAAAAGTTATTTAGAAATCAGGATGGGCACGTATCTCTAAAACCTGGGTCTGGGTCGTACCGTAACGGCCACTCTAATACCTCATTTCGCAATAGAAATTAGCTGAAAAATTCAAAATCCTGTCACACTAATATATGTGCATAATGTTTACACTATGACTCTTTAAACTATGCTTTGAAGATATGGATTGACGCACCAATTTGGTCTGTAGGCCTTTATTGAAGGCTCATTTTACCGATGAAAGGACGCTAGTAATTAGTTTCCCGCGGACAACGCAGAAACATAATGTAGTATATTGTACGTATACAAGGTTAAATTAATTTTGAAGCCAACAAAGTTTAAATGAAAACTTGTGTGAAAGCACCGTTGATGATTTTCCTACACGATCTATAGCCAGTATGATGTTATGAACCACTTACCAAACATGAAGTATTTTCCATTATCGTAAATATATTTTATAACGAGAAAACTTTTATAATAAACGGTAGCTAGTATTTTTACTCAACTTTGCAACAGTTAGCAGTAAATATAGGTATCAAAGTTGTATTTTGGACAAGGAAACGTTTAATTTTGCTTCAGCAGCAAACGCAATAGTTTCGCTGACATGTTGAAATTGCCAAAATCCTTTTTTTGGAAATTAGATTTCAACCATAATAAACCTTAAAATCTGCATAAATTAGTACTTTAAAGTTTCAATTTACGTTGATAATATGAAAACGAACCCTGATCGCCGGATTTTCGAGAATATTTAATGCAAATTTATTCAGATTTTAACGTTTATTATGGTTAAAAGAGCTTATGATGAGAACGTTTTGATTATAATGCCTTGGAATGACAGCCATTTTGAAACGGTTGAATATATTTTGCTGGTTAATAAAGTTGTTCAAACTATTACCTCGATTTTTGTTCCAAATTTTTGTTCCAAACACATAATAGTACTACAACACACACACACACACACACACACACACACACACACACACACACACACACACACAGACGATGGGGTGATTTATAGCGTACATAGCCCTATGGGAATCGAATATAAAGCCCATATAGCTATCATATATATACCAAGGCGGTCTATATATATATATATATATATATATATATATATATATATATATATATATATATATATATATATATATATATATATATATGACTAATTATATTTAACATCAATTTAAATAAATCTTTCAAATATATATTAGGTCTATATAAAAAACCCCGAAAACATTTTCTAGAGATCAGAATTTCAAACGTTTGCGTCTGGGTGTATTTTGATGACCGCTCCAATAGCTCATTTCGTAATTAAATTCGTTAATAATATTTATTTGTACGGTAATCACGTCAATAGCTCATTTTCTATTGGAAATATTCTAATTAACACATATTATTTTGTTTAAATTGCTTAAAATATCCACTTAAAACATATATTCAAATAAGTTACTAATCAGACATTTGATAATAATCTAACGTTATACTAACTGTTAATTAATAATTAATAATTACTTCAATTACTAATTACTGTCAACAAAGAACTGTAATAATTTCCATAACATTTATATGCATCTACCAATAAGCGTCCATAACGGGTTTAGCCGTGAAAAAGAGTGTTTTTAAATTTATTATAAGTTTACAGCAGCTATTTCCTTAATGTTTACGAAAACAACTGTGACGTCTTATTACCTTAACACTTCTGTATTTGATAAAGTTAATATAACGATTTTTCGCCGTTATTTTCTCGGGCAAAGGTTTCAAAAAGTCCCGACTATAACGGCCGCAGTTAGTGACAGTGATTGGACATTAAATGGGCTTTCAAAGACAGGTTTGGTTGAACTTTTCTTATTTGACACAAATTGCAATTACAGTTCGCTATTTCCTATCTTAGGTTTCCAGTTTTCTACAAATTCTATCACGTCATCACTTGTACTATTTCAGTTGTATAAATCTAACAAGAGTTTTAGATTTGTACAGACAAATTTAGTTTAGGGTTGAACTATTTTAAGTTGTGGATTTGACCAATTAGTTGTGTTGAAACTATATTTTTATTATACTTTATACCACTTAGGGTAATTAAGATGACGGATCGGCATCAACGGTAAGTGCGAAGCTGGCGGCAATAATTCCAGTCCCGAACAAAAGAATTTAGGTGTTTTTGAGTTCAGAAACTATACAGGATTTTACATGTAGTAGTCGAGCGATGCTTTAACACCTCCTGACACAACCCCATTGAGACTCCATAAAGAGCTAATTAACAGAATATTTTTAATGGCGAAATCAAATTTTGAATCAGGCATTTCCGGAGATGTAGAAATCGTGACCGAAACTCTCACTATAGTAATGGTCGAGTCCACTTAAATACTTTAATTGAATCAGGCATTTTCCAGAGATATAGAAATCGTGACCGAAACTCTCAGTATAGTAATAATCGAGTCCTCTTAAATACTTTAATTGAATCAGGCATTTTCCAGAGATATAGAAATCGTGACCGAAACTCTCACTATAGTAATGGTCGAGTCCTACTTAAATACTTTAATTGAATCAGGCATTTTCCAGAGATGAAGAAATCGTGACCCAAAACTCTTTCTATAGTAATAATCGAGTCCTCTTAAATACTTTAAATGAATCAGGCATTTTCTAGAGATGAAGAAATCGTGACCCAAAACTCTCACTATAGTAATAATCGAGTCCTCTTAAATACTTTAAATGAATCAGGCATTTTCTAGAGATGAAGAAATCGTGACCCAAAACTCTCACTATAGTAATAATCGAGTCCTCTTAAATACTTTAAATGAATCAGGCATTTTCCAGAGATGAAGAAATCGTGACCAAAACTCTCACTGTAGTAATAATCGAGTCCTCTTAAATACTTTAAATGAATCAGGCATTTTCCAGAGATGAAGAAATCGTGACCCAAAACTCGTTCTATAGTAATAATCGAGTCCTCTTAAATACTTTAATTGAATCAGGCATTTTCCAGAGATATAGAAATCGTGACCGAAACTCTCACTATAGTAATGGTCGAGTCCACTTAAATACTTTAATTGAATCAGGCATTTTCCAGAGATATAGAAATCGTGACCGAAACTCTCACTATAGTAATAATCGAGTCCTCTTAAATACTTTAATTGAATCAGGCATTTTCCAGAGATATAGAAATCGTGACCGAAACTCTCACTATAGTAATGGTCGAGTCCACTTAAATACTTTAAATGAATCAGGCATTTTCCAGAGATATAGAAATCGTGACCGAAACTCTCAGTATAGTAATAATCGAGTCCTCTTAAATACTTTAATTGAATCAGGCATTTTCCAGAGATATAGAAATCGTGACCGAAACTCTCACTATAGTAATGGTCGAGTCCACTTAAATACTTTAAATGAATCAGGCATTTTCCAGAGATATAGAAATCGTGACCGAAACTCTCACTATAGTAATGGTCGAGTCCTCTTAAATACTTTAAATGAATCAGGCATTTTCCAGAGATGTAGAAATTGTGACCGAAACTCTCACTATAGTAATAGTCGAGTCCTCTTAAATACCTTAAATGAATCAGGCAATTTCCGGAGATGTAGAAATCGTGACCGAAACTCTCACTATAGTAATGGTCGAGTCCTTTTAAATACTTTAAATGAATCAGGCATTTTCTAGAGATGAAGAAATCGTGACACAAAACTCTTTCTATAGTAATAATCGAGTCCTCTTAAATACTTTAAATGAATCAGGCATTTTCCAGAGATGAAGAAATCGTGACTAAAATTCTCACTATAGTAATAATCGAGTCCTCTTAAATGCTTTAAATGAATCAGGCATTTTCCAGAGATGAACAAATCGTGACCCAAAACTCTTTCTATAGTAATAATTGAGTCCTCTTAAATACTTTAAATGAATCAGGCATTTTCCAGAGATGTAGAAATCGTGACCGAAACTCTCACTATAGTAATAGTCGAGTCCTCTTAAATACCTTAAATGAATCAGGCATTTTCCAGAGATGTAGAAATCGTGACCGAAACTCTCACTATAGTAATAGTCGAGTCCTCTTAAATACCTTAAATGAATCAGGCAATTTCCAGAGATGTAGAAATCGTGACCGAAACTCTCACTATAGTAATGGTCGAGTCCACTTAAATACTTTAATTGAATCAGGCATTTTCCAGAGATGTAGAAATCGTGACCGAAACTCTCACTATAGTAATGGTCGAGTCCACTTAAATACTTTAAATGAATCAGGCATTTTCCAGAGATATAGAAATCGTGACCGAAACTCTCAGTATAGTAATGGTCGAGTCCTTTTAAATACCTCAAAAATCAATTTTTTACAGAATAACTGTCTTCAATAGTGGCTCAATTGAACAGTTCCACTTGTTCTTTTAGAAATTATCAGGTTATCATCTCCTTTTGAAAAATTATCAAAAAACATTGTTTTTTTTTTAACGTCCGACTCTTGGGCTAATGCAGACGATGGGATGATTTATTTCTATATGAAAAATGCTATACATATGAAAAATGAAAGCATATGAAAAATGCTAAGCCCTGGCCGGGAATCGAACCCGGGTCCTCGGGGTGAAAGCCCAGTACGCTATCAACTAGGCCACTAAACAAACAGGCGGCTAAACAAACATTGTTTGATGTGTATATTGAGAGTGCAATACACTTTCAATATCCTTTGACAATAATTTTGCCCCGATTTATTGACAATCCAGATCTACTGGTCACACATTTCTAGATAATTTTCATTTAACTATTTGCTTCAGTAAATAAGGGGTCAAGCTATTACTGTAACTGTTATTAACCAATAAGCTATTGGAGCTGTCGTTAGTAAAAGTAAGTATCAGAGACCTTGTAATTCTCTGATATATATGGTTACTTCCTTTATTGCACAATCAAGTCCATTTGTTTCATTCTTTGCAGCAGCAGTGTCCAGTAATAGGCATATCTCAAGATGCCTACGCTTCACTGTGTGTTTTTTAATTTTATTTCTTCATTGACTAGTTCGGCCCTGAGATCTCTATGTAAAGTGCCATTACGTGCATACCATGCACAACTATGCAACAAAGCATTTTCTGAAAAGTATGTATTATATTAGTTGTCTTCTTTGAACGATCCCATAGTTGAATAACGTTGACAGATTTCAACAGTTGCCGATAAAACATCTTATTTAAGACCGGCAACTGAGAATTCTTGTCAGTGTATTTTTCCAAATTTTAGGTTCAACTCTTCGAGTGTATATTTAGTCGTTTCAAAGCTTTAAAAATTCATAACTTTTTTCTTAAATACGTTTTTAAATTCATCATCGCAATCCGCTTAAATAACTACATAAATTAGTATATTTAATTTTTTAATGTCAAAAATTTAGAAAAATGTCGATGGTCAGGGCTTTTTTATTTTCAATGCAATTTTAAAGTTTTAAATGCCAGTACATGCAGGATTTATGCGGTTTATGATAGTGAAATCAGATTTTAAAAACAGGGTAAGATAAAAAATTACTTTTGAGGAATTGGCTACTACCGCGTAGGCGAGACAGCTGCGGGCCGCGATTATTGAAAGTTACAATGCTTTTTCGTAAATTTGTCTTTAAAAAAAGTTTTCGAAGTTACTTTGTACACGTCCTTTAAAGATAAACAGCTTTGTTCGTATTTTGAGAAATTAATCCACATGCAAATCTTTTGAATAACCTTTGTTAAAGCCTCTGTAATAGAAATACACCCCGAAACACCCCTAAAACAAAAATATCACTCTTATCCTACATCTTGGTGGTTTGTATAAAATCATAAAATATTTAAATTTAAGGTTCATATGCAAAAACCCAGTTTTAATTCACTATAGGGCTTTATTGCTTACTAATGGTTTCGACTTTTGCGGAACATGTAGAACTACTGCACATTTTTTACCTGCGCTCTCACTATATCACTTGTAAAGGCCGAAAACTGCATTTAGTAATAAGCCCTATAGTGGATTAAAACTGTGATTTTATTCAAAAACATTAAGGTTTTATTTCTACATAGTTCAAGTCTCAAATTTTAAAATATTCATATATTCAAAATTTTGCCAACACAAAACACAATCGGATAGGATTTTTCGTCCCTGTTTTCTTTAGTCTAGAAGAAGGTCTAGCGCATCAGAAATCAATATTATAATTTGAAAGAAATATTTACTCTTCAGTACTTTAGCAACAATTTTATTTTTCGTTAGTTGGCATCATTGTATTGTGTGGATTATTTATATTAAAATAAGTTATTTTAAGCCAATTTCCGCTGGAGAAAAGCTGTTGGAAAGTGGTCTTTGTTGACCCAATCTAAGGCACAAATCTAGAAGCGTGTGTTACTGATTTATTTGGAACTTGGCCCATAAATTGATTTTTGTAGAAGTTATGTAGCAAAATATGTTCCAAATAAAATTTTTTTAAATCGTTTAGAAATTTATAGATTTTGTAACCTGTTTTCAAAATCTGATTTCATTACTTCAATCAGTGTTAAAATCTGTATAAATTGATACTAAATTTCCAATTGTACATGACAAAATATTTATTATGATCGTGATCTCATATTTCCAGATTACAATCCGTTCAAGGTTTTCAAAATATCCGTCATCCAAACCTTAATGTTCTTTTCACATAATATTTTTTTTAAATACCATTATAATCCATACACAGCCAGGGTATATTCTTTATTCAACGAAACTTGAAAACTTAAAATTCTAATTCATACAGATGTAAACGTTGGTAAAATTAGATGTTTTTAAAAGAATAAGACGAAAATGTAGTGCATTTTTTTGGTAAAGAATAAACTATTTCGTTGAGTAACAATCTGCTTCTTCTTCTTCCTTCTCCTCCACCTCCACCACCACTACCTCTTCTTCTTTTTCTTCTTCTTCTCCTCGTCTTTCTCTTTTCCCTGTTTTTCGTCTTATTCTTCTCCTCCCCTTTCTTTTTCTTCTCTTTTTATTTCTCATCTATCTCTTTTTCCTCTTTTTTTCCTTCAACTTCTTCTCCGTTTTCTTCTCCTCCTTCTTTCCTCTTCTTCTTCTCCTTCTTTTTCTTTTCTTCCGCCTTCTCCTCCTCTTTTTTCTTCTTCTTCTTCCTCCTTTTCCTCTTTTCTTCTTCTTCTTCTCCTTCTACTTTTTCTTCTTCTTTCTCCAGAGCTTAGAACTGTTCAGCTCAACATTATATGTGTTCTTCTTGTTTCTGAGACTTAGAAGACTAACAGTCGCCCTTTCTTTTGGATCTTCGACCTAGTAGTCTTGTTGTGTTTATCTTCTTAGTGTTTACTACTAAGAGTCGATCTTTTGTCATTTTATTCAGGTGTTTCCTCAACCTCCTTCCTTCCACGAACTTCAAGATGTCTTGGACTTCACATTGATACCATATGTCGATATTTCTTATTCGTTCATGTAGTGTATTCCATGTAATTGATCGTAGTGTTCTAATTTCGGTTATTCTTAGACATCATGTGGTCGTCTTCGTTTTACCTCTTGTTTTTCTGCATACGTCATTAATAAATGACGCACGTCTTTGATAATAAGAAATATTTTTAATGGAAAAATCAATTTTCCTTTTAATATTCGTATACAAAAATGTTCGTTTACTTTGTTATCTAATTATATAAAAAGGATTAATTATGATTTCCCAATCGTTCATTATGAAGTAAATTAAAATTTTGAATGCAATCGTTATTTATGAAGTGCATAATTTCCTATTACGTCATCGAGGCAGTGATGCAACTATAAAATAATTAGTCCGATATTGAAACCAAGAAAAATAATTCACGAAACCCAAAAGTCAGATTATAAAATGTGTAGTTAGCTAAAGTGTAGAGTTAAAAGGGGTGATACTGTAAAGTACTCTCTAAGGGATGAAACAAGGGGTGATTTATGATATAATTTGGCTCTGAGACTGAATATCAACCCTTTGCGTTAAATGACCATTGGGGGTAGTTGGACACGTTGCTGACTTTATCCTTTAACAGCGAATTGAACGCATTTTCTTTTACATTCCCATAACAAAATAGGGTATACAGTAAAGTCTACATTTCAACTGCAGTACATATTTATTTTTAATGTACGCAAGCTTTTTCGGCGTTAATTTTTGAAAGTTATTGTTCTACAGTTCTACTAGAACTATTGTAACGACTTTACATTGGAAAATAAAGCATTAAAGCTGCCGTAATAGCAAATCCTGTTCCGCGACCTCATAATAGATCGATAAAATGTATTTGAGAAATTATTAAAATGTTTAATTACATTTTAACTAGCCAATTCCGATTAACCGTTTCAAAATGGCGGCCAACCATGTTCTAAAAACATGTTTTCAATTTTTTTTTAAATATGATTTCCACCAGTTAGTTATCAGCATTAATACCTGCGTACTATTTTAAATTTTCGAATTTCGTTAAAATATAAAAGTAAGTCAATATGTCAGAGATCAGGCTTATTTTTTCTCAAGAATGGAAAAGATAGTAGTTTTATTAAAACTTCATTTTCATACAAATTTTAATGCTAGTTATGACGATGATATCAATTTTTTTTAAGTAAAGATAACTAAGTCAGCATGATATTGTTAATTTTTGAAAATTTATTTCTATCATAACAGCGAGACAGTTATTCGTCATAACCTTTTACAAAAACTTGTCTTATTATTCGTATTTTGTACTCAACAGATTCTTGAAATATAGCATTAATTGCTTTCGTATAGCCTTCATAAATATAAATCGTAACCGCTGTCAATTTTTTCGATTTACTTTGAAACAAATTCTTATTCTATTTCAAATTCAGTACACTGAGTTTACACATAAATCTTTATGTTAACATAAATACAAGGGAAATCTGTCGAACTTGTTTTTAAAAACTATAGCAATTTTATGTTTTTTTAAACTGTTCTTTAACATTATTCTAAAACTACAGCGTAATTTACGCAATAATCTTTAAAAACTGTATTATATTCGACGTGTTTTGTTTTAATATAGGGGTACTGGAACTTGCTGGAAAACTTGGAAAAGAAATTTCATTAAATTGTCGGCAAGGTTTGCATTATTAAATTACTTTATTCCTGTGGAAGATTTTCCTTGTTTCAAGTTTGATTTATTTCTGAATATTTATTAAAATAGTTGCCCTCGCTTTGCGCGATAAACATTTACAAGAACGGTGATTATTTATTTCGTGTAAGTGATTGATTTGGAAACATTTTTGTTTTGTGTAGTAACTTTTACCGTTTACGTTTGTTTTTAATTTCACCACTCAGAGGTTCATTCCATTTTTTAATATACGAAGTATATAGAAAGTTTTATTATTGTGAAAAAAATTTAACTAGAAATTTTGATTTATCTATCCGTTTTTACTGGGAATTTTGATTGTCTCTAAACACCTCTCTCTCTCTCTCTCTCTCTCTCTCTCTCTCTCTCTCTTTTTTTTTTTTTTTTTTTCTCTCTCTGTGTGTGTGAGAGAGAGAGAGAGAGAGAGAGAGAGAGAGAGAGAGAGAGATTAAACATCTGCTATAAATTTTTCAAATCGTATTCAACATTTATATTCAAATTTATATCACATATAGTCCACAAGTGTACAAATTAAATATATTGCTTGAAAATAAATGACAGTTCTGAATTATCTTAAAATTACTTCGTCATATTTTGCACGAATTTTGATAATATTATTAAAGTTTCGCAACTCTAATTAGTGTATTACATTGTAATAAAAAAACTTACGGTTCAGTAACAGCCTAAAATAAAATTCCAAAAATAGTGACCCATCTGTTTTGTTTTTTAATTTGCCATCGTACTGTTAAATTCTCAAAATTTAGTACACTCACTGTTATTATTATTAACGTATGACTGAAATTTGAGCAAAAACTTATGAACCAATATCAATAAATTATTCCGATCTTTCTTGTGTTTTCGATAGCTTCCAAAGCGATTGTTTTTAGAAATATTCGAACTTGATTCGAATTATTTTGTGTAATTTTGGCAACACTTATTTCCATATACTTGTTCAATAATTCTAATTATGTGATGTTAATTTTTGCGAATTCGTTATAGCAAGGTTGTTATAGCGACTATTAAAAATAATTTTATCTGAACTTGACTTATATAAGTACATTCTAGTATGAAATAAAATACACTTCACACGAGAAATGATCGGTATCCAATGCAATAACGATATATCACTACGTTGTCATAGTAACCAGAAAGATAGTTTTACTTTAACTTATTGCCTTTAAAATAAAGAAGGTGGATATCACTGTTTACAGAAAGTAAATCCAGACGCTTCTAAAACAAAATGAAATTGCGCAGCGTTTCCTAGCGTATTGTTTTCTCAATACATTGCGATCCTCGTGTGTAGTACTCCAATAAAACGGACACTTCGCTTCCTTATTGACATTCTTTAGGAATGTGGAACATGAAATGTCAACAGTTGTAATAAAATCGACGTAAGAGAAAACGCTTTGTTATGTCCATTTACTAAAACACTTTAGATCACAATGAATGGATGTGATGAAACAACTTATCAATGGCTATAAGTGGCCTAGTATTTCTGTAAAAAGTCGATACTCAGGTGAAACCTTCAATTTGATTCACGTCAAATTTTTTTTTAGCTTTTCCTTTGGCTATATGCTAAAATTCTTCGTGTCTAGCTGAAACCAATCGATTATTAAATTTATGTAAATACAATTTTATATGTTACTAGCTTTAAAAATAATGGTAAAAATATTACACTAACTTTCTTACAATATTACACTAACTTTCTTACAATATTACACTAACTTTCTTACAATCAATTGTTTTAACGAAAAAATCACTTCATCAGTTTCGCTCAAATTCTGTCGCACATTAATAATCATAAATGAAGTTAGTGTAATATATTTAAAATTATTACTTGCACAGTTCGTTACAAAATTGAAAAAATAAAACTAATTACACGGCAGTCTATGGTAAATTTATTTTACTTAAAATTAGTACACTAACTGCAATCATAATTGTTTATATTCAATCGAAAATTAAAGAAAAATCTAATAAACCAATTTAGAGGAATTAAACTGATTTCTTTAATATCTTAAATAGCAACCAAATCCAAGCTTTTAGGATACAGGAGTCCATACTTTTTTCAGCACCTTTTTACTAATACGCACAAAATTTGGTAATCGTCAGATCAGATACCGAGAAAAACGTTTTTTTTTAAAAAAGCTTCAAAAAATGTATTATTTTTACATTTAAAAAAATATTACATTTAAAAAAAGACATTTATGTCAAAATGTCAACAAATTCAGTGATTTAGTTCAGTATCGATCGAAGCACAGACACATAGAAGTTCAGTACACATATAAGCACAGACATACGAATATACAATTGAAACACTTTCTTACACTCAGCGATCTGAAAAAAAGCTCAATATCGATTGTTTCACGACACCAGACTTACTTTATACTTCGTAGAGTGAGATCGAAAAATGTCACGTACTTGATACCAAATAATTCTCCATTTTAAACTGATAATTGAGGTTTATTTTAACTGCGTACAATCCTCTTTATCCAATCATAGTTTTAGCTTAAAACACACACACACACACACACACACACACACACACACACACACACACACACACACACACACACACACACACACACACACACAAACTGAATGTTACTTTGTAATAGTTGCCACGCTAAGTAGGTATGTGATTTATCTACGCGGGTGTAACGATTTTGCATAACTTGCGCCCTATTTTGACAACTTGGGTCTGTAATTAAATATGCCATTCATTAGTCAGCTGTTGTAATTTTGGCTTTCCTAAACGTTCAAGATATTGTTTGAAAATATATTTTTTTATTGGAAACTATTACACTCCTTTAGGGTGTGAAATTTAGAGAATGTTGAATACATTTTTCCCGTGATTTAGTTATGCGAATTTTCGAGAAAATCCGACAATAAAAATACATTTCATAAACAAAAATTGTATACTCCTTTTTACCATAATTTTCAAGGGATAAATTATGGGAAATTCTGAAATACTTGTTTTGTAATTTGTGTTTTACAATTTTTTTCAATTTTAATAAAATCCGTTAAAAAATATTTTCCTTCACTTCAAATATTTACACCTCTTTTTTAAATTTTTATTCTGCTTTTACGAAATGAATTCGGAAATATGAAGAAATATTTGTTTTATTATTTGTATTTCAAAGTATTTTTCAAGGAAATCTGACAATAAATATATTTGCTAATAAAATGTGTTGTACCCGCTTTTAACTTCAGTAGAAGTTTAACATTGGAAAATGGTTTCTTAGTGTAACTACAGGTCGTGGTACGAAGATAACTTGAAAGTCTCTAGCTACCATAGTTTTTGCAGTACGTTGATTATGAATCAGTTCAGTTTTTTCTCTTTTATATATTAAAATAAAATATTCATAAAAAATTATAATTTTGTTTCAAATTGTTTTGGAAAATTGGACTCATATCAAAGTAAACTACTGCGTACTGTAATTATTTTACTTTTCACTATACAAAACTATATGACAATAGTGGAGTAATGCTTTTAAAATTTTGATGGTTTTTCAAATCTCAGTATTTGAGTGTTTTTAGACCTTTTTCTTGTAATTTTTACTTGAGTGAGTAAATCTATATTTACAACTTATACTATTTTAAGTGACAGATAAGAAACAATTATTTTTAAAATTTTCTTCCCTCACGATAGCGGGACAATTTGACAAATGTGTGAAAAGTTTATTTTTCTTTTAAATTTACAGTAACTTATTAGCTTTATAATGTTTTCCAGACATATTTTTTCGTTAAAATTTTTTGGCAATTTTTTAAAAAATAAGGTCATTTTTTATTAAAACCACTAATATGGTGAGTAAAACACCCGGAGACGTTGTTCAGGGAGATGTTTTCCCTCGACATAAAACCAAAATGGTCGCCGTATCACCATAAAACGACCATCGTCTTGTTGTGAAAGTTAACAAAAAGTTATAGTAAAAATAAGCAAATAATATAAATATAAATAAACCAAACAAAATGTAACAACTATATATATATATATATATATATATATATATGTGTGTGTGTGTGTGTGTGTGTGTGTGTGTGTGTGTGTGTGTGTGTGTGTGTGTGTGTGTGTGTGTGTGTGTGTGTGTGTGTGTGTGTGTGTGTGTGTGTGTGTGTGTGTGTGTGTAGCTTTAAAATTATAGTTAACAATAATGTATATCGTAAAGCATAACAAATTATACACAACTTATTGTAAGGCAATAAATTGACCTTACAAAAACAAAAGAATTTTTTTTTTTTTATAAATTAAAGAAACATAAAAGCAAAAATAGTTAAAAATGAAAATTATTTTTAAAAAAATAGCAAATTAAACTATTTTTGCAGGGCTGTAAAGAGGCTCTACAACAATATCAGTTACATATATTAAAATTTCGTTAACGAAATACAGACGATAGAGAAATATCAGTATCCGGTCAATGGCCGAGACGTTATCTTCCAACATCGTTTGAAAATAATCGCTTTAGTCACACACGTGTTGATTATCTTTAAAGCCATCACACTCGAGAAACATATTTTTAATTGTGATGGTTTTTGCCGAAAATCCGCATTGTAACAGGTCTCCGCCTTCCATGTGAAAACAATGGAAAGAATCTCCTATCCCTTCCCTACGACTTGCACGAATAGAAGATCCCCAATGTGGGACAGTACTTTTAACCTCTGAGTGAAAGTCCTTACAATAATGATCCTAATCATAGGGCAGACACAGTGACTAAACCAGTAAGAGCAGGAGAGTTTATGGACGTACTTGCCTGCAGGCGCCGCTCGTAGAATATCTCTTGCCACATACTAGAACTTTTCAAAGATACTCAAGTCCTAAGAAGAGAGGTTAAACTTCTCCGTCAGCAATGTTTTAATCTTTTGAACTGATCAATGTATTTGTGTTAAGTCATCTAAATAATAACTCTGTCCCAACTTATCCATAGGCGTATTCGTAACTTGCTGATGTTTATAAAATTGTTAAAAAAACATTTTTAATCCCCTGTGCAGAGCTTTGTTACTCTTTACCGTGATAACTAATTCATTAAACTACAACATAAAAAAACATTTTTAATCCCCTGTGCAGAGCTTTGTTACTCTTTACCGTGATAACTAATTCATTAAACTACAACATAAAAAAACATTTTTAATCCCCTGTGCAGAGCTTTGTTACTCTTTACCGTGAAACGACTTAAAAACAAAACATAAGAAAGAGAGAGGAGAAGGAAAAAAACTTAATGGGGAAGACATTGCTTGTAATGGAGTTGGCAGAGGTTATGGAGTCCCTGTCGGCCGTAATGAATTTAGTGATAATTAACAATAAAAATTACTCTGCAATTTTGTTACGGTAAAATTATGTTTCCTGTCTCATTTTAAAGGTGGGATTGGGGTTTGTTTTTTTACATTTTGTTAATTATTTTTGAATTTAAAGGTGCAAGGAGCGTAACAAAACGGGCAAACCAAAAATGCCATATAGAATGTAAAATGCTGATCACATTCACTCATTTGAAATGAGATACCAAATATAATTTTATGTCAACAAATATCTGTATCGTTAATTAATCTATCTTATAGTGAATAGATTCAAAATAGCCGACATGGTCCACTGATTCTCAAAACGTAAGTTGATGGGCTTTTGGCGTGAACTACTAAGGCGGGCGGCCACCAAGAGCGAAGTTGAGCTGCACAGAGCTGAGCCGAGCAGAGCGGATCTGAGATGAACGGCAACCGGAAGCGGAGTTCAGTCAGTTTAAAGAACACGTTTGTATCTTTTAAATCTAAATATTTAGACCTACTGTAACGGACTATAGAAAACTACTGTTTAAAAACCGTAACCTAAGCAACGGTAACCTAGGTAACGAGAAATAATAAGTTTGGAGGCGTGGTCAGCGTGATAGGAGAAGCAGAAACATCTTGAAAACCGAACCACCGTAACGTCGAAGCTACACGCAGCTTGATTCCGCTTTCAGTGAAAGCACTGTACATTAAAAACAATAGGTTACGTTTTGAATGCGTAGTTCGCTCCGCTCAGTGCAACTCTACCACTATGCATTCCTGGTCACAAGTCTTACATAACAGACGAACGTTAAACAACGTGTTTGACATAAACATAGTTAAAGTCACACGTTTCAAAATAATTAAAGCAAATGGTTGTTTGGTTTGGAAAATACCTTATTAGTACGTCTACGGACTTTGAAAACATCAGTCTAGTACCACAGTAACATAAGATATGCACATTTTATATTCATAGACGAGAAAAGCTAGGTTTATCCATAAGGAAAACACATTAACCAAGTTTATGACGTATAAATTTAGTTTATTGCTATTAGACTTATTATTTTATATCCAGCTGTTTGCTTTATGTGTAAATCAGCTGATTATGGAATAATTTTATAAGCAAGTTTTTATAAGTGCAGATTTAACGTTCATATAAAACACTGTAACGTTATTCAGTGCAAGATTTTTAGTACTTTGATGTCTCTTGAAAAGTTGTTGATAAAAATAAACATCTCGCAAACTTTACACGTCCAATCAATTTTTTGTTTGATAAATTTACCTTTTGACAATTACTGGAGACAACCAATTGACATAAAAACAAAATAGTAACTGAGTTCGAACCAACTATCTCGTGATAAGCAGGTCCGATTTCTTTCAATTAGTTGGCGTGATGAAACGAATTTCCAGTATGTAATCACAATTATCCTTTTCTCTTAAACTTTTGTTGTCAATCCGATTTCAAAGTTATAATAAACGTTAAAATCAGCTTGATCATGTATTAGCATTTCAAATTTTTAAATTACATTGAAGCACGAAAATGAACATTGACTACTGTCAAATACATACTTTAAATAGAATTTTAATTTTAATACGTTAAATTAATGTTGATTTCGAAACAAATGGTAAAATGGTCGTAAAATGGTAAAATCATATTTTCTAAGACGAAAAAATTGAAATTTTTAAGATTTGAGGAGGCCAGTTTTTTAAAACTGTACATATATATATATATATATATATATATATATATATATATATATATATATATATATACATATACATACATACACATATACATATACACATAATACACATACACATACACACACACACACATATATATATATATATATTGTAAATATTAAATATAGGTTTAGAGACCCCCTTTTAAAGTTACCTGATCTGCAGGTCAGGATCCGTGCTCATGTCAATGTTTCGGGTTCTGTGATATTTCTTAGACTCCTGTCTTTTATAACTACTCACTACGCTAGCTGCCATAAACTAATTGATGACTTGATTTTGATTTCTGGTGCTTTGCAGATGTGAAAGTGTCTTACAGTTACACAGAGTTTGTGATTTTTATAATCACTTGATACGTATATCAAGTACAAAAGTACAATTTTCAATCAAAATTACACTACTGTAAAATCAAAATTTACATTTCTGGCAGTGTAGTCTACCGGTCGAAAGAACTGAGCCAGATCCCAGTCACTTCTTTCTCAGATTTAACGGGGATGCACATAAAACCCAACACTCACCCCTCCGTCGAGTCTTACATACTTTATTATTCAAACTTCCTTTTTGCGAGGAAGGAAATACAAATTTTTTTATTTCTGCTTCTGTGATATCGTAAAATCTGTCTGGATTTATTTATTCAAATGATTGTTTTTACTTTAGTGTATAACCTATGTACTGACCAAAATTGTAAATGAATTTTGATTCGAAAACGAATTTTTGCAGCAGTCATCACTGTAAAACCGAAAAACGAAACCATAAAACATACAATTACTATCACAACCATGACCTCCGTCGGATTCATCTAAAACGATTTTTTTAAATGTAAAATGCTAATAACTCACCAATTTCGATTAGCATGGTAAAATCTGATTTTCGAAAGAATCTTAGATGAAATAATAGCACACAAGGAGCTCTCTCTCCCTCTCGCTCTCTCTCTCTCCCTCCCTCTCTTTCCTTCTCTCTCTCTCTCTCTCTCTCTCTCTCTCTCTCTCTCTCTCTCTCTCTCTCTCTCTCTCTCTCTCTCTCTCTCTCTCTCTCTCTCTCTCTCTCTCTCTCTCTATCTATCTATCTATCTATCTATCTATCTATCTATCTCTATCTCTATCTCTATCTCTCTTTCTCTCTCTCTCTCTCTCTCTTTCTCTCTGTCTGACGTGATAGAGGCGAATTTCATCATCATAATCAGCATTAACATCTGCATATATGAGCATTTTAAACTTTCAAATATCATTGAAAATGCTACAATGAACCCTGACTGCCCTCAAATAAATTTCTTAATTTCAACGGATTTTGAAAATTCAAGTCTTTGACGCTGATTACAGTGGTGAAATCATATTTTCAAAAAACCAAAAAAGTTATGAATATCAAAGATTTGAAGTGCTGTCATTTTGAAACTGCTGAACGAATTTTTCTGATTAACTAACTTGTCCAGGCTATTATTACAATAGATTTTGGTACCAAGTGAGCGTGTTAAAACACACACACACACACACACACACACACACACACACACACACACACACACACACACACACACACACATATATATATATATATATATATATATATATATATATATATATACACGACAGATCTATGCTCATTTCAAGGTTCCGGGTCTGGATCTCACCATGATGGCAGCTCCAACAGTTCATTTTTATGGAATGGAAAGTCGCTAGTAAATGGTAAAAAACATAACACAAGCTTTCTCGCATTGAATTAGAAGTATTTCTGTACAAAATTTGGAAATCATCATTTTTTTTCGAAATCGGTTCATCAGATTATGCTCAAGATTTTAACCCACATCGTAGTTCACGTCACTGCGCAGACCCAGTGGCGCTGGTAGTGTATCGGCAGTGCTTTTTAGACGCCGAAGGATGTACAGGATGTTCAAACCAAACTTTATTCGTCTACTAGTAAGTATCTAGGTCGCACAAAGAGATTTCCATCTGGTTCTGTCACCTGCTAATATTCTGACATATCTCCAGTTACAGTTTCTGCTTTCAAGGGCGTCCTTGATATTGTCTTCTGATATTGCTTCGATCTATATTAGTATTTTCCCTTCATTTGTTGCCGTTTTGAGGTCCTGTCTTCTTTCATTCAGCATATGTGTCCATACCAACTCAGTTGTCTCCATTTACACGAAAACATACAGTAACACTCTAGCATCTACAGAGGGAGCTGTTGTTCCCTGTTGGTACCCGGAGGATTAATTAAAAAAGGAAATCCTCAGGAGCGAGCTAGTCACAAGGGTTGTTCAAGAAGTAAAGATATGCCTTACAGTCTTCAGATTTGGACCAATTAATTAACATAAGTTAGAAAGATGAAGTGTCATTATCTAATTTGTTAAGACCAGTGAGTACAAAATTTAGAATAAAACCGAAGTATCTTGGGGATGCAACCAGTTCCAACCAAAAAGGACTATATTTTAAACATATAGGTATATATAAAAAATACCATTTTTCAACCTACATCTTAACATAGCGTTATTTGTATGGATTGAGGGATGTCACATAAAAACTGGTGTAATAAAACAAGCTGTGGAGAAGGGGTGGGATGATAAAACCAACCCTCTCTTTGTTACGTGTTTTCGTTTTAACAATAATATATTCTATTAACCTCGGCTGTCTGAGGGAGCTTTGGAGCGTGACTTGGCAACCAACGAGGCTGCGAAGCTCTGGGTGTAATGTTCCGTCACATGAAGTCTTTATAAGCTGACAATGAGATGATTTATACTAATTTAACTGTTTAGCAAGATGCGAGAGGCACATTTTCAAAGTATATACACTGGTTTGTCTTGCATAAACAATGTTCTCACTAAAAGAGAGAGAGTCCATCGACAAAAAAAATTATATATCAACATACATAAGTGTAATGAATATATATATATATATATATATATATATATATATATATATATATATATATATATATATGTGTGTGTGTGTGTGTGTAATTATATTAACTATTTTAACTTATTTAAAGTCAAAAAAATTGTTTTGTCAACGGTTATAATTAATTTTCTATTTTTAATGTAATATGAAAATTTAGCATATGCTAATGTCTGCAGATTTTATTCAAGCCAGGCACAAAAGTTGATTTAGATAATAACTTGAACAAATTTTTTTTCAGAAAAATTTAAACATTTCAAAAGGGATATATATATATATATATATATATATATATATATATATATATATGTGTGTGTGTGTGTGTGTGTGTGTGTGTGTGTGTGTGTGTTACTTTGAGGTAAAAACCACTTTAAGGCTATTATCCCCTCTCTAAATGTAAGTGTGAGTGGAAAGTTTTAAAGTCGTAAGTGTAGTGTGTGTTGTAGATGTAAGTGTGTGCTAGACTCGGGTACCGCGAGGGACATATAAATCCTCTCAATAGATGCAGCTAGTCTGCACCCCCTGATATATGAGATAGGGTCAAAAAGTTTCCGGAATTGGTCAATAAAAATTTATTGAAATTAGCATTATATTTTAAAGTTATGCTTTTTTTTAAACCTTTTATTTTTTTTTAAATACTCTCTCCTCTTGCATTTATGAATGTTTTTCCACCATTTATACAAGTGTTGTAAAATCTTGAAAGCCATTTTTGAATATTTTGTAGCCCTTTCGTCGCATTTTCCATCACTTCTTTTAAAGGGGAATCAAAAAAATGATGTTTATTTAATGTCATTTTCAGTCGTGGAAACAGATAAAACTTCAGTGCTGCAAGGTCGAGAGAATAGAGAGAGTGGTCTAGAGTGTCAACAGTTGTGTTTGGCAAGGTATTGTTTCACCATCAGCGACCGATGTGAAGAGGTATCGACATGCAACAAAAACCAATTGTTCCCTGCCCATTTTTCAGGTCGTTTTCATCTAACTGCATCTCGTAGTCGTTTCAGGTCTCCTTGTACAGTGTTTTTCTTAACTTCAGAATAAATTTGTAGTGAATCGAGGCCTGGTAATAAAAGGTACCCCTAACGTCACTTTATCCCGGCTTTTGTCCAAGCGAAATTGTTCCTTTCTTGGTGACGTGTTTGATTTCCTTTCTGTAGACTGATGTTTCGACTGTAGGTCGTAAAGGAAGCACCATGTTTTTTACCGCCGAATTTTACCTGTTTCCACGAAAGAACGTAACTTGAAAGGACATCGTTTTGTTGATTCGGTAGAGGTGATGGAAAATGTGACGCTGCGGCTAAACAAAATTTCCAAAAATAGCTTTCAGGTTTATGCCAAAAATGACCTTATTATTTTCATAAGGTCATAATATTATTAGTACTTTCAATAAATTTTCATTGATTGATTCCGGTAACGTTTTGGCCCTATATGTGTGTGTGTGTGTGTGTGTGTGTGTGTGTGTGTGTGTGTATATATATATATATATATATATATATATATATATATATATATATATATATATATATATAGTTTATGCAGTTAAAATAAAACTTCATAAATTTTATACTGCATAAATTAGTATTTAATATTTCCTATTTTATAAACTTCATTAGAAAATTTAAAATGCTAATGAACGAAGATTTTACTTGTGATCAACATGGTAAGATCGTATTTTTAAATTGTAAAAGATGAAAGAAATAATAGTAGACAATTCGCTTACATCAAGTCAGCGAGAAAGCTGCATGTTGCAATATGTTTTACCTTTAACAGTTACGTATCTAGCAGCAACCCTTCAGGTGGTTTGCCTCTTATGTAGCATTCACCTGCGTGTTTCATTTTCCCATCACCTGTATTTTCTCACGAATATCATTTTCAATGGCGCAAAAACGTAAGAAGTTTACCGCTAACTTTGTATGCACGTTTTCTTATGAATATCGACAAGCACTCTGATATGAATAATTTTATACAAGTAGTGCTGTTACGTCATATGCGAACATAGTGCAGAAAATATATACCAAAAAATAAATGAAAACTAATTTACTTTAAAAATATTATGAAGAAAAGGGTTTTAGAAAGACGGTCTGTGAGACTAAAGTTAAGTTAAGGATAAAAATGATTAATTATAAGTAATTGTTGAAAGCAAAGATCTAGCTCTGGTGGACAAAAAATATGTTTGGTAATTAAAGAATATAGTTAGAGGCGTATTACACTAACATAGAAACGTCAAATTTCTTTGACTAAAGATCTCGGATGAAAAAATGTTACAGTTCTTAAATGAACTAAACAAGTTTTATCAAACTTTAGTGAATCTTTTACGTGTTGTAAGCTCTGATGAGGATTTTCAAAATACGTTGGTACAACTTTAAAATTTTGTCATTTCCTGTTGTAGAGTTCAATCAAACCTAAAGTCAAAAATCCAAGCAAGCAGACCGGTAGATAAACATCCGCCATTTTATTTAACTTAATTCTCAAAGTTTTACCATTCCCTGGTGTGTCCAAAGTTTGGGATTATTTTTTTTTATGATATAACCCAGCGTGTTGCGAGCTTACGATTAGCGTGGTACTAGATTTAGACCATTAACTAACACCCGTAATTGCCTCGCTTACGTATAACAAGCAGAATAAACAAGATATTCGATTCAAAAAAAGTGATATTCAACTAAAAGGAAACGTGATATTTGACTCAGAATAAACGTGATATTCGACGCAGAATGAACGTGATATTCGACGCAGAATAAAAGTTATATTCAGCTGTTTTTAGCAAAATACCGACACTGTCAAAACGGCGCCTGGCTCTAATTCAAACTGGGGATATGATAAAGCGAACAGTAAATTTCAACAGAAATTTTATATTGTGGCTTTCTAATGACACAATAGACTGGTGAGAAAATTTGCATGTTATAGATATATATAATATGCATATATATATATATATATATATATATATACATATTTATACCCCGCAGGGGGTGCAGACAAGGTGCACCTATTGAGAGGATTTAGACATCCCTCGGTACCCGAGTTTAACTCACACTTAAACTTACAACACTACACTTACGACTTTAACACATTACACTAACACTTACATTTAGGGAGGCGATAATAGCCTCAATGTGCTTTTTAAATATATATATATATATATATATATATATATATATATATATATATATATATATATATATACATATATTTCAATTCATGACTTGGTTAGAAGGTGGACTGTTAAAAATCGAAACTGCACAAAGTGTTGCTTGGGGCACATTTGATGGAGGATGATGTCTGGCTTGGAAACGCGTAGAGACTCTTGAACATTTGAACATTTAAAGTTAGTAATTTGAGGTGAACAAATACTTTACAGAACAAATGTAATAATAATAGCGGCAATTCAAATGTCGTCATGAAAGTTAATATATTATTTGTATATATACACACAATATAAACACACACACACACACACACACACACACACACACACACACACACACACACACACACACATACACACATTCACGTATTATATATATATATATATAATATATATATATAAAATACGTGAGTGTGTGTTTGTGTGTGTGTTTATATTATACACACAAACACACACTCATGTATTATATATATATATATATATATATATATATATATATATATATATATAATACGTGAATGTGTGTTTGTGTGTGTCTGTGTGTGTGTGTGTGTGTGTGTGTGTGTGTGTGTGTGTGTGTGTGTGTGTGTGTGTGTGTGTGTGTGTGTGTTTAATAAGTGTAACAAACTAACAATTTCTCAAAAGCGACCTGAAAGTCATAATCGGTGCTCATTTAAAGGATTCTGGGTCTTAACATGATGGCAGTTCCAATAGCTCGTTTGACAATATAAATTCCCCAACCACAATTATATTTAATTGAATAAAATTTTATTAAATAAATTCTTAGTATTTTTTGTGCATTTTGCAGCGGTTTATATCATTTGTAACAAGCACGTGTAAGAGTATTTAGTAATTTTTGTTAACTATTTAACCAATCACCTAGTTATATTTTTGCACTGAAAAGCTTCCAAATTAATGCGAAAAACTGCACAACCGTTAACCCAATAACTTCACAACCCCGTTAACTGCACAACCCATAACTTCAATTTTAATATTAATTTAACTGTGAGATTTTCAGAAGTTTTTATGGAATACTTATTTGTACAATCATTCAATTTTTTCCTTACTTTTTTGAAAAAGATAGATTTTTTCCCAAATGTTTAGACTATGAATACCTTTCGCTGACAACCACACGGTAAGGCAATTGTACCACTTCCCTTTTTGACCATTGGAGGGGAAGTAACCCTTGAACCTTATAAAGCCCTACAGGTGAGAAGACGATCACAGAGCAGCACTCTGGGGAACATTTAGCTAATCTAGCAATCAGATGTAATTTACATTGGTCTGTGCTTAGATGTAGGCCTACCGTACTTCCTCTAAACAGTACAAACAGTTCAGCTTGGGTCTGTACACTGTTAACAAACGTAATTAGTATGCATATTGACATAAACGCAACGTGTTATTTAACATAAAATTATTATAAGTAATCTAGCTAACGTATTAGAAAATAATTTTCAAAAATTAAAAATTACATTCTTTTTTCTTACATATTTTAAAACGCTCATCATCATAATGACCGTTCAAATCTGCATTAATTGTTGCTTTTGATTTAGAATTGAATTTCAATATTTATAACGTTAATTAATATAGATTTTATGTTAATTATTTTTAGGTTAAAGTTATAATTTTTTTAAGAATTGAAGTGGAATTCATTTTAAAACGATAAAACTATTTTTGTTAGGAAACTAACTTGTCCGAATTACACATTACCAAAACGATTTTGGAGCTAATTTTATATCAAATCCACGCGCACGCGCGCGCAAACACCTACACACACACACACACACACACACACACACACACACACACACACACACACACACACACACACACACACACACACACACACACACACACACACACACACACACACACACACACACACACACACACACACACACACACACACACACACACACACACACACACACACACACACACACACATATATATATACACACACACACACACACACACACACACACACACACACACACACACACACACACACACACACACACACACACACACACACACACACACACACACACACACACACACACACACACACACACACACACACAGAAAGTCGTGGGATTCGGTATTACCATGATGAAAATGAAAATTCGCTAATATTAACAATTAAAATTTATTTGATTAATATTAATACTACTTACACGTATTGTAAACAATGGCAATTAACATAACTTCAAATGAAATAGTTTTCGACAGGAACTGCTGTAGTGCTAAATCAGCTGTTTAGGTGAACATTCTCAACAATCACCATAGCTTAGCTGTATTTCCTTTTTTTTTGTACTTATCTTTTATATGTATAGAAAATGCTACTTTTATTCAAAAACATTATTTAAGTTAAGTAAAATGGAAACTTGGTACCCGGGAGAGTTGTACCCTTTCTGCCCTTCCTTGTCGACGCTACGAAACTTTCCTCAAGTTTTTGCATCATTTATTTTACTCCGTATCGCGATATGCCCATTTCAAAATAGTTAAAGTGTACTTCAAAACTTTTGTCTGTACAATGTGACTGAAATTCGCAGTCGGTCCAAAACGTGTCAAAAACATACGTGGGCTGCCCATAAGAGCGAGTGGACTAATTAGTCCCTTGTCAAAGTAATATCGTCTCAAAGGGATGAAGAAAGGGTTAATTATGTCCCATCCCTGATGTAAAAACATCATCCCTTTCATATGATACGACTGTTGGCCGTTGGGATTGGTAAGAAATGCATTTCTTTAAACTTACATTTTTTGCTTCGGAAAGTAACTGTAATCAAACACTTTGTTTACGCGGACTGGGGACAGAACAAAGAATTTGTATAATTAAAAATAGTCTTACACGAATTTTATTTTTTTTTTACAGTTTTCAAACTGATTTTACTACCATAATTAACAGTAAAATCTGTTTATATTAGTACTTTTTCAAATTACATTTAAAATACAAAAATTAATCCTAAACGCTGTCATGTTTATTTTCTTATTTTCAATAGAATTTAAAAAATTAAAATACTTTTTGGCACTTGTTTTAATGCTAATTGCGATGTTAAAATCATATTTAAAAAAAGATGGATAATATCACGGTATATAGATACACGGTAGGGGGCCACGCGCATGGGGGGGCACCACTTGCCGGCTGAAGTACGTCATCGGATCAAGCTCAGACGTAGTGTTCAGCAGAAAATAGTTTGTAATGTTAGTGTTAGTAGCTGTATTATAGTAATTACAATAATAATTCCTTATATCTAACATTAATAACGCTGTTAATTACTTTACTTACTGAATTCGCTCATTGTCAAAACGGAAACTTTTTATTTTATACAATATTACATAATATTAAAGTAAATTGTAGGTTCATAGCTTGAAAAATTCCAGGTTATTTTATGTTTGAAAGTTAAAGGCACATCACACTATGAATTACGTATCTGCGGATTTTCTGTGACAATTATGTGGTTAACTGTGAAAACGCAAATCTCAAATAAAAAATTAACAACAAATTAAATAGCACATAGACGTATGCCTATCATGTAAACAGTAAAATAAAACATACTTATTTCTTAGAACTTATGTTTTAACACACACACACACACACACACACACACACACACACACACACACACACACACACTATATATATATATATATATATATATATATATATATATATATTATTAATATATAGATAACAAAATATTTGTGATACCTAGTACAAGTTATTGTAGTTTACAGAGTTTGTTACTTGTCTTCCTTCCGGCATCAGTGGATTTATTTCCGTAACTTCTTTTTACAGACTTCTTTTTATTTAAAGATTTAATCGTCATAAATATACGGGTACGGACGTAACAGTATATATCAAATTCATGTTCACTGAAGAATACTTATTATTTAGTTTGTTTGTCAGATTTTTCATCACACCTTTTCCTTTATTTAGCCCATTCTCAGCATGATAGTTGATTGTCAGAAAAACTATTCTTAAACTTAGTAACATTGCTTTGTAAAGCCACATTTTTATTCTTAACCGAGGCCAGTTCTTGTTATGCAAGTTGAATTTGTTCCTTCAAAAGTAAATTTTCATTTCTTAAACATTTCATTTCTTCTACAGAGGCATTATTTACAACGGTATTTGTATTAAAATTACTGACTACGGAAGGGTGGGTTTCATTTACAGAATTACACGTTACAATTGCACCAACGTCATTTCCATTTACAGGTGATTTTCCTGGTATATTTCCATCGGACTTGTCAATAAGTTTTTTTTTAATGTTTCTTGGTTTTCACGTTTTTTAATCCTTGCAGCTCATTCAGAATTGATACATTTATTTTCAACGGTGGGAATGTTAAAACGTGGAATGGCACCGGATTTCAGCTGTTTTTTTGGTTTCGTATTTAGTAATTCGGATTTAAAATCCCTTTCGAAATCATCGTCATTAAAATGAAGTTAACAGACTTTAACATTATCAAAATTAAAATGATCTGCTCGTTTACACGCATGAACACGCTTTTCTCAGGCCTTCGTCTTTTGGAATTCTGTGAAATGTAATTCCTTTCCCTTTACAATTCTTATCATTATTACAGCAATTGGCAATAGCACAACCAGTCACTGTTATGCATACACAATTATACAACAGCAAACAAGACAAATTATGTACTTTTTAGAATTCAAAACATAGACTACTTAAATCTTTTCTTACACTTATTAAACCTCGACCATAAAACACAATTATTACCTTTTATTTAAAACACATATTTTCACAAAAAAAGACCTTTTGCTTAAAACACAACACTCATATAAACACATTGAATCTCCAACTACATTTACAGAACATTGCATTGTTAAACGGGAAATTACATGAAGTAGCAGTCACCGTAAATACAATTGTAGCAGTGAAGAGTTTGATCCAGTGACGTCACGCGCTCGGTAGTCACTGCGCACACCCACCGTGGCCCCTACCGTGGATAATATATAGTTGTAATTTTTTTAATATTTGGAATGGCAGCCATTTTTAAACACTTAAACGTATTTTACTGGGTAACGAACTTGTAGAAGCTTTATAGAAAATTGAAGTTTGAATATCAAAACTAACTAAAATTGGGAACACACACACATACACAACATATATATATATATATATATATATATATATATATAAAAAAAAAATCAAAGATTTTTCTAAAAGTGATCCAAGATCAGACTTGATCCTCATTTCAAGACTTGGTCTGGATCTTAACATGATAACCAAAGGAATTTCGCTAATTACGCTATATTTAACAATTTATTATTAAAAAAAGCATAACTGTTTAGAAACAAATCAAATTGTCTATGTTGACGAGAATCAATCATCATTACCACACATTCTGTGTATATTATGGTATTTATTACGTGTGGAGTTTAAGTACATCAAATAGCCTTGTCCAATCAAACCTTCACGTTTTGTTGGTAATTAAAACGTCATAACATCTAAACCAAATTGGAGCCCGCAAACTTCATAAAATTAACTTTGGAAGCCTGAAGGGTTGTCTGAGCAAATTATGTTCTATTTGAAACTTCAAGGGTTGAAGAAGGGTTAATTTACAACGTAACAATCTGCCAGAAATCACAACCACCCTTTCATTTGTAGATACGTTTTCATATCCCACTCGTCTAAAAATCAGTTTTTTTTCTAAAATTAGAACTCTCCTGTTCTTAATTTTCCAAGGCTGTCGAACTGTAGGCATGTAACGATCTCGAATGTTGCATTGAATTTGGATGTAGAATCATTTTTTTAAGTCAGGTCAAACGTCAGTAATTATCACAAAAACCAGTTTTAGAGATATATATATATATATATATATATATATATATATATATATATATATATACTATATATATTGTATACGACTTTTTATACTCTCGATATAGTGTCAACAAATTTCTTATATACAAAAGCATAAAAGGAAAAGTCCAGCTGAAATGGTAGTCGATAAATAACATCGATACATTCCACTTGGCAGATAAGTTCCGTCAGAATTACTACTGCTGATAAAGTCACGACTATGTTGTTAACATTTATTATTATGCTGAAACTTATGTTTTTTTAACATTGGGGGCTGTAGTATGTTTAGTCCATCCCACTGTACTTAGACTCAGAGATTGTAGGAAACTGAATAGTTATCCTAGAGGGGGGGGCTCTAATTTGTGAAATGTGTAATAATTAAAGAACTTTCGACTTTCTTTTTAATACTGTATTTTAAAATATGTACTATATTCTTCATGTTTTAGTACCGAAATACTGCGTCATTAAAAATTTAATATTTCAAATTAACTATAGCAATAAAAAAATGTATCAATGTTAGCTTTTCTACTCCTATGATCAGTAGAAAATGGATCCTATGATCAGTGTTACAAAAATGGATTTTATAACACATTTCAATAACACTTAGATTTACAACGTAAGTTTTTTCTTCATTCCTTCACTGATATCATAAACAACCTGCGTTGTGTAAGGAGAATCTAGAGAAAGTTTAGTATTTGATGAAACAATTTTGACGGTTTTAGAGAGGGTTACTTCAAATATTCACTAAAGATCGATGAGAAGTTTCTCTTCAAGAAGATTCAATTAATCCATACTTTATGCCAGTTAGACTAGTGAGGACGAGGGTCGGCTTTTAAGGCAAAGGAAAAGGTTACAGAAAATACGGTCTCAAACAAACGACCTTGAGGTGCGGAATTTTGAAGACGTAGCAGACTGATGAAATTTTGGATAAACCAATCCTAAAAATCCTCTGCAGACTAAATATTTGGACCTATGATTTTGTTTAAATTTCATTAGAACATTTTGTTTTACTTTTTTCATATAATTTTCTTCAAAATATTCTGATGTACAAAATATAAAAAATGTAAAGATTCTAATTATAATTATATTTAAGATATACTATAAACACTCCACCTTATCGTTTTAATATCATTATCTCATTAAAAAATCACGAGGTTGGAAAAAAAGAATTGAAGCTTGAAGCACAAAAAATAAATATAATATGTATGCTATTCGTTTTTCTGTGCGTCAAGGGAGTACTGGTGAAAATGATATCAAGAGGAGCAGAAGTATTTTCTGATTAAAAGAAGAAGCAAGAGTGGAGAGGAAACTGGTCCAAGGTCGTTTTTACAAATCAATATCGAATTTTTACTAGTACGTTGGCAAACATTACGTTATTGCCTTGTTTTCGCATACACATTGTTGAACTCAAAGTATACAATATTGTTGCTATCAACGTGTGAAGTATCAAAGAATATGTGGACAAAGTTAACCGCACACGCTTGTTGGGAACAAAAAATGTGGAAACTTTGTCGTCAAAATGCCCGTTAAACTGTTATCTAACGTTGTAATCTTAATCTTACTTTTATCTGAGCGTATCAGGTAACCACTCCACTGTTTTCTGTCTCTGTAATCCATTCCTTAACACCAATTTACAGCCAGGTTAAGCCAAGTTTCGTCTTCTTTTCATCGACCTCTAATCAAACGTAAAAGTATAGCAACGATAAATATTTTGGTTAAACGTGAATGTAAAAAACAATACAATTTTATAAATCCTTTTTGGCGGATAAACATTAAAAATCAAATTTCGACTTTCAATCTACCAAAGAGATGTAACTCCTTAAAGCAAGAGGTAGGGTTGTTATTGTGCAATTTATTTTGTACCTTGTAAACCAAAGCGTCGGAAAGTACACCCTCCGGGTAAAGTGAAAGAATTAAACCGTGTTAGAAATCCATCCCCTTATCTCTAAGGGATGACAAACTGAAAAACTTTTACATTTCTCGCGAAGCAATTTTCCCAAATGAAGTTTTCTCTGACAACTCGGTGCCGTTGAGTTTTTACGACAACACAACTCTTAATAAATCATTTCCCTGAAGAACGTGCCTCAATGTAAGAATGGAATATTTCCAAGGCAAGATGGAAACATGCGACTTTATTACTAAGTAATGGAAAAGAACAGACAGATTTTAGAATCAATGTACAACTTAATTAGTGATTTATAAAAACAATACACTATAGACGACAACCTCTTAGACAAGTGGCTGAAAATAGACAAACCTTTTAAAATTTATTTTTAACGTTAAACATTTTCTAAGATATTTTAATCTTGTCTGTAGCGACATTCTTGTGCATTCGTGGTGGACAACACAGAGAGATGGTGTAGACACTATACACATGTTCCTCACTGAAAATTTAATTTGGAATTTATTTCCTGACTATTGTGCAAATGTACGATGGGGACAAGCCCTGGCCGGGAATATTGAAAGCCCAGTACGCTAAAATCATTCTGTGATTATTGTAAAAAATCAACAGAATCAAACTAATCTTTCAAAATCGGTTTTACTGATTTTTCACAAATTTGAGTCATATGATATGAGTATTTCAAACTAAAATATGTTTACCAAATTACAAACAAAATTAATCGTTTAAAAAAAATCCGGAACTGGTTAGGTTTTTCGATTTATTTTAGCGTTATAAACTTTATTCTAATAACAACAAGGATAACATGATATAATGTTGCTATTTCTTTTCTGAAATAAACCACTTCGCTTTGAAAATATTTCCGTTCTTATGTTAAACACGTAATAAATTACCTCATAACGAGAACTTGTTTTAACCAAAATCTGATAAGTCGATTTTAAGAAATTAGGCTGCTATTTCTGCTTTTGCCAAAAAAGGTGATCGGAAGAAAGTTTTTTAATTTTTAAAAAATATACACAAAAAATTAGCGTGAAAAAAATTGTTTGACAATATTTTAATAAAACATTTGGAATTATTACCGAGTTTGAATCAGTATCTCTTTCTATGCCCCTCTCTTCGTAATCTTATCCTTTGAAAGTAAGTTATGAACGATTTCAACTGAAAAATTAGCTATTGTAGCGGGCATCATGGTAAGAGCCAGACCTTAAAATCGACGTTTAAAATTAAAGAAAATATTTTTGAAAATTATTTCCCATTACGTCAGCGAGACAAATAAGTGTGCAACTATAATTCAAATAGCATGCGTTTTGTCATTTAACAAATTTGTATAAATTATGATCATTAATAAGAAAGCCAGTTTTTTTGCGCCATTTTGTAACATCAAAACTCTTTAAAAACTTAGGGAAAACCCGAACCGGTTTCCTCTTCAGCACTTCAAAAACTATTTTCGAAAAAATCTCTACCAGTTTTATCTTGCTCATTTCGTCGACTGAAAATTATAACTATAATTGTAATCAGAAATTGTTTTTAGTGAATTGTTCTTTTTTATTTTAACCACTATATATCTACTTTGAACTGGAAAAAAGGTAAAATAAACTTTAAGACATTTATATTTCTTGTCTGTTGCATATCAACAAACACTCCGAAGTTGATTGCAATTTTAAATAACATTTGTTCATCTTTGTGATCCGTAAAAAAAGGTTTTTTTAAATGCAGTACTTTTTCTATTTTAAAATTATCCAATTATCAAATACGGAGATAATATTGTGTTTTACAAGGTATGTTATTCCTTTTTATTTATAACATTTTTAACGAACACTTTTATTATGTCCATCCTTCAGAGGAAACATTCAGAACTCTTCGAGAGAAAGGAAGCCTGAAGCGACTGATGAAGAAGAAAGTTCGTTTTTTGCTACGTTGCAAGGATTTCCAGAATAAATTACTCAGTTTTTCACCCCCAGAGATAAGAGTTTATTTCTTAGTGGCCTAATTTGTTCAGTTAACCCTTAGGGTGTTCTGACATTTTAGTTCGTAAGTCACTGAAATACACCTTTCTTGATATTCGAATTATTCCAGAATTAAGTTTGAATATCAATATAGCGATCAATTCATTCCCTGGTCGTTCCATAAACTTTAATAAACTAATAATTATTTTGCACGCCTTACTCCAGTAAAGTATATAAATGTCACAAAAACATTGGTCAAAATTTCTTTTTAAAAAAATCGATGCAGTGATTATAGACCACTGAAATTTTTTCAAATGTTTGTTATACGTGTACCGCGAAAAGGAAATGTTCAAAGTGCACATTCACGAGTCAATGTCAGTTAGAGTCAGCGCATGATGCGACGCTAAGTTGAATTTACACTAGAATTATCGTAGAAGCTAGGATATCTTGGATGGCCAGAGTTTGCAATGGCTGGGAATATTCTAAAAGCCTTAAAGGAAAATTCAGGAATTATTATTATCCCTGACAAAAGAAAAAATGAGAATTACCCTGAGGGTTTAACTTCCTTTTAACAAATAAGGAGTATTCTGATGTTAACACTCAAAAAGTGCTAGAAGGCGGCGGCGATGTTTAGTGAATGAATCAGACGATGGCATAAACCAAAAATTATTGGTAAGAGGTTTATAGGAAGTTTACATACAAGATTAGATTACATTAGATTCTTTAGAGGTTGTGAACTTTGGTATCCCCTAGCACCGTGATCAAACTTGTTGACAAACCATACTGTGCAGCTAAGCCTCTTTGATTCTAGTTCAGTTGACCAGTATTTGGTATTCTCAATGAGTTTTAGTAATCCTATGACTATCAAATCCAGTTAAAGATCCTCAGGGTCCTGGAAACTAAACACTCTGTCTCCAGCTGACAAGAGCCTTACATTTATAGATCTTGCAGTTTTCTCATCTTTCCTGCATAGCCTACACACGGTTTCTCTGTACTACATTCCTATACTGTTCATATACACCATCAGAACACAGTGTAATGAGTTCCACGGTTTTTCTGAGTTACCTTCTACGTACGATCATTTTAACACTAAACATTCAGTAAGATTCTAACTTTTGCAGAGATGGCTTTTGTTCACATGGATGGTTCACGAAGAAACAGTTCATGATCCTTAGAGCGACCTCACAAAATATATTCAAACCAGAAGTCTAGTATTTAGGTTTTGCTGTTAGGTGAATCAACAGTAATAAAAAAATCCATAAATTGGTCAGAGTATTCACTGTTTAATTTGTTTAGATAAGAGATCACAACAAGCCCAATAAATAAGAAGTGCCTTTAAGCTTCGGATCAAAAACCTTCCGACCTTTAAAAAAATGGTATCTCATTCCCGTTGCTCAGTTCATACTCCTAGTCATGGAAAATTTTGATAAACTGTTGTGTTTGTTTTTGCCTTTTGTTTCTAACAAATACATTTTTTATCAGTTCTGCAGGCTTTATTTTTTACGTTTTCTGGGCGATAAATAAGGGCTTGATGGCTAAGGCACCGGTTTACAGTGTTTCTGAACTCCTCACCTCAAGGTCGTAGGTTCGGGATTGCAGTTACTCCCGTAAACCCTTTCGGTTAACGCCGATCTATTGTCCTCATTAATATAGCTGCCATAAAGTGTGGACGTTAAACAAAAAGACAAAACCGATAAATCGTTATCTGCTAGGCGGCTTTCTGTCTTATTAATCATTTCAAGAACATAGTTTGGAGGAATTTATTTTCCCAAAATTATTTTATTACTTTCGACTGTATCTGACATTGATAAAGTTTATAACTGAAACTAAAATCGAGATATTTTTCAGTTAATTTAATAGTCGAATTTTACGTTCAGTATCGATTCCTTTCTTTGATTGTATTTGAACATAAACGTTCGGTCATTAAATGTTATTGCCGGTTTAGATTTTATTGTAATGAAACGTTTTGAACAAAATGTGACAGTTTCGTGGTGTGGAAAGTACAGAATGACAAATTGACAAATTATTTTGGATTAAATGATTTTTTTTATTTAAAAGGAAAACTAGTAGTAGGTTATATTAAATAGCAAAAAACAGTTTAGTTCATTTCTGTTTGCTCTTAGCAGAACCAAACAAATCCTTTTACTGTTTTCATTAATTTACTTCAAAGTTAATCAGTTTTTATTTTTGGTTATCATTTTTTTCTCAATATCTGTGAATTATTTTTATTTCAAATTTGGTACATTAAAGTGTTTTATGAATCTTCATTTGTGACGAATAATTCAGTAAGATCTAATCAACCAATTTGGCTTCCATTACGTCAGCGAGAAAGTTGCGAGTTACGATTACATTAAATATATTAAGTTAAAAAATTGAACCTAAAACCAAATACTGAACCACGTTCTTCTAAAGATCTATTAAACAGAATAATATATATAAAATATATATATATATATATATATGTGTGTGTGTGTGTGTGTGTGTGTGTGTGTTTTAGCACTCTTACATCGCAACTTTAGACCTAATTGTTTCAAACTTTTCACAAAAATCGATTTTGGTAATAGCAAAATTCGTTTAGCAGTTTAAAAATGGATGCCATTAAAACTTTATTTACACGTTTTGACAACCTAATTTCACCGTAGTTATCAGCGTTATAAATTTGCATTTTTAATTTTCAAATTCCTTTGAAATTATGAAAATGAACCTGACGACGGCCAGGGTTCGTTTTCATAATTTCAACACTTTAATTTAAAATGCGTTTAGTACATGCAGATTTTAATGTTGATACGTGATGGTCGAATCAGATTTTCAACTGATTGTAAGATAAAATAATGCTTTAAATGCACGTACAAAGAGTTTTTACGTGAATTGTTTTTTCCGTTATAAATTAGTATCGATTGTTGGATTGTATTTCAATTACATTTACATTGAAATACATTTGCTTGAGTGTTTTACACATAAAATGCAGTACTGCATGCCTCTTTGTTGTTCTTTGTTCATATCACATATAAACTATTAACCGCGTATTGATACATTCGAAACGTATTTGATGCCTAAACTTAAAAATGATTTTTGAATTGCATTCTAGACCTATTTACTTTTATTCACACTACAAAAGGTTCGAGCATCGTTAAAAAACCTTCTAAAGTTGTTGGTGAAATTTTCGGCCAACAAATATCAAATATCAAAATATAAATATCAAAAAAAAAATGGTACAGTCATTGGGACTGTCGGCAGAAGCGTTAGCTTCTTTATGTATATAACGTCTCGAGAATATATAAAATATAAATACAGTATAAGATATTTAACGTCTTGAGAATATAAGAAAAAGAAAATCAAACGCACGTGTTATTACTGAATATAAACCGTATACTATTGAACTGTTGCTGCTGGCAATATACAACATCATTACATGCGCGCGCGACGAGCATATGAGAAGAAGTGGACGAGCATAGTGGAGAAAGAGAGAGACAAGAAAGAGATAGAGAGAAGCAGAAAGAGATAGAAAGTTGTATGTGAATACAGGCCCAAAACATATGTACGCGAGAGACCAACTCAGTCGGAACCGGCAGACGAAAGAAAGGAGAAGAGCTGAGAACTGGAGGGGGTCTGTGTAATACTTCCCCTACTCGCGTTACTTACGCTTCGTAAGCCTACTTGATGAAACCGAATCACTCCATGGTGACAAATACAGTATAAGAAGTTAATGCTTAAAAAAATCTTTAAATAATGTTTTGATCTAAAATATGTTTGTGAATTTATCGAGATTTATGCGAGAGAGAAAACGTTAATTTTTGGGAAGTCTCAGGGATCTGTATAAAATTCTAATGTGCAAATAATTTAGTTCACTTCTAGTTTCAAATGATCTTTCATACTAGATAAATAATTTTGTTTAACCAACATTTTAACTAAGCCTAAACAAATTTGTCGTCAACTTTAAAATTTTATTAGATTCAGGCCTCTACTGGTTCGCCAAATCTTATAATGATCTGTTGCATAGTTTACAAGGAAGAAGTGTGTTATCGAAAACAAACAGACGCACACGCTCTTGAATTTATAACAGTCCTTGGTTTTTTTCTAAAAATCCTAAAATACTATTGTTAGAAATTGGCTTCCATTATGTCAGCGAGAAAGTTGCGAGTTACGATTACATTAAATAAATTAAGTTAAAAACTTGAACCTAAAACCAAATACTGAACCACGTTCTTCTAAAGATCTATTAAACAGAATTGTTTATCTATTTGGCTAATTAAAGAGTTAAGTTCGACCGGCTTGAGTCTGGCCTGTAAACAAACGCCGAATTTTAAGTGAAAGTTGTTTGTTTGTTTCACTTTATATTTCGTTAAATATTTGCTCGTTCCCCGTTCTAGCAGAACGTTCCGTAGGCTATTTGTTTGGAACATATCCGATATATTCCTCTTGAACTTTGTCGACACTAAGTAGCCTGCGTTTTTATAGAACTTCTATTTCTGTTCCGTTTATTTATTTATTGTCTAAAATTAGATGTAGCCAAGCGTGACTTTGAAAATCGTGTTAAAATCTTCCAAAATAAAAATGCACGTTCCTAAAACATTCCAAAATTCAATTAAATCACTTATAAATAATTACTAAAGTACCTCAGCGTCCAAAAATTGGTATTACTTCAGGAAGTTTCCTTTCTTAAATGAGCTATTAAAGCTGCCATCGTGCTATGACCCAGACCAGAGACCTTGAAATGACCACCTCTCCTGCTAACTTAGCCTTGAAAAAGGTATCCCTTTTTAAGAGCTCGTTAAATATATATATATATATATATATATATATATATATATATATATGTGTGTGTGTGTGTGTGTGTGTGTGTATAATGCGGAAAACCGTTTGTTTGAATATCAAAAATGTAAGGTAACAGTGAAAATGAACCATCCATAATTCACATACTCAAAAATTAATCGTTTCGTTGAGCTGTTTTGAAATAAGTTCACAAAAAGTAGCTTTAATGTAGCTTAATTTATAATCATATTTATTTTTTATTTAATAATTAAATTTTAATTATTCAATAGTATAATTATTTTCAGCTGTTAAATAAATACAAAAAAAGATGAAAAAAAAATTAAATTCTAGTTTGGTTTCAATGGTAATAATACTTAGTTGGTTGGCCGACGAAGTGTGTGTGTGTGTGTGTGTGTGTATATATATATATATATATATATATATATATATATATAAACTTTTCCTTTACCCTTAATGACAATTATCATCCTTATTATTCTGACTGGCATTATGGACGTTAAACAATGCCAAACACACACACCTACACACACACACACACACACACACGCGCGCGCAAGCATTTCATATTATTAATTTAGAGAACAATTTTCAATGCCAAACTAAACTGTTTCAAATATTATTTTGTTTTGCGTCTGTCAAGATGGGTACAGAAATATCGACGTATAAACAGTAAGACGGCAGTTTGGTAGTTATGTTTAGCGCCTATACAAATGTAATGTTGCAAAGTAGCGTAGCCACGTTCACCGAACCAAACATCAGCAACCAACGGACAGAGTACCGGAATAACATAGGCCACATGTTGGTACAATAATTTAAAACGAAAATTGTGTTAGGCCTACTTTAGATCTGACTGAAACATTGTAAACACCGCAGTATTTTAAACTGGATTTCAACTAAACTCTTAAATACGTCATTATATTTTGTGTATTCTTTTGTCGTTTTTATACGTATAATTGAAATTTAATCCATATGAATCTATCTGATTTTGATAAATTCACTTATTTTGATCAAATAAAGTTCATACTGTCACCATTTCAGATTCAGAACAGGAATGTTTAGGGATTTAGTTAGAGTTACTAAAATTTATTTTCTGTTGTTATGGATTTCCGAGAAAAGTTATTTTTGCCGCCATATTTTTAGCAGATTTCTATTTGACTATCATGGTAAGCCCAACCAGGAACTTGGAATACAATTTACAAATCAAGTTGTTTGGGAAAATGATTTAATGCGAGAAAATCTACGTATGGAAGAACAAGGTGAATTCCAATCGTCAAACAGTTTTTGGAAAAATATTTTTTTTTTTTTCACCGCTAAATTTGTTTTTGCTTATATACGTGATGTTTTGAAGATTTTTCAATCCTCAAACTTTAATATCGTTTTATAGAAATTAGGCCGGATGGTCACCAAATGCTGAGTGGAGCTGCGATGAGCTGAATCGAGAATAGCGGAGTGGAACAGAATGGAGTTGAACGACAACCAAAAGCAGAGTTCAGTTAGTTTTAAATGTAAATATTGAGGTCTATTGTAACGGATTGCAGTAAACTATGTTTAGAAACCGTAACCTAGGCAACGGTAACCTAGGCAACGATAAATAATAAGTTTGGAGGCGTATGAACTTAGAGGAGATGCGTAATCAGCTTGAAAACCGACCTAGATTGAGTCAAAGCTGAGCGGAGTGGAGCTCAGCTCCGTTACGCTTACAGTTGCCTACATTAAAAACAATATGTTAAGTTTTGAATTCGTAGTCAGCTACGCTCAACGCAACTTCGCTCCGCATTTGGTGGCCGCCCGGCCTAATCTAATCATAAATTAGATTTGAGGATTTTCGTGGATATTCGCTGAGCCGAAAAAGAGTGTTTTTTAACTGTAGAAGTCGCGCGTAGTTTCGATTACATTTGTAATGTAAATGTAGCTTCCCCATATCTCGGCATTATTTTTCATACAAAATTTAATAATTTTTCCAAATTACAATTATAAATTAACAAAAACAAAGGTTTTTCCAAAATAGGTCAAACGATTTTGATCAAATTAACTAAAATACGGCGCTGATGTCGCAAGAGAAAACGTAGGTATGGATCTGCGAGTTTTTGATGAAAATAACAGAAAAATCTGCCTAATTTTTCAAAAAAAATCCAATTTTGCCCAGTTTGGTCAATATACACATTCATAAAAAAAGGATCAAATTTAAAATTTAAAAAAGTAATAATTCGGGAGTAAATCAAGAAAATAAACTATGTTCAGTATAATAATCTGCCTTCCCTAGCTTCGTCAATTCTACATTCGTTGACGCGTTTCGGAGAACCTCCATCTTCAAAAACTATATCTATACTCCTATTTATGTGTATAGATATTTAGAGTATAGATGTAGTTTTTTAAGATAGAGGTTCTCCGAAACGCGTCAATGAATGTAGAATTGACGAAGCTAGAAAAAGCAGATTATTATACTCGTACTGAATATAGTGACAATAATCCTAGCAAAAAAGAAGAAAAATATAAAAAGAATTTCGAGAAAATAAACCTTACACCTTATCGGAGTTTGTTATTCTTTTATCGATAGCTTTAAAACAGTTTTGTGGAAAGCTACAAAAAATCTACAGACCACTTTGTTCTGTTGATTTATATTGCTACATTTGCGACTGTTTCAAATAATTCGAAAGTCAGAGAATTTTCCCCATGTTTTGTACCACTTGCTATTAAAAAATGTCCATTAGGAAATGAGCTATTGGCGCAGATAAGACCCAGACTCTGGACCTTGGAATGAGTTCTGGTCCGGACCTCTACATTACTTTTTGAGAGTCGTTAAAATTGAGTGTATGTATGTGTGTGTGTGTGTGTGTGTGTACGCGCGTGCGTGCGTGCGTGCGCGTGTGTATGTGTGTGTGCGCGTATGTGTGCTTGCATGCATTTTATTTTTTTGTGTGTGTGCGTGCGTGTTGTGTGTGTGTGTGTGTGTGTGTGTGTGTGTGTGTGTGTGTGTGTGTGTGTGTGTGTGTGTGTGTGTGTGTGTGTGTGTTGTGTGTGTGTTTTTTTGTAATAGTTTTAACAAGCAAAAATTCGTTATCCAGCAAAATCCATTCAACAGTTTTAAAATTACCTTTCCAAATTTGAAAGGTATTCAACTAGGCCTATTTTATTTTATATTTTTTTAAAGTCTGATTTCACCATTTAATCGGCAAAAAGTATCACTTTAATTTTTAAATTACGTTGAAAATACGAAAATAAATAGGGATCAGATTCTAAAAGTGTACGATAAAAATAATTATCGTTATGTAATAGTGTTACTTTTTAAAAAATAGCTTTCATCACGTCAGCAAAATTTGTGAGTTAGCAAATCTTTAATTTACCTGTTTTTGTTACTTTGTAAGCCAAGCTTGAAGCTCGTTTCGCGTCTGAAAGTACAAAATAATTTGCTACAGTGGATGCACTAAGATATTTACATCTACAAAAATACAACTAAATTTAAACATTGAACTATCCTGTTAAAAGTTAATTATGAACTGTCTCTCTACGTTATTTTGTAGGTTCATAAAAAGTGTTTATATTGGCAGGACTGCGTTGATATTAAACACAAGGGCAACATTTATCGTTTCACAGTTGGCAATAAATCTTAAACTAAAGATACAATGAAACCCAGATGCTTGGAAAAGGTAAATTATTTAAGTAATAAAAGTGTGTTGAGTTTTTATTTATTTATTATTTAATATTATGTTTGAAATGTTATTTTTTAATTTACCACCGGTTTTTGTTATAATGTTTGTTTTGTGCTCAAGGACATTTTTTCCAGATTTAGTCTCTGTTATGAATCTTCAAACTAATAAACACTGAGCCTATGCTGGTTACTTTTATTCCTCAAATTTTCAATTTTTTCGAAACAGGACCTTCAGTTAGGTAACTACATATTTTTAAGTACTTTAAATCGTGCATTTAAGCAGGATTCTCGGCACGCAGCTGTCTTCATGTCTTGATGAAAGCGAATTTCCAACAATTTTATTTATCCTACACTTTTTTGAAAAACTAATACAGCCACAATCAGCACAAATAAAACTTTACAGCATTCAAAAAGCAGAGTAGTATACAAAAGATTCAGCAGCGGAAGGAAAAACTACTCAGCAGGTTACCAACAGGTAGCCGAAAATTACCAGTAGGAAGTCCTAGTACGCCTGCAGCAGAGGATAATATTGAGGGTATCTAAGCATCGAGAAGCACTTGAAGACCTCTCAACCCGCGACAGGATCCAGGATCAAGGTTTGGACCGAACGTTATTCAAGGTAACGATTCACCATTTTCAAAAATTCTAAATTCAATCATTTGTTTTTATTTTCGAAATTTTCAAATCAAATTTTCTTTTTAAAATTCAATTCAATGGTATATTAAATTAATTTAAATGAATAGAATAAATATCCGAAGCTGTGTAAGTATTGATTGGTTGGTTTGGTTCTTTAGTTTAAACAGATGTAAAAATATATAATGTATTTCAGAAATATGGTCAGAATATCTATATGTACTAGTATAAATGAAATCTGTTAGCAATACAGTAGTTATGTCAAGTAGGTTAGGTACAATTAAAGAATTTTTATTTATATTATTAAAAGTTATAGTACACCAATTTTGAAATATAACTAGTGATTACAAGAAAATATAATTATCAAACGAAGATAGTATATTTTAAAGTGAAAATTATAAATTTCATCGAGAAAAGGATAAAGCAAGTTAAGATAAATCATAAACACATATCCAAAGTATACATATGTACACTGTTTGTTAAGCAACCAAATTAAATAAATACATAAAAAGTAAAAAGAAATAATAGAAATATGAAATTCATAAATTAAAACTATAAAGTAAAATTTTCTTATTTATTGTTCAAAAATAGAGAAAAGGACCAAGTTATGTATATACAATAAGGCATATATATATATATATATATATATATATATATATATATATATATATATACAATTACAAAATACTTATCGTTGTACAACATTTTTTTATGAAAAATCTCTAATTATTTAACTGTTTTTAATTTTAATTTTGATGAATTTTAATTAATTTATTTAAGAATATTGATAATTTACGTTAGGACCTGCATACAATTTAATGCCTTAATACACAATTTTTTTTGCCTCTTATTATTTCTAACAAAAAAAATGAACTAAAAGCAAGATTTAATCTTATCTAATTACATATCTAACATTTACAATTACACATATATCAACTTACACACACACACACACACACACACACACACACACACACACACACACACACACACACACACACACACACACACACACACACACACACACACACACACACACACACACACACACACACACACACACACACACACACACACACACACACACACACATATATATATATATATATATATATATATATATATATATATATATATATATATATAAAACCGAATTTCGCTCTGTTAAAGATTATAGATTAGGTTTTAGGTCATGTGGCTTAGCGTTTTGCTAATTAAAATAAATTTTCCTAAGAACTGAATAAGAAAGAAGTCCCAATCCAAATCTTATTTTAACACAATAATATAATTGTTAGAACCGTTTATTTCATTGAATAATATTTTTATTTATATACTTTGACAATCGTTATAGGTCCCTATTTATTTTATTACATAAGCAAGAAGACAGAGGAAGAAAACAGCGATAAAAGAGAGGATACAAAACGAAAATGGGGTAAATTAACATATACGGGGAAAGATGCATATAAATTTAAGAATTTTCTTAGAAAATATGATATAGATATAGCAATGGCTACAAATAATACGATAAGGAACAAATTGACAAAGAATATTGAAGAAAAGGATAAATATAGTAAGAATAGGGTATACTGAATACAGTGTGGTGCGAGGCAGTCTACATAGGACAAACGGGACGAAAATTTAGAACTAGGTTGAAAGAACATGTAAGATCATTCAAATATGGCAAAAATGATTCAAATTATGCGTCACTTTTAATAAAAGAGGGACACATACATCGAGAAATAGAAAACTCAATGAAGGTACTACATATGGCAGAAAAAGGAAGACGTATGAACATTTTAGAGAACTTGGAAATTTTTAAATCTAAATGAAAGAGAGAAAACATAATAAATGAACAGATATCGTCGCAAGCAGATATTACGTTTAAAAATCTAAAAATTTTCAAAAATTAACAGGAGGGACGACCGTTGAAGAGAAAATTTGAAAGGAGTCAATCAGAAGCGAGCAAAAACGTATGATTTTGAAGAGCCAATCAGAAGCGAGCACGTCAGGTTTAATGTACACGTGTTGAATAGAGAAGGGGTACGAGGTGTAGATAGAAAAGTATAAATAGGACGGGCCATAATATTGGTGACCAGTATAGATAGAGTTTTTAAAGATGGAGGTTCTCTGAAACGCGTCAACGAAAGTAGAATTGACGAAGCTATGGAAGGCAGATCATTATACTGAACATAGCGATAATAATCCTAGCAGAAAAGAAGAAGAATATAAAAAGAATTATTTCAACATACATTAAAATAGGATATTCTAATAAATACATACATACATACATACATATATATATATACATACATATACATATATATATATATACATTTGACTATATAGGTCAAAACACAAAAAGAAGACGTTCCTATAAACACAATGTCTTGACACTCTTCTTATATAACTTTTCTTTGAACTATAAGTGAGGATAGTCAATTCGCCTACAAATTAGAGCCTTAAATACTAACAATAATAATAACAGAAACTACATTTTTAACCTATCGTTCGATTGGTTCCATATGCATGTGATCAAAAGAGGTCGGCGGGGGTTTGTGATTTGAAAAATAAAATTATTTTTAAAGTTAAAATGTTAGTAATGTTTATTTTACATACAGATTATTATTCACGATAAAATATATCAAAATATTTAGTTTTGATTAAAATTGTAAGTACTAATTTTGTAATAGTTTTCAGGTACCATATTTTAGTTAGCCCTTTTTTATCTATTGAAAGTGTATAAATTTTAGTGATATAAAAAAGTGTAAGTACTTTGCGACATCAAATTAGAAAATGTTTAACAATTTTTAAATCATTATTTCTATTTTTTGTGTTAATTGCATTTTTAATTTATGGAAAATTTCACTCTTATTGCTAAAGTCATGGTATGTATTAAAAAGTCATAAGCAATACTACAGAAATAGTTTTTTTTTTAAATCTTAAGTAGTTCAAAGTAAGTAACAGACGCCTGCACATACATTCATTTTGTATAAATGTAGTAGTGATTTTGTATAGATTTAGAACAGCCACGTGTAGAAAGTCACTGTAATTCCAATAATGTCAAAATTCTTCGTAAATGCGATTCTCTTTTATTGGTTTACTACAGGTTGCAAAATTAGATTTTAATAATCGAAATGGTGCGAGATTCGATTTTCCTATGTGGCGAGATTTAATCAAATTTTGCCGTTGATGTCGCTCCAGCATTGCTTATTCAATCATGCACTTTTAGGCTTCCATTACATTCAAAGGGATTTGAAAGGAAGTGGGTGCGTATAGAAAGGTTTTATATGTGGTGTTTAAATAGCTTTCTACGACTTGTAAGAGCTCTACCATTCAATTTTTTAAATTTAAGTTATGTATAGATTTGTATGTTCAAATTTTGTTGCGAATTGTGTATATTTTTTTAATTTCTTAAATACAGTTCGATTTTTTGAAAATATAAAAGGTTCAATTCCTCAAAACGTCAAAGATTTTACTGTTAAAAGTGTTTATCGAATTTCTATTAAAAATTATCTATTTTAGTAATGATAACGATAGGACCTGAACACGGAACATGAAATGAGCGCCGATCATGACCTCTAGTACACATTTACAGGCAGTGTTACGCTCGCGTGTGTTGTTTTAACACCCTATGTTCACAATCTTTCCTCCGATTTCATTCAAACAGATTCGGTAATACCCTGGACAAGTTTGTAGCCTAGCATAGGTTCAACTATTTCAAAATGGCGGCCATTTAGAATCTTTATAAAAATAATGATTTTTACACTTATTTGTAAATCTAATTTTACCGTCGTAATCAGCTGCAAGGTCCTCATAAATTAATCATTTTAAATTCTCAAATGTTACTGAAAATAATTTATGCACTTTTTAACGCTCATTGCGTTGGTAAAATCAAATTTTACTAAAATAAAAGTACAAGATAAAAAAGTTATGAATTTTATGGCGGGCAAGGGTAATAATATTTTTTGTTTATTTTAAAATACTGGAATATTCGTGTATTAGAAATGTTTATTTTGGTTTTATTACGTTTTTCTCTGTTTTGAAAATTTACTTCCATCACGTCAGCGTGACAGTTGTTTTTCGCTACTATTTTTTTTCAAGACAGACACCGATCCATTATTTAAATCCGATCCAAAAATATGTATTTTGTGTGTTATGCCTAACTGATTTGGTGCACCGGGAAACAAACTGAAATTATTCTGAATTCCACTTGAATTAATTCAATTTCCCAAATGAAACACTTAGACGCATGCTTTTAAAGACATATCCATAGACACCTGTTTCAAAAATAAATTAAATATTAAGGCCACGAGGCCACCAAATGTGGAACGGATCTGTGCTGAGCTGAGACAAGCGGAGGGGAATGAAGATGAGGGGCAACCGGAAGCGGAGTTCAGTCAGTTTAAAGAACAAGTTTGTGTCTTTTTAATCTAAATTATTAGGCCTACTACTGTAACGGATTCTAGGAACTATTATGTTTAAAAACCGTAACCTAGACAACGGTAACCTAGGTAACGAGAAATAATAAGTTTAGCGGTGTGGTCAGGGTGATGGAGGAAGCTGAGTCAGCTTCAAAACTGAACTATTTAGAGTAAAAACTACCCGGAGCGGAATCCAGCGGAATCACTCCGCTCAAATCCGTTATGCTTTCAGTGGCTGAACTTACATTTAAAACAATAGGTTAGGTTTTGAATGCGTAGTCCGCTCGGCATTTGGTAGTCACTCGGCCAATCAAGGATGAATCATCTGACTATCGTGTCTTCTGCCTCAAAGCGTGCCTACTGTACAGTTTATTGTGTAAAGTGCTCTTTTTGAAAAGTATTTGATGCCAAATATAAAAATGACATTTACCCACGACACTGAAAAAAATCAAGCGGCGTACAGAACTTAAAAAGTGAAAAAATAGATTTTCAATGAGGTCCTTGAATAGCCTACACAATTATGTAATAATCGAAAAGTTCTAAAAGCCGTTTTGCAGTTTCATTCAAACTAGGTTTAAAATTGTCGGCGCTAAAACTTTTGAAGAGATCTGGTGGTTCTACACAGGGTGATTCACGGAAACAGCATGTTTTTTAAACGCGCAGTACACCAGCGAGTAGAAGAGTGGGGGAAACCGGTAAGGTGTCATTCAACTCCGCAGGTTACGCCATTTTAGTCACTATGGCGCAGTGGAATGTGCAGCATTGTATGCTCGTGTACGATAATTACGTTAAAAGAGGTGAAGCTGTTATCCAAACACAGATTCTCTTTCGTGAGTGATGAAGCTCATCCTGTTGATCGGCTTCATAATTAAATAAAACTTCCGATATTGGGCCATGGATAATCCAGAACCGTTGCATAAACAGCAACTTTTCATTACTGCGTAGCCCTCAAGTGACTGTCTGGTGTGCTGTTGCTAAATATGGCGTAATCGTTTCTAACTTTTTTTAGAAACATGGTGTCACCGTAACATCTATTCTCTACATCGCGATAATCACCAATTTTCTTTTGCCAGAAGTACAGATACGGTAAATAGGCATTAGTGTATGCTTTCAACAGGATGGAGCCACAGCACACCAGCAAAGACCTCAACGGGAGTTCTTCGGGAGATTTTCCAGGAACAAATCATTTCACGTTTCGGCCACCTCGTTCTCCTGATCTATCGGCTTGTGATTTTTTCTTGTGCGGTTTTCTGATGGCCCGTGTTTATGAAGCTAAGCCCCGAACATTGGAAGATTTGAAGGATGTCATTCGCCGTAAATTTCAGAAAATTGATCCGGAACTATTGGAAGATGTCATGAGCAACTTTGAACATTGGCTTGAAATTAGCATTCGAGAAGGCGGTCGGCATTTAAGTGGTTACTTTCAAAACTTAGTTAAAGGAAATGGCATTAAGTAACATAATATGTTAATGAAAACAAATAAGCAATTCATGTAAAATCAACCGAGGTCTCATTGTGTCAAAAACATGCCATTTTCCTGAATCCCCCCGTATAAACTCTTTATGTGCTAAAACCGTGTATATACAGAACCTGAATTACTTATACTTTCACATCATACTTTACTCTAGGTAAATAAAAATATTTTCACACTTAAGATTCTATCCCTTTAATACCCCAAAATTTTGTTTGTTGTCAACTTTTATATTTTTCGTTGGTTCAACTGGAAAAGATAATTTTCGCCAAATACTACAGTCTTTAGCTCATTTCAAAATATGATTGTTCCACTTACAAGTAAGAAAATAACATTATGGGATTTCGCTTCACTACGTACTTGAAACAAGACAGCCATTTTATATACCGTTACCAAGGGAACACTATAAGCCGTGATTTGATTCCTTTAGCATAAAATTAAATTATAATTACGTTAGTACAAGGTATATGCCTCTTTAGCTGAAAGCTTTTGTAAAACTGGGAACAACACTGCTCACAAAGACTAAAGCACTTTGGGAAATTGAATTACCAACTAAATACACGTATCCCACTAACTTTCGTTCAAATGAAATTTCTAAAATGTTCTTATCAGCTCACAAACTGATATTGTATTTTGATAATGGAGGCTAATATAGTTAAGTAGGTAAGCTTTAAAAAGATCAACGATATCTTAGATTTTTTAAAGATTTGAATGTCTAATTCTAAAAATTCTATTTTGATATACAACTGTAGTAAGTTATCGTAAGGTAGGCTAAACACCGATATTATAAGATAAACACTGCACCCAACTGTCTCGTCGACAATATTAGTTAAAATATGCAACAATAATTTGTTTTATCTTAAACTTTCTTGAAAATATGATCCACCGCCACAGTAATTCTGAATAAATTAGCATTTAATATATTAAAAAACCACTGGAATTACGAAAATTAATCCTGATAGGATTTGAAAATTTAAAACGCCACTCCATGCAGACTTTATACGATATTGAAATCAGGTTTTCAGAAAATTTATGATAAAAAGTCATGATTTAAGATTTTAAATGAGCTATTTTTAAGACCATTGTTGTCCGAGGTAATACCGAAATCGACAGGGTCAAATTGAACAAAAATTTCAAATGTGAGTGTGCGCGCGCGCGCGCACACACACACACACACACACACACACACACACACACACACACACACAGATATATATTTATTTATATATATATTTTTTTTTTTTATATATTTATAAATGTATAATATTTATATGAGGCTATCGCCTCCCTAAATGTAGGCCCTAAGTGTGAGTGTGAAGTGTTAAAGTCGTAAGTGTAGTTTTGTAAATGTAAGTGTGTGTTAAACTCGGGTACCGCGAGGGACGTCTAAATCCTCTCAATAGGTGCAGCTAGTCTGCACCCCTGCGGGGATATATATAAAGAGGTCAAGTTCAGGAACGGCGTTCATTTCAAGTTCCTAGGTCTAAGTTTTACTGTGATGGTCACTCCAATTACTCATTTTCCAATTGAAATTGGAAAAAAATGTTAGATGTTGAAAATGTAGAAATCATCCAAAATAGACAGTTGATTATATTTTTGTCTGTGGAAAACAATTATTTCAGAATTATATGCTTTAAACAGAATAAAAAATTATTAGCTTGGACAAGTTCGTTACCCAGGGAAATCGGCTTAACCGTTTCAAAAAACAGCCATTACAAATCTAAAAAATGTATATTTTTGTACTTTACATTTTTTTTTAATTTGGTTCCACCATCATAGCCAAAGTGAAACTTTGCAGAAATTAGTATTTAAAATTTGCACTGTTTGAAAATTTAAACAATGGTTTAAGAAATTGTCACGTGACATTCTTTTGACTGTGTAAACAGAAAGCTGCACTGTACTGTCCGTATATTTGCTAAGGGCGACAGCAGTTGAAATCCTTGCCCACGTTTTCGAGTTTGTCACTCTTAAAAGTTAAATTCAATCACTGAGAACCGAGCGAACGAATGGAAAGGCTGTAATTGCGTTACGATTAAACAATAGAGTCTCTTTCGGTTATTTGCATTAGAAACGAAGTTAGGATAAGTTTTATTTTAAGGTAATTTTGCGAGCTACATTTTAGAATAAAACTTGTTTGAAATGTTCCGCCTGTATGTAACAATAGAAACTTGTTGGAAATTTAGTTAAAGAAACATTTCCTTAATTAACGAATGACTATTGAAAAATAAACTGTCGGAGAGATCGTCAAGGTAAGATGCAGACCAGACACCATACTCATTCAATACAGACCATTCATACCAGAACAATCAACTTGAACCAATAACCAGTTTTAAAAAATGATTAAATTTATTGGTAGTAATTTCCATAAATAAAAACCGTCAAGAGTGAATTTATCTAGCTCGTTTAATTTCCGATAAAAATCATGAAACCATGAAAATTTTAATTAAAGGTAACAATAAAACAGTTCCATTATACACCATTACACTACTACACTAAAAAATACACCTTTACACAGCTGCACTACTACACTACAAAGTAAAATACACCTTTACACAGCTGCATTACTACACTACTACACTACACAGGACACCACTACACTACTACACTACACAGTACATACTACACCACTTCACAGCTACACTACTACACTAAATAGTACAACATTATACCACTTCACAATTACTACACAAAACAGTACACTATTACACCACTAAACAACTACACTACTACACTACACAGTACACCATTACACCACTACACAACTACACTACACAGTACACCATTACACCACTACACAAATACACTACTACACTACACAGTACACCATTACACTACTACACAACTACACTACACACAGTACACCGTTACACCACTAAACGACTACACTACACATTACACCAATACACCACTACACAACTACACTACTACACTACACAGTATACAATTACACCACTACACTGCTGCATTATACAGTATACCATTACACCACTACACTACTATACTACACAGTACACCATTACACAACTACACTACATAGTACACCATTACACAACTACACAACTACAATACTACACTACATAGTATACCATTACACAACTAAACTACACAGTACACCATTACACCACTACACAACTACATTACTACATTCACAATACACCATTACACAGCTACATTGCTACACTACACAATACACCATTACACCACTACACAACTACATTACTACACTCACAATACTTCATTACACAGCTACATTACTACACTCACAATACATCATTACACAGCTACATTACTACACTACACAAAACACCATTACACAGCTACATTACTACACTACACATTATACCATTACACCACTACTTAACTATATTACTACACTCACAGTACACTATTACACCACTACACAGCTACATTACTACACTATAAAATACACCATTACACAGCTACATTACTACACTACACAGTACACCACTACACAGCTACATTACTACACTACACAGTAGACCATTACACCACTATACAACTACATTACTTCAATCACAATACACCATTACACAGCTACATTACTATATTACACAATACACCATTACACCACTACATAAATACACTACTACACTACACAATACACCAGTACACAGCTCCATTTAAACACATTGGTCAGAGCGGTGTACCATATTATGACCATTGCTATATAATGATGATCAACAATGGACGCTGTTTTCCTGTTATCCTTCATTCGATAATTAAGATAGTTAGTCATACCATTCTATAAAAAATTTAATGAGATTTTGAAAATTTACTTTTGACTTTTTAATCATTTATACTTTTTGCAAAGGAATATTAAAACAAGAAGATTATTAGTGAATTTTTATTGCAAAATCAGCTGTTTGAGCAGCCATCATTGAATTGAGCACCGATCCTGACCTCTAGGTCACTCTTTGAATTTGTGTGCGTGTGTGCGTGCGTGCGTGCGTGTGTGTGTGAGAGAGAGAGAGAGAGAGAGAGAGAGAGAGAGAGAGTTTTAGTATGATGAAGGTCTCAGTTTTGGATGATTTGATTCAAACATAGTACACAAATTGATTATGGTAATAACCCGTCAAGTCGTTAACCAGCAAAATTCCTTTTAATATTTTTAAAATGGTGGTAATTTAAAATATCTAGAAATTCATATCTTTTTTAAAAAACCGATTTAACTATCGTAATCAACGTTAAAAACTGCTTCAATTAGCAGTTTCAAAATTTATTTAAATTGAGAATTTTTTTGACAGCGGTCAGAGTTTAATTTCCTATTTTCCATTTAATTTAAAAGTGCTAAAATATGCAGACGTTTAGTGCCGTTAATGTTGGTGAAATCAGAATTTCAAAAAGGTTAAGATAAACAAAAATAGTTTTGAAAATTCGCTTATATCACGCCAGCGAGATAACTACGCTCGTTCAGCGATTATTTTTTAAGCTTAATGACTATAGTGTTAGGCAACTCAGTCGGTTAGGCCATTCTAAAAGATAATAATTATTTAGTTAAACAAGTAACAGATAGTTATTACAAGAAGCGTTTCCCATTATTTGCATATATTTTGACCCATAAGCAATTTCTAAGTTGCTTAACGACTTTACGTCCGACGTTAACACCAAAAAAAAACGACTTTACGTTTACAAACTTCTTAAAGTCCGCGCATTATTGAAAAACTGCATATTGTTACAAAATTTGTGTTGACAAAAAAAACTACGAAGGTTTAGACAAAACTATTAAATTATTTTAAATCTTACTTGCCAAGAAAAAATTCTGTTCTTTTTACCACATGATATAACTTAACCACTTCTACTTTAAAAATTCCGACAGCTTTAAGAATACATATAGCTACAACTTAACTCTTAAAAACAACAATAGAAGATACAGTACGCCAACAATTAATTAAATCGTCCATTTTTGTTGAGGTAGAAAGGTAAATGTACAGAACTATAGTATAAGCAGACATGCATGTTCGCATGCTGTAAGGTAATAAAGAGGACGAGTTATATCCATATTAAAACAAAGTTTATCGCCGTAGATGCATCAGACAGAGATAACGTCTTTAGAGGCTGCAAATGTTTCCTGAACAGTACGGGAGGTCATTTAGCTAGAATCTATTATCAAGTAATTTACTTTTACAAGAACGATTTTTAATGTAGAAAGAGAATTCGTGTGATCTTTTTCAGGGTTTTTTTACCAGTAAGGCCGAGCGGAACCTCACTGAGCTGAGCCAATCGGAGCGGAGCTTAGTCGAATGAAGATGAACGGCAACTGGAAGCGCAGTTCGGTTAGTTTAAAGAACGCGTTTTTAGTCCGAACGACCAGTAAATGCGGAGCGGAGCTGCGCTGCTCTGACAGGAATCAAGATGAACAGCAACCAGAAACTGAGTTCAGTCAGTTTAAAGAAAACGTTTGTATCTTTTAAATTTAAATATTTAGGCCTACTGCAATTGATTCTAGGAAAGTACAATATTTAAAAACCGTAAACTAGACGGTAAGGTAGGTAACGAGATATAATAAGTTTGGAGGCGTGGTCAACGTGGGGAAGGTGAAGAGTCAGCTTCAAAACTGAACTATTTAGCGTCAAAGCTACGCAGAGCGGAGTCCAGCGGCACCCCTTCACTCCGCTCATTTCCGTTACGCTTTCAGTGGCCGAAATTACATTAAAAACAATAGGTAAGGTTTTGAAGGCGTAGCCACCCGGCCTATCAAGGATGATCAGTGTGGGGGGGAAGTGGAGTCAGCTTCAAAACTGAACCTAGACAGAGTCAAAACTACACGAAGCGGAAGCGGAGTACAGCGATCCCACTTGACTCCACTCAACTCCGTTAGGATTTCAGTAGCGCTCACTTACATTAAAAACAAAAGGTTAGGTTTTGAATGCGTAGTCCGTTTCTCCACTCTGCATTTGGTGGCCGCTCGGCTTTAGAATTGACTCAAGAAAACTCAACCAAGGCCTTTTTAATATCTTTCTCTTCGTCTTATTTAAAGAAACTTCATTCCTGTATTCCCTCATACTGTTTTTCCCTCATACCGATATCTTCTTCTGGTTATCATATCTTCACCATTTACATTCAAATTTCTGGTAAATATTATAACGGTAACTGCGATTTTTCATTGGGAAATGAATCTGAGCAGACATCGTGGAAAATTAGGATCCGGAATCTTGAAATGAGTGCTGATCTCTAGATCACATTTGAAGGTGTTCAAAATTTAACAAAATGAGTACGTATTTCAACACTAGTTTTAGCAATGTTTATTCGATTTGATTTAAATTGAGGAACAAACGATTTTTGTGATAGTTTGAACAAGATTATTACCAAGCAAAATCAGTTCGTTTAAAATTCCAACATTTCAAATCTCAGAAAAGTCCTAAGTTTTATACTTTACACTTTTTTTTAAACTAAATTGGCATACACTAGCATTTTAAACATTAAAATTAAATTGAAAATACGGAAATGAACCCTGACCGCCATCATATTTATTTCCATATTTTCAATGGAATTTAAAATCCTAATTTATACAGATTTTAACGCTGATTATGACGGAACAATTAATTTCAAAAAAATATCAAGATTTACGATTTTTTAAATATTTAAAATTGTTGCAATTTTGAAAGTGATGAACAGATTGTCAAAGATACCACAATCGATATTTGTACTAAGCGTGAATTGAATCGAACCATAATTGCGAACGTGACGGTATGCACACACAGCTAATTAAACTGATAAAAGTTCAGAATACTGTAAATATTTCGCAATGTTAGAAACAAAGCAGACGGGTGGTTTTTACGAGAAGTAATGTCGGTCAGACAGCCAGACATTAAATAACACAAAGTTTACATTTGACAAAGGTTTATGACTTAAGCTGGGGGGAGATAGGAAGAGTCCACAGCTCCAGACTAACAAATAAACGATCAGCTTTGGTATTTTTAGCAACTTCTTACTGTTATTGTAATCTTCTTTAATACTAGCTATGCTTGTTGAAAAAATAAATTTAACAGGGAATCCGTCCAGAATTTTTTTCTGTAAATGTTACTAAATGTTAGAATATTTATGTTATTATGTGTGTGTATTCAGACATTTGTGTATATGGTAACAACACACACCTTTCGAAAGATTGACTCAATTGTCTAGAATCTGTGAATCCTCTTGGTCGTATTTAATCTGTCCATTATAACACTAATTTTAATTAACAATACAGATTATTCCGCTACTAGTTAAGATAAACTTATGCTTAATATCACACTTTAAAGGTTTTGTCTGTGGGAACTTTTCGCTTTTAAAGATACAGGGGCAAACAATGTTATCTTAATAAATAACTGATTACATAAATAAATCTGTATTGTCAATTAACATTAATCTTATGAGGAATGGATTCAATATGGCTGACTGGGTCCACAGACTCTTAACAACCACAGATACCAAGGCTTATGTTAAAATACTAAAACCTAAAAACAAACATAAGGCTGACAAGCTAATTAGTAAAAAAATAAAAACTGACTTACAAGAGTCCAAATGAACAATGACATACAGAATTAATTGAAACAATTTATCAAGAAATGTAGACATATTAACAGATAGTAAACAACTGAAGTCCTTACACCATTGCTCAATGGTCTTATTATATCACATGTTTGGCACTTAAGCAAAAATCTTTCACTAGTTATGTCTTTTTTTGTGCCAAAACTAGATTTTGTCACGTTAAAAAACTGACATTTAATATATCATAATAAACACAGTGTGGCTAAAAATAACCGGATTAATGGTTGACATTTCTTATTTTAATGTTTCCACAACTTTAACACGTTCCCTTCAATATACTCCTTTCCACGATTTCTACACCGGTCCAAGCGAATTTCCATTGGTAACAGCAGTGTTTCAAGTAATTTTCTGAAAGCGTGTCTGGGGTCTGTCGTTTTGTTCTTTCACAGATTCAGCTGTCTCAAATCTTGTTCCTTTCAACATGATTTCATTTTTGAGAACACAAAGAAGTCATACAGAGCAAGGTCTGGTGAGTAGGGTGGATGTTGCAAAAATCCCATGTTTAGAGATCCCATGTTTAGCTCAAAACATCTTGACAACCCATGCAGTACATGCTGATGAGTTGTCTTGATGAAGAATCTATTTGTTTTTTCACAACGCTTCATGCTCGTTTACAAAGAGTAGTTAGGACCTCAGAGTAATAATTCCTATTCACGATTTGACCTTCATGTACCCAATTTATATACAATCCCATGGATGTTGAAAAACAAAATCACAGCTCTGCATTTTGATATGGACATTCAAGCTTTTGTCAGTCTCGATGAATGAGGACTCTCCCAGTACAGTAAGTTTCTGGATTGTAAGTAACAAACCATGATTCATGACATGTTATTACTCTTTCCAAGAGTCCATCTGTTTCGATGGATTTCAAAGTGTCAGCGCAAGTGTTCATTTGGGAGTCCCTCTGTTTGGTGTGAAATACCTGGGCACCATTTTTGAACACATTTTTTCATGCTTAGCTGATTCTTTGTCGATTCCGACTATCATAGCGACAGTGCAAATGCTCAACCATCTCTTTTCTGATTAGACTGCCAATTTTTTCAATGTTTCATCCATTGTTGATGTCAAAAGTCGTTCTGGGCATGGGTCATCATCAACTCTTTTCACCCTTTTTTAAATCGTTTAAACAACTCAAAATCCTGAGCGAATTATAAACATTCATTACCATATACTTGTTTCAATAAAAAAGTTAGATTCTGTGGCAGACCTTCCAAGTTTCACATTACAGACCTTTACATTAATGCATTGTTCTTTTAAATTGCTAGGCATTTTTTCAACAGAAACAGGTGCACTGTTTAGTGTAAACGAAGGTCCCAATTGAGAGATTGAAAGTCATGTTGGCAGCAGGAATGGAGAGTTGTGTTGTCACATGACTCAACAATGTAGTGTTTGACCTTCAAACACCCTCTGGTTGTTTTTAGAAAAATCGGTCTGGTTATTTTTTAGCCAAACATTGTATTTTATCATTTAGTGAGAATTTCCACTGTAAAATGAGCTATTTAAAAGGGCATCATGGTAAGACTTAGACCCAGGCTAAGTCTGGGTGAACATCAATCATTACCCCTGATTTAGTTTTCAAGAGGTCATTAAAAATTGTATACATATAAATATTGTAAATGTGTGTTAGCACTCTAAAGTTCACAGTTTTGTCAAGATTCATTAAAATTTAACATAAAAATCAATTTTTAAAATGTTCATCATTTTAATACTAATTATAATCAACATATTTCAATTTAATTTTAAAATTTATGCTTGTGTAGTCTCTGAATTTGTTTAATGTCTTTAAGTTGTATTGTTCTAAAGAATCTGCAAAGAGCCATTTGAACGAGTCACTCTATCAGTTAGAAGACTGTATAACATTAGAATACTTGAATTATTCTGGTAAAACAACATGAACACAGGCAAATAAGATATGACACATTATTGAAAACATACAAATGTTTTATTTTCAATTGTGAATATAAAATATTTAATAAATACAATCTTATTTTTAACAGGACAAGAAGAAAAATTGGCCTTGTGCTTGAAGTCAAGTACTAAAACAGTAACCAAACCTGAAAAAAATATATATCTGTAATGATAACCATTATTTTTGTTATAAATACTAGAAAGACTATTAAAAATTACTTTCAAAATTGAACAAAAGGTAACTATTTTAATGCAGGTATACAAATAATATATGTAAATATAACAAATTAAAGTTATAAGGAGTCATTCAATCTTTAAAAAAAAGTAATTTAGAAAAGACACAAATAAATTAAATTACCATTTAAACCACAAAATATTTCAAAATACAATTTTATTTAAGTTCAAAATTTAAACAACAGAAGACAATTTGTTAACATATTTAAAATAATTCAAACATTTACACTGTAATTCAACCAACCTTTTGAGGTGAATTCAGCCTATATAGTTTATTCAACATCACACATCAACAACATAATTCGGATGGACGACAAGCATAGGATCATCATCCGTAGATTCTTCGCCTTTCATCGCTGATGTTAAAGGTATTATAACTTGGTCCTGAAAACGTAAAAATGTTAATCAATTGCAGACCAATTTAAAGTTGTGCTTGTAGCACCTGGGTGTATGAATAGTATGAACCACAAAAAAAAGGAAAAAGAGTTTAGGACAATATAATGTTCTAATTGGTACTATAGAAACTTCAAATACACGAAATTAAAGTGTGTTCTTTTGTCTATAAATCCATGTTAAATCCTTTAATAAATTTCCAATGTGATTTTCACAGTTTTCTACCATTAGCATGACAAGAATTATGGCTTACCCCTGTTAATATGGTGTATCAAACATCTTGTAGTGAATAAACAAAATATCTAAGTGGTGTTTACTTACAAATGTTCTAATCTCGAAGAGTATATGACCCTAAGCAATTTACAATCAGCCCATTTCCTAATGCATTATAGTACTACAGTGTGGTTCCTCTGCAAGTGCTCTGCAAGTGCTGAGATTCCAAATTTCTAGTTGTGTGTGTGTGTGTGTGTGTGTGTGTGTGTGTGTGTGTGTGTGTGTGTGTGTGTGTGTGTGTATGTGTGTGTGTGTGTGTGTGTGTGTGTGTGTGTGTGTGTGTGTGTGTGTGTGTGTGTGTGTATGTGTGTGTGTGTGTGTGTGTGTGTGTGTGTGTGTGTGTGTGTGTGTGTGTGTGTGTGTGTGTGTGTGTGTGTGTGTGTGTGTGTGTGTGTGTGTGTGTGTGTGTGTGTGTGTGTGTGTGTGTGTGTGTGTCTGTGTGTGTGTGTGTGTGTGTGTGTGTGTGTGTGTGTGTGTGTGTATGTGTGTGTGTGTGTGTGTGTGTGTATGTATGTTTGTGTGTGTGTATGTGTGTGTGTGCGTGTGTGTGTGTGTGTGTGTGTGTGTGTGTGTGTGTGTGTGTGTGTGTGTGTGTGTGTGTGTGTGTGTGTGTGTGTGTATACTGAGAAATCAATCATAATTTTCAAAAAGTTAAAACTCACTGTGGTTCCTTATTTTTACAAAGCACAGTTAAATGAAAAAGTTGTTACACTTCGTAAGTCTATAGCGTAAGCCAATCGACAGTACTTCGATAAGGTACACCAGTGCTACCAGAATTTCATTTAACTTTCGTTCCAATAATTTTATGATTACTCATTAAATACAATTATAAATCTCAATTGACATAAGTTCTGGTAATAGTGTTGTAAAATTACATTAAAGAATTATTTCAATAAAATTGTAAGTAACAAAATTAAACCTTTTTTTAAAAAAAATCACCAAAATTTCACTTTTCGTCTGAAATTTTTCAAATTCAGCAGAAATATTAATAAATATCTATATCATTATATATTCGATTAAAATTGGTGTGGAGTAAAAACTGACAAAGTTATGAAATATCAAATGTAGCCAGTAGCAGAAAAATTGTATGAAAATTATATTTTCCAGTAAATTTCTTGAAATAAAAAATTGACATTTGAAAATACATTAAATACATAGATTTATAGATAAATGAACAAGTTTTAATTTAATCTGTGTGAAATTTCTGTACAATTACTGACAAACGTTATTTCATCTTAAACTCAGGTGTTACCTTTTGTGGGCCAGTTTATAGATGCTAACAATTCAATTGGTTCAACTTTAATCTTTAAGGCTCCTAAAATAAATGAAGTCAAAATATAAATCAAAGTAAATTACAATTTAAAAAAAAGGAAAAACTAAATTCAATTATTTGAAAAATTATAATTCACTGCTGATTTTTTTATGATTTTTCACGGACGGTAACTTAATTCTCTTTGAAATCATAGACACTGATTTTAGTTCATTCTTCATGTATGAAAAGTATTTCAAAACAGGGCTGACATGTCCAAGGTAGTTAGTCACTAGTATTTCTGAAGTTGCGCACCCTGAAGGACGTAACTTCCAGACTGCAGTTCCTGTCATAAGATTTAACCTTTTCATTAATGCTGTTCCTATGTTTTCATCCGTTTAACTGGCATAAAATAGAGATGTTGAGGTAAAAATATATGCAAAAATTAAAATTATCTTTAATTTTTCAAGTCCATTTGTATTAGAAAACATTAAAACCTTGTTACATATTTTTAAACATAAATCTATTCAAGATTTCATAATATTCCTATATTTTACAAACACCTTAATTCCTTTTATTTTCCACTGTATACTGACCTGCCTTGTTACCTTATGACCAACTTTAAAGACTTGGCCCAAAATTGGAAACCATGCCCCACCCACCAAACTTACACTTTACTTTAACAAGTTCACTATTGTACAGAAATACTTACATGGAACATGAGCCTGTCAAGAACTTTTTCAATCAAAGTTTTCTTTTCAATTAATTCCTCCTCTGACTCGATCTGATCCCCAATTTTCTCAAGATACCAATTGACGACATCACTCCGTTTTACACCTTCTGAATCAGCTGTCAACATTCAGATTTACAATTAGTTTTACGATAAAAAAACTTTTCACTGAATAAACAATATTATTTTATTAGAGATTTCAGTGATAGTTTAATTTCAGGGTCGGATAGCTGTATGACAAAATGCGCACAAATATCTTACAAAAAATTAGAGCATTTTGGTTTGATAAAGAAATAATTGTGCAAAAAAATTATACAAGCAAATTTACATTTATTTATTTCCCCAAAAAATTTAGTTTGGAAGCTATCAGCGAAAATTGAAAATCAGCCTCTAAAAACCAATTAAAAAAAATTATTTATAGCACTAAGATTATTTATTGCACTTCAGTCCTATTTTGATTCATAAGTTCACCTTCATAATATTTTGTTTACCATCCACTCTATAAAATATAAAAACAAGCTGTAATATGCAACAGAAGTTGTTATGCTTGGTGAAGTGATGGAGGAGTTAATGATCATTTAAAAAGCTGATATCACAACATCTGTTCCACCAATAATGCAATTTAAAAGTTATTTTTATTGCCATTGTTGATTCATTATAAATAATAGCAAATAAATCATTAATTGTATCTTAATTGTTAATATTAAAACATTTATATACTGGTAATATAAAAACCAAATTTTAATTACATACTCTTTAGTTAATAACATGTTTGATAGTATATATTTTTTATGGTGTAGATGTATAAAAAGGCTAAATTTTAAATAAAACCATCTTTTAAGTGGTTTAAAATGGCTTCTTTCTAGAATACGAAAATCTCAGTTTTTAATACTATTTGTCAGATTTTCATGCTAGTACAGTAGAGCGTCGATTATCCGAAGCCCAGTCATCCGAAACGTCGGTTAACCGAAAGCAGTGGCGCGGCGGCCTGACAGCGCAGCGGCCAGACAGTGCCGGCGCGGCAGCTCGACAGCAGTACAGTCTCAATATAGAGTGTGCACTAGCACATACCACTGTATCAGTCTCCATACCACTGTACGAGTCAGTCTCCGTGTTGTTTAGACCGTTTGTGCTTCTGTTTGTTTTGCTGTGTAATTACCGAACTGCAACTTTCTTTACCGAATGTAATTACCAAATGTTATTCTTTCTTTACCGAATGTTTAATTTTACTTTACCTAATGTTTATTTTTTCATTATCAAAGAGTTGTTTTACTGTACAGAACACTGTATACTGTACTGCTTATATTTATCATATGTCATTAAACAACTGAATGAATTTATGTGCTGTACGTGTCTACTTGCTCCTTAAATTGGTTCTACCACTGTTAAATTATATCACACTACCTTTTTTCGAATATGTTCGTTTATCCGAAAAATCGATTATCCGAACACCCCCCTGCACCAATTGTTTCGGATAATCGACTCTCTACTGTACAACTTAACACACTTCAATAAAGGTTTTATTTGTTGTTGTTCGTAGATGTGGTTAGGTTTTCAGCAATGGCAACTGTAATATGCCTGTTTGAAACAAAATTGGGGAACTCAAATTGTCTGATTTATTAAATGTCTACATTAAATTAATGATTAATTAAGGTATATGTTAAAAGGCCAGTAGTTCGTTTTTTACTGAGACAATGAAAAATATTAATTAATTTATCAATATTTTAAAACAGTAACTCATTTTTTCACTCTTTATATTTTTGTCTGGTTCACTATTTGTCTATTTATATAATTCATAATTTCTCCAATTCCAAACATTGTGTTTCAACCATATTACATTTTTGTAAAGTTAGGTCGAATTTTGTATTTCCAATAGAAATCAGTCAGTTGGAGAACAAAGCAATTAATAGCATTGCAGGATTAATCAATAAGTCTCAACAAGAACACTTGTCCGCTTCCTAATTACTTCCGAATACCAAGCATTGTTTACATCTCAGAAATTATCTCTGCTTTCAAACATTCAAAACACTTGAGTAATATTGAACAACTATTTCAATACTCAGAAGGGCAACTTGGATTTATCTGTAGTTGGAGAAACTACAAACAAATGGACCTAAAAATATACTCTCACTTACAAATAAGTTATGAGAAAAACAAGATTTTGAAAATTGTAATTTATTATTGGTAAATAGCATGAGTAATACACCCCTCACACACACACACGCTCGCTCACACAATCAATCATTGGCTCACCCACCCACCCACTCAGTCACTCACTCACTACTTTACAGCTTAAACCACTACTAGCTTGTTTAATTCAACCTTGCAGAAGGAGTGAATGACATCGATCTAAGGTGCATCAGAGCCATGGTATACATGGCAAACTCCAAGTGTACGTTAGCCTTACCCATGTATGTGGGCCTCTGAATGTGCAGATTTCATTTCCTTAGATAATAGTGGAAAAATGAATACATCATAGTACTATAAAAAAACGTACATCATAATTAATAATTTTACGTAATTTTTATATAAATTTGTTATTTGAGACCATTAAAATCTCCACTTTTTAAAATTTGATGCTATTATTGAATGATAATAAAATATCATGAATGAAGTGAAGAAATTAATTTTTTATTAATTCCAAAATAATACAAAAAAATTGTTTAAATTTTGTTCAAAATATTGAAACTTCAGAATTTTTCTTTATTTTACTGTATTATTCATCAATGACTTTTACCCGTCAGTCAAATAATATTTCACTTTGTATTATATAGGTCAGTGATGAACCAATAAATATAATAAACTTACTTTTCAGTTCCTCATTTCTCATGTACACAATCAACATATTAGATAAGGATTTGTACTCTTCAAAAGGAAGTGTTAGCTTCTTTTTCTGCGCTCTTACAGAAGACTCTTCAACTTCCATTTCTGCCAACATAATTCACTGTTATAAACATGTTATAACTGCTAACACGTTATAAACATCAACAGATCACATATTTAAATTGTGTCACAATGTATTTCTTTTCAATGTAGTACTTACTGGTTATCAGAAAAAATCCGTATACTAATTCATAACCAAAGATTATTATTGCATTTAATACATCTATAATTTTTGAAATGTTTTTTTTAAATTAAAAAAAAATATTGGTTTTAAAATAGTTTTAAAATTTGGATTTTCCTAATCATGAAATTGTAAAGAAATAAAAGTTTTTATTCATTAACAAAATTATGTATCACAGGAATTAAATTACATCACAACTATAAATTTTCGTTAAAAAAAACTTTCAAATTAAAACTGTAGCAAATGATTTTGTTTGTATATACAATATTAATCATAGAATTTTTTAAAATTAAAGTAGGTTCATAATAAAATATAGTCTATTAGAATATTTTTTAGAATAATATAAATTGGGTGAGAAAAGACAGTTTCCCAATGCACTTGCACCATATTTTAACAGTATAATCTACTAACCTTCACCCTGGTTTTCACTGTTTTCTGGCAGATTTGCTGGTTCTTCTACATCTTCTTCAAGATGGACATCGGGCTGTTCCACTCGTATAATTGACTTATTCAACAGCTTGTAAGCTTCAGCCACGTGTCTAGCCTGTACCTGCACAAAAAAATTTAATAACTGAAAGTTAAAGAAAAAATGGAATACCAAGGGGAAAATAGCTAAAAACACCAGCCCCTATTTCCTACTTGTGTGTCACAAACACCAAACATAAAATAATAATTTTGACATGATACTGAAAAAAAAGTAATAACCTTATACGATTTTATAACACTAAAATAAAGGTAACAAAACATAAAATTAGATGTTTCTAAAACATATCAGGGCTACCTTTATATATCTATTTCTATTTATTTATGAACAATGCTTGGGTGCTAAAAATGTTGAAAGAGGAATATAAAACTGAGAGTATTGCATATTCTTTGCCATTTTCGAAGTGCTAAGTCAAGAATGGTGATGGTTCTTTAGTCATATTTTCACTGGTTATGAAACAAGGATGTTGACTATACTCCAGAAACTAAATGACAATCCAGTAAGCGGCATCATTCAAATTCTCTGACAAAACCACAAACATTCAAGCAAGAACCATCAATGCGGAAAATCATGGCATAGTTTTCTGGGACTGGAGAGGCGTTGTGCTATCACTTCCTGCTAAGAGGAACTCCACAATGAATTTACAATCTATTCTTTAAAAAAAACTAAATGATTGCCCTATTTTATAAAAGATATGAAAGTTTGCTAAACAAATAGGTAGTAAAATATATGGGTCTGCTATTTAAATAACCATTGGTTAAACTGTATGAATGGTTCTTTTTTTAAATATAATTTATTGACATAATGTTCACAGAAAAGTAAGCGAGATATATTTTGTTATTGTGTTCTTTTATCCAGCCTACTGCCAATTTTTAAATAAAAAATTATACTATTTATACTTTACTCGTACTTGGCTCAAACTAAAAGAATGCTTAACTTAGTCATAATATTGACTTACTTCATCCAAACATTCCATCTTTGCCATCGCCTCTGATAATCGTATCAAACTTTCCAACTGTCGCACAGTTATTCTCCATGTAGACTTACTGCTTGCTGTACTATCTCTCTGCCGCAGTTGAGTATACACATCTACCAACAACTCAGCAGCTTCCTGTTACACATGTGGTTGTAGGTTAATATACAATCAAGTAATCTTTATTTAATAACCAAATAGCTTTCATACTATGACTCCATATATTTTAAATATAAAAATATTTTGCAAAATTTACCTGACTAATAATGGGTTTGAATTGTCGAGCAAACGTAATGTACCTCAACACTTCTTCTTGTGTATAAATTCGTTCTACAGTTTCTTCACTGTTACTGTGCATGGCCACAATTTTACGAGCAATTGCATAATCTACAACCTGTAATCAAACAAAAAAAATTCACCTATTGTCATAATTTTTAATATTTATTACAGAGTGTGAAAAGCTATAGCAGTTTCACTAATAATTTCATTCATACGAAAGTTGTGAGATAATTGAAAAATGTTTCTAAAACTTATTTTAGTACTCACTTCATTACATTCATCAATAAGGACAAAAAACAGATCAAAACGGGACATAATCGGTGCGGAAAGAGCAATGTTTTGTTGTAACGATTTAGATCTGTCATAGCGCCCTCCTATTGGGTTAGCTGCTGCAAGGATTGAAGTTCTTGCATTTAAAGTTGCTCTCACACCTGCCTGTAAATAAATAAAAAATTTAATTTTTAAAGAACACTTTTTACTGATGTTATTTTTTTACAAATTAAAATCAAAATACTTCCTACCTTTGCGATAGATATTGTTTGCTGTTCCATCGCTTCATGAATGGCTACTTGATCTCGTGGGTCCATCTTGTCAAATTCATCGATACAGCAAACTCCATTGTCAGCTAACATTAATGCTCCTGCTTCTATTACAAAATCAAAAGATTCCTCATCCTTGACAACTGCGGCAGTTAGACCTGCAGCACTGGATGCTTTACCGGAAGTGTAGACAGCACGGGGACTCATATCGGCAACCTAGGGAACAGAAAAATAAATTGTAAAATCTTTATTCAGTTGTTAATTTACTATTGAATTTGACAGAATGGAATGAGTGCTTTAGTATAAAAATTACACAACTAGAAACATGCTTACCTGTTTCAAAAATTGTGACTTGGCTGTACTTGGATCTCCTACAATGCAACAATTAATGTCACCTCGCAAAGTTGTGCCTTCCATTGTAGTTTTCGGCACTCCTCCAAACAACATCAGTATAATACCTACAAAATAAAAAGCATCAAAAGACTCTGAATTTTTAAATTTTAAAATGTTTCATTACAGTTTTGTTATTAAAAATACTTAAAATACTACTGCAAAGAGTTACTTGAATATTTCCCAAAATCTCTCAGACATAAAAACATATTAGAACGAACAGGTCAACATTCTACACTTTAACCAGATTTGTGTCCAGAGACATGTACACTCATGGTCAGAGCAATCATTAAAACTTTTGATTGCACTAAAAACGGTGCAAAAAACTTGTTCCAAATCAATTACAAAAATCAAGTCTTCATAATAAATCACTCTAAATTTATAAAATTTAAATTTTGTAAGGGTAAAAATTTTACATACAGTCCTATTTGACATGTTCAATAACCTTTAATGACGCTTGGCTGAGTATTGCGGACTTACAATTATCACTTGCCTGACTCAATTTTTTCTGAAGTCCTAACACTGTCCATTATTTTTTTCTTTTAGACAAGGTGCTATCCAAAAATTTGGGGAGTTTTCCCATAAAAATAAAATTGCTTACCATAACTCCTAGTTTCCACCACCTCCTCCAAAATAGTCCCCTTGGGTATGGGATACATTGATCCCAGCATTTTTATGGTGGAGAACCCAGTTCATGTTCTTAGTTTTCTGAAAATTTGCTCCTAATACTCTCCCATACTGCCAATCACTCAAGTTTAAAATAATTATATAAACTAAAAAAAAAATTTTTAATCACATTTTTAAAATGAACTAAAAAGTATAAAATAAATTCTCATAAATCTATTGAGATTTATAAAACTATACAGATTCATAATCACACACAGATTGTCTTAAAAATTTGTGACAGTGAATTTTTATAGATATCAAAATACTTGTACAATTAAAAACAAAAATTATGGGCGCATGAAATTAGGTAATTACTATTATCTATTATAAGCGCATCACATTTTTTGTTTTTAATTATAGAAGTATTTTCATATCTATAAAAATTCACTGTGATTATGAATCTGTATAGGTTTATAAATGTCGATGGATTGATGGATTTATGAGAATTTATTTTATACTTTTTAGTTAATTTTAAAAACATGGTTAATTTTTTTTTTAATTTATACAATTATTTTTTACTTTTTAGTTTTTTTAATTATTTTTAAATATTTAAAGTACCAAAAAAATGGAATGTCGTTATTGTAATTCTTTTTTATTTACTGAAACTTTGAATTACCAAAGGTAAAATTAGAACATTAGCATACTACCGAATACTTGACAAGTCAATGCAACTATAAAAACTTTTTAAAACATATGTTTTGAAAAAAATATAGGCTTCACAACCAAAACTAATTACGTTTCTATTAAACTTGCCAAAACGCTATAAAAAATCTTGGTCAGGTGTTAGGATGGAACCTACACTCATAACTGAGAACCAGAGCTTAAAGCTACCGTCTTATCACCAGCTACAACCTGAGTTGTACTGAATGATGACAGCATTACTACCTACAGTTACTACTAAATTAAGTGCAATAAATTGCTAAAGGAAATGGTGTCACTACCACGAGGGTTTACCACCATCCCCACTTAACAGAAGAAGATCAAAGAAGAAGACAGACATCTACTATCCAACACCACCACTACCCCCACGAATCCAACACCTTCTCGTGCACCCAGGGATGACCCTAGGGGTCCCTCGGGGGGCTTGAGCACGAACCCGTCTCCATTACTACCTACAGCGAAAAAAACACATGGAAGGTCATTATCGTACATTTGCCACATTATACAAATGCAAAAACTCAAGAACACAGCCTACCACCGTCATAGCTGTTGGCAAACTAATTCACAAATAGTAATGTTTACCCACTATGCCAACAGCAGGTCATACCACAAATGGTTCGCATGCACTATTTAAATTTCCCAAACTTTTTGGTAGCACCTTGTATATACCTCAAACAGTAACAGTTAATACATAATATTGTAAAAGTCTAAGATTAGCATTAGACAGAATCTTACCTAGTAGCTGCATATTAAATTTTTGATGAACATTGTTTACAATGTACTAAATAAACAAGTAACTAAATAACATTGTTTTGATGTAAGCCATAACAGCAAAAACTAGTTAGTTTACAAGCCAATGCTTTATTAAAATCAACATTTTAAGACTCATACTTAAGTGAACAACTGTAGTTAGCTTTGCCCTTGAACAACTGTACTTAGCTTTGCCCTTCAGCCGCCTCGGTGGCCTAGTGGATAGCGTACTAGGCTTTTACCCCGAGGACCCGGGTTCGATTCCCGGTGAGGGCTTGGCATTTTCATACGCTATAAATTTTCATCCCATCGTCTGCATTAGCCCAAGTGTGCACAATAGTTGGACGTTAAACATGAAAAAAAAAAAAGCTTTGCCCTTTTACCAATTCCTTGTCTGACAGTGTGCTCACCTACTTGTAAATAACATGTCAGAAATTACCTAGTACTAGTGTATTTGAAATGTAGAAACGGTCATTGAACAAACAATTATATACAGAAGTTTTTATCAGTTTCTTGGTCACTAAAATTTATGTTTTAATAATTAAAGTGTATTTTTTTTTAATTTAAAGATAAAATATTCAAAACCCACTTTGACACTATTTTTAAAATATTCTGCAAATAAGAAGTACTAACAAAATATATATATATAAGCGTTGTGTTTTCAGTAACAAATATGGAAGTTTTTAAATGATTACAATGTCCATACAAAAAGCCTTAGTTACCTTTTTTAATCTGTTCATTTCCATGAATAGAAGGAAACAAACTGCTGATAAGATTTGAATAAAGATTCTTGTCTTTGTTCATGTCATAAATTTTGGACCATTCTCCTTCAGTCATATTTTTTCGCATCAGTTCTGGCGTGATTTCTTCCATCAACAATTCACTACCACCACCAAACTAAAAAAGAAAAGAATTCATAACGATATTAAAGTTAGTTGACTAAAACATAACCACATTAAAAAAAAATCTAACAAATATTCTTTTTTATGTTCTTCCATTAAATGAATAGTTGTAAATTGGCAGTTGAAGTTGGAGCCAAAGTTTAATGTTGAAATCACTGTTATTTTTTAAAAAATCTATAGTTGATCAGGAACCAGATTAGTTCTACGCAATCACTAACATCAAAGGTTATTTGTGCGTATATAAACATGACTGTACTTCATGACAGTATTTCAACTGTTATTATGACCGTATTACACTATTAATATTACAAATTGGAACGAATGACGAAGTAGCCACTTTGTTTCACCTAATATTTTATTTTACCAACTCCAGCTATTTTGATGACTTATGAGTACAGAAACCTATCACAAGAACTTGTATGAAAACTAAGTGCGGGAACGTAACCAGTGGAAACTCGGCACAATAACTTGTCCCACAGAAACTTTGCAAGAGGAACTGTTGTGAAGCAACGTCCATCGCCATCTTGTTTCAGTCAATTGGTAGGTATTGGACTATCAGTTCATGCCAGCTGTTAGATTTGTAACGTTGCTTATAAGCAATTTTATATATAATGGTTTTTAATCTAAACAAAGAGAGCAATATAATTGATTGGTTTAATCAGTCTATGAATTTGATATAATTTATCCGTGATAATAGCAATTACAAACAGATATATATATGGGCATAAACAGTGATACAATTGATGCACGAGAAATGAAATGGTTGAGCAAGAGTGAAAATGACTTGTAATAGTGACTATGGAGCTGGTTATCGATGTAGGTGACAATAGCGATCAATTAGAAGATAAGTCTGATTATATAAATGACAAGTGTTTTCATCTAATGATGTAAGTTATTTTCAAATAAGTTCATTTTCTTATAAAAATGAATCAACTATTGAATTTTGTTTTTTGCATGAATAATTACTTTATATTATTTTATTTTACAATTACTTTGTGTACTTTTAATTATGACTAAATACATAAATAAAAATGTTTTCTAGCAGGTTTTGACATTTATACATGCATAAAACCATTTGTTTAATGGGTTACATACTTCTGAAAAATTTGTTTATTACGATTACTAAAAAATTTAAAAAATGTGTTTTCTTAATGTATTAAAAAAAAATATTTGAATACACTTTTAATGAAAAACAATTTTAAGTAACAATTAAAGTAACTACTAAAGGCAATCCTAACTAAATTTGTTGTGACCTAGGAAAGGTTCAAGCAAACTTCAAAATCAACACTGGAACCCTCATAAATTGGCTTATAAAAATTTGATACCAGGACTTAGTGAAAAGGCAGACGAGAAAGAGCCAAAATAAACATATATTAAAAATTCTGAAATGAAACTATCTCTGGTAGGCCTCTACTTAAGTGCATATTCTACTTTATATAAAATAACTGTTTGATTAATACCCTAATCACTTTCAATCAAGTTTTAACAAGAATATCTGCATTAAATCTATGTGGGCAGTGTGTTTGATAAGTTCATAAAGTTGTTAAATAACTATATAGGTACAAGGACTAAAACACAAGTCATAAGTCAAAGTAAAACTTTTTTGTGGTACAAACATTTCAATGATGGACAAACATTTACCGATGACGATGAGCAATCAGGATGACCATCGAATAGCACAAAACCAGAAAACATCACAGAAGTGCGAGAGGCTATTGTTGCAAATCGTAGAAGAACATGATGTTTTTGGGATCGTAAGAATATCATACAGGTCCATGCAATGTATCTAGTCAGACAATTTTAGGACGAGGCACATTGTTGCAATATTTGTAACAAAACAGCTGAACAGCAACCAAAAGGATCATCACATAGCTATTATTACTGAATTGAAAACTGCAAGAGATGACACCAATTTCATCTCTAATGTTGTAGCCGGTGATGAGACATGGGTTTATGTTTATACTCTGAAACTAAGCAGCAGTCATCGCAGTGGAAGTCACAATTTTCACAGTGGCTAAAGAAAACATGTCAAATTCGCAGCAACGTGAAGTTCATATTGGTTTTTTTTACATCAAAGGTATTATCCACAAGGAATTATCCACAAGGAATTTGTTCCCCCTAATCAAACCATCAATGGAAAGTTTTATTGTAAAGTTTTAAAGTGGTTACATTAGAACAATGAGAGAACAAGAACTTGGTTCTCCACCTTGGCAATGTGCCTTAGCATACATCACTAGCCATTCGGAATTTTTTGTTTTCCAGAAAGACAGTAGTTATTTTCCACCTACCCTATTCGCCTGACCTCACCCCATGCAACCTTTTTCTGTTCTTCAAAATAAAGTTGAATCTGAAAGGTCATTCTTTGAAACTGAACAGCCATTGTTTTTACATAATTGAGGATATCCAGGCAGAATTTCAGGACATGCTTCGAATACTTACACTTGCAGACTTCCAGGAAAGTATGAAATCATGGAGAAAACACTGGAATCGCTGTATCCCAAAGGGGACTATTTTGAAGGAGATGGAAACTAAGAACTATGATAAACAATTTCATTTTATAGGAAAATTCTCTGAATTTTTGGGTAGCACCTGGTATATGGTATAAACTTTAAATAGTCACCTAAAAAAGTACTTACTCTGGGGTTAGTTGGAGTAACGCTACATGACAAAAAAGCCATTCTGTAATTTAAATCCCGAACACCAAGTGCTTTTAATCCTCGTACTCCCTCATTGTTTGAATCTCCTGTTTTATGATGAGCTCCTGATTCTGCTCTAGCTCCAGGCAAAGACAGAGCACTTACGTCTGGCACGACGACTAATGTACCTGTAAAGTCATATCTATCTCCCGCCTGTACTGTTTCTACCGTATCTGCTCTAAGAATCACTTCCACGCTGAAACCAAAATTTGAAGATTCAAAGTCTTCTAAGAAATCAAAAGTAAGTTACAAAAATTACAATGTCAAAAATTTCATAATAAACAATTTGATGCAAACAACAGTATTGATTAAATAGCAATTAAAACTTAATTAAGTCAACTAACTTTATAGAATAACTTATAACTTTATAGAAACTTGGTAAGGTACATCTAAATATACATGTAGTCCAAATTATAATATTTATCAGTTTTGAACACACAGCTGTTCAGCAGCGACACACATAATATTCTTTCTGTTTAAAACAAAATGTTATATTTTTACCTGCGTGGGATACACCCTCGTGGAAGTTCAGCTTGTGTTTCTTGTATACGCACTTTCTGGAAATCTACGAACGTTGATTTGTCAACTTCCAACAAAAATCGCCGCCTATTGCTGCACACAGGGTTACGGCAAATTGTTGGTTGAGTAAACTAAAAATAAAAAAAAGGCTATAATTTTTGTATACTTATACGATCAAATATAAACGAGACTGACTTTCTAAAAACTTTTCCGTTGGACATTGAACTCTAAAGGGTGGGGTTTCAGGTAGCCTGGGAGGTTTGGGACGGGCGTAGACGGGCAACATTTCCGTTCGTACCCTTCAGTATAAAACTATACAATGAGTGAGAGTGAAGTGCACATTTCCGTGGAGCAGAGAATTATTATTAAGTTTTTGGCCAAGGAGGGTCAATCCGACTGAAATCTTTCAGAGATTGACGGCTCAATACAGGACAGGACCCTGTCAAGAGCTCGCTTTTGCTTGGCACAAGGAATTCGCCAAGGACGGAAGCAGTAGAAAACCTCAGCCATGATCGTCGCCCGACCACTTCCGTCCACGGACGAAAACATTGATGCTGTTCGGAAGCTCCTGGACGAAGACAGACGATATCGCTGCGATTTATTGCAGATGAACTCCAGTTGAGCTATGGTAGCGTTCAAAAAATCGTTACATCAAACCTGGAACTCAGCAAAGTATCTGCAAGGTGGGTTCCACGAATTTTGACCGACATTCACAAACGAAATCGTTTGGAGATTTGCCAGCGACTATTGACCCAATTTGAACGAGATGGTGAGGCATTATTAAACCGGATTGTCACCTGTGACGAAACATGGGTTCACCATTACACTCCTGAGTCGAAACAGGCAAGTATGGAGTGGCGGAAGAGGGGAGAGAGGGCGCCTCTGAAGGCCAAATCACGATCGTCGGCCGGGAAGGTAATGGCCACTGTATTTTTCGACAATCAAGGCAAATTTCACGTCGATTTCCTCCATCAACGACGCACAAGGACTTCCATCGACCGCGTCCCCAGGTGGTGGATAGGGGAATGCCCCCCAGATATGGGAGGTACTAGGGAAATCAAATACCTAGCGCGAACCAAAACCAGCAGGCATGGTCATGCCTTAGTCTTCAAGATGTGGCCTAAGGAACTCACCCCGACAGAAAAGACAAAGCTGTGGATCAGCGACAATATATGAAATGGCGGAATTTAAAACATATCTACCCCAGGAGGGTACCACGAATCGTGGAGAATCCTCCCTGAACCCGGCCCGCCTGAGCCGAGTTCAGGCTGCCCCTCGGATTCTGGGGGCACATTTCGCTCTAAAAATTTAATTCTGAAAACGAATAACTCGAAACCTAATCTCACGCAGCAGGTCTTCCATAAAGGACTCTTCACAAATAGACCTAGATCTAACTCCTACAGTGGTATTCCGTCGCAAAATATCTATAACTAACGCCGCAATCCCTAGAAACTCTCGATAAGGAATATGATCATAAAAACGACTAAAACGACACACAAAACTGGCAAGAAGTAAACAGTCGTAAGAGACTGAGAAGTAGCCCTAATATGACGACACGATCCCAGAAACAAACCAAACTAAGTTATTGGCTGGCAGCACCGTACCAACATCAAATATGTTTATGGATCTGAAACTACTGAAGAAGAGCCAAAACTACCGACCAAGTAACGCGTCAAGTAGTAAAACCTCCACCTTTCTTTGTTGATAAGGTCAGTAATATCCAGCCCCTATCAAAAATGCTGGAAGAAGTGGCACCCGACGACTACTTAAATCAAAATTTTACAAGGGGAAAAAGTCAAAATTCAGGCTAAGACCTCCGAGTCGATTCGACTATATATAAAGAACTCAAAATTAGAAACACTGAATTCTACACATACCAACCTAAAAGGGAGAAAAACTTTAGAGTAGTACTAAAACGCATGCATCCCTCAACCGACACTGAAGAAATAAAACAAGCCTTAGTGGAGTTACACCATAAACCAAACAATATTTGGAATGTTAAAAACAGCAGAACAAAAAAACCTCTTCCTATGTTTTTCATGGACTTGCAGCCAAGTCCGAACAATAAGGACATTTATAGCATCAGGTCACTCCTTAACTGCCAAATAGAAATTGAACCTCCAAGACCAAAACGTTCAATTCCTCAATGTTCCAACTGCCAACAATATGGTCATATGCAGAAATACTGCCACAGACAACCCAGTTGTGTGAAATGTGCTGGACCCCACCATACGGCAAACTGCCCGAGAAAAGAACGCTCAGACAAAGTAAAATGTATTCTCTGTGAAGGTAACCATCCTGCAAATTATAAGGGCTGCACTGTCTATAAAGAGCTGCAAAAATAAAATATCCGAGATCGATAACCAATAACCGAAAGCCTAAAAACCTAGAAAATGTAACCAAAATAAGCCAAAGCAACGTTGAAAATAATTCAGGCAAGTCACATGCAGCAGCTGCAAAAATGGTCAAAACCTAGAAACAATTAAAGGTAACACTACTGAACAACACATGGTGGAAATTTTATGCACCTTCAACAGTTCGATACAAGCTCTCATGAACCAAATGCTAACAATGACTCAGATGTTAGCTGAACTCATGTCAAAGTTGTCCAATTCGCATCCATAAAACTATGCGTGTGGAATGCCAATGGCCTGTCAAACCACTCTAATGAGTTAAAGATTTTCTTACAAATAAACAAAGTAGACATTATGCTGATTTCTGAAACTCACTTTACGACTAAGAGCTTCTTCAAAATACCCAACTACACATTATACCATACGATGCATCCTGATGGTAGAGCACACGGTGGATCAGCCATTCTTATTAGATCTAACATAAAACATCATCAGGCACAACCATACCAAAAGGACTACATCCAAGCCACGAGTGTTGTTGTGTATGACTGGATAAGCAAGATTACAATATCGTCACTTTACTGTCCACCAAGACACACTGTAAAGAAGGCACAGTTCGATGACTACTTCAAATATCTTGGCAATCGTTTCATTATGGAGGTGATTATAATGCCAAACATACATTTTGGGGCTCCAGGCTTACTCTTCCTAGAGGCCGTGAACTTTTAAGAGCGTACAGGCAGGAACAATGAACGTAATTTCAACAGGACAACCTACATACTGGCCGTCTGACCCAGCAAAGATACCAGACATTGTTGACTTTTGCATCACCAAAGGTGTACCAAGGACAGCATGTCTTGCTGTGGTTGCTGGGAGCTATCATCGGATCACTCTCCTATTCTGGTGGAAATTGGGGTGAAAGTTAGAGAGACAACTAAAAAGTGTACACTGCACAGTAATAAAACCAAATGGGACATGTTTCGTATTCTGGTAGAGCGAGGCTTTTAGCGCAGAAATCGCACTTGAAACGGAAAATGACATTATGAATGCTGTTGAATTTTTCACCACAAGTATCCAGAGTGCGGCTTGGGATTCAACTCCAATAGTCCAACAACATAGACCAGCTGGGCAAAGTATTCCTCCAAGTATCCTGAATGAGATTGGTGCAAAAAGAGATCTTCGTGAACTGTGGCAGCAAAACAGGTGCCCTGATACAAAAAAATTATTGAACCATAAAATAAAAAACTTAAGCAAATCCTTGATCAAGATCGAAACGCTAGTTTTCAGACATATCTCAAGGATCTTGATGCCACTTCAGCTACTGACTACTCCTTATGGAAAGCAACAAGAAACATCAAACGACCTACAACAATTTCCCGCCATTGAGAAAGCGGACAATTGTTGGGCACGTAGTGACCAAGAGAAAGCTTACACGCTTGCTGAGCATCTATCAAATGTTTTCCAGCCTCATCCCTATGAAGGCCCAGCAGACCACGAGAAGAAAGTAACCGAATACCTGAAAGAAATAGAAACGGAGGACATTACGCCAATGAAATTCACAACGAAAGAGGTCAGAAGAGTAATACAAAAGGCAAAATCAAAGAAATCTCCAGGATATGACCTCATTACAAATAAAATTTTGCAAGAGCTACCTGACTCTGGAATAACAATGATTACAGCTATTTATAACGCTATAGTTAGACTCCAATTTATTCCACCACAGTAGAAAACTGCACAAATAATTATGTTATTAAAACCAGATAAAAAGCCTGAAGATCCAAAATCATATCGACCAATAAGCCTGTTACCTATACCATCAAAGATACTCGAGACATTAATACTGCAACGTATTATGCCATTAGTGGAACAGCATGGACTGATACCCGACCACCAATTTGGATTTCGTCAAAAACACGCGACTGTTGACCAAGTGCACAGGTTAATAGGCGAAATAGACAAGTCTTTTGAATCTAAAAGGTGTTGCGAGAGTGTCTTTCTTGATATATCGCAGGCCTTCGACAGAGTATGGCATGAAGGATTATTATTTAAAATAAAATCGTTCTTCCCCAGCAACACTTATAAGATCCTCAAATCCTTCTTAGAGAATAGATATTTCTTGGTGAATCACGGAGAGGCTTTTCGGTCTTTGCAATATTAACGCTGGAGTTCCCCAAGGTAGCGTCCTGGGACCGCTACTTATCTGATTTACACGCCTGACCTACCAACGTCAGACTGTGTAACAACTGGAACCTTTGCCGACGACACCGCAATTTTGTCCTCTCACGAGGATCCAACAGAGGCGCCAAAAATCCTACAAAAAGGAATAAACGAGATTTCAACATGGCTCAAGAAGTGGCGAATCAAGGCTAATGAAACGAAGTCAATAAATGTCACCTTCACCTTAAAAAAGGGTATATGCCCACCAGTAACGCTTAATAACGTCGAAATTCCACGAGCAGATCATGTCAGATACTTAGGTTTACACCTGGACAAGCGACTTACATGGCAGAAGCACATCTTTACCAAACGCAAACAGCTGGGACTGCAAATACGGAAGTACTATTGGTTAATTGGTCGCCGTCGCAACTGTCAATGGGCAACAAACTTCTTCTTTACAATGTTATGCTTAAACCAATCTGGACCTATGGTATCCAATTGTGGGGACCGCCTCATTCCAACATTGAAATCTTGCAGAGATTCCAGAATAAAATGCTACGAATGGTAACCGACGCTCCATGGTACGTGACAAACGAACAGCTGCATCACGACCTTCAAGTATATACAGTCAAACAAGAAATTCTGCGTCATACGAAAACCTACAAAGAAAGGATCATAAACCACCCAAATCGCTTAGCGAGAGTCTTGATGGAGGAAACTCGCGCAACTCGTCGACTTAAACGGAAAATGCCCCAAGACATACTTAAATAATAAAGTAAAGTAGGATGTGACCCTAGTCGCATTCCGAGCATGTCATGACAAGTCCCGACCTACCTACTACTTAATGTCCCCAATATGTGACAGATTGTAGTGAATAAAAGACAAAAAAAAAAAAAAAAAAAAAAAAAAAAAAAAAAAAAAAAAAAATGCGACGCACAATAAATGCACAATATTATTGCGATGTTTTAGAGGCCATAAAACAGTCTTTTTGTAGGAAAAGGAAATCTAAACCGGCGAGAAACGTCATTCTTCTTTACGATAATGCCCGACCACATTCGGCTTAACGCTACGAGGCTTAAACTCGATCAAATTGGCTGGGAACCAATAGAACATCCCCCATACAGTCCAGACTTATCACCCTGCAACTATCACCTGTTTGGGCCACTCAAAGAGGCACTTGGAGGCCAGCGTTTGAAGACTATTCTGCGGTGGAGACCTTCGTGCTCCAATGGCTCAATGAACGCCGAGAACTTTTTACGAAGATGGAATTAAAAACTTCCAATCCGGTGGGAAAATGTGTTACTCGTGCGGGAGACTATGTAGAAAAATAAGTTGTATCAAGAATAATTTATAAGTAAGCAATAATTTTTTTAAAAAATCAGTCTCGTTTATATTTGATCAACCCTCGTACATACAAAGTATATACCCTGCGACTATCACCTGTTTGGGCCACTCAAAGAGGCACTTGGAGGCCAGCGTTTCAAGACTATTCTGCGGTGGAGACCTTCGTGCTCCAATGGCTCAATGAACGCCGAGAACTTTTTACGAAGATGGAATTAAAAACTTCCAATCCGTGGGAAAAATGTGTTACTCGTATGGAGACTATGTAGAAAAATAAGTTGTATCAAGAATAATTTATAAGTAAGCAATAATTTTTTTAAAAAATCAGTCTCGTTTATATTTGATCAACCCTCGTACATACAAAGTATATACCTGTATACTTATACAGTGCACCAAGAATTTCCAGAAACCACTCATAAAGTTGCACATTCTTAACTCGGAAGGGGTCACACCTAGACTTTTTGAGCAGGTCTGAATTGTTTTCTATTATATCTCCTGACTGTAGTTAGTAAAAGCTTTTACCCCTCCAATACCTTCACATGGAAGCGTCCACTACTGAATGATGTTGCATTTTCCTACCACTTCTTTTTTGTTTGTTACTTCTCGTAACTGGTCTATTCCACCTCGCACAATTCATTGTGTATACTTCTTATATGACACTACTTTGAGTTATTTTTAGTAATTTGTTTTTCTTTAGTGTTTTATATTTTGATAAATTGTATATGTTTTGTGCTTGAAATGAATGAAACTGAGGAATAAAAAATATTCAGATTTTTACACAGTGTAGAAAAGGAGGAGAGAAGAGAAGCAGAAAGAGTAGAAAATCATGGTACAATTAGATGACAGCTATTTGTAGATGAAACACCTACTGAATCCACTGATGAGTTAAGAGTCCAACGATGATGAAGATAACATAGAAGTGTAGGAAGAAGATTCGGCTTCAGAACAATCAGGAAATGAAGAAAAAACTCATGTTTTTCCAGTATCGGAATATTCTGGCAAAGACAAAGTAACTAAGTGGAACATGCACTGTCCTCCCCGCACTAGGCGTACAGCTGACTACAATTTAGTTACACATTTTCCAAGATTCAGGCATGTGTTGAACTTAAAAGTAACCAGTTACTTCTAGGAAATTATTTTTTACAAATGAAATTTTAGACGACATAGTAAAATATACAAATCAGAGTGTAGACAAAATTTGCCCAAACTATACACACAAGCGAGGACTTCTGTATATGGCTGGCTTACTTTGTGCTTCACATCTAAATTTATACAATTTGCGGCTGACTGATGGAACAGGAGTGCAGTTCTTTTCCACTGTATGAACTTATGAAGATTTAAATTTCTAATTAGGGTTATACGATTTAATGATGCTACATCAAGGGCACAACGAAAAGAATATGATAAACTTGCACCAATTCAAAAGTTGTTTGAAAAACTGGTTGATAAATGCAGAAGTAATTTTTCCATTAGCGAGTATCTCGCAGTATGTGAGATACTTGAATCATTCAGAGGCCCTTCAATGGTGCTAAAATGTTTAACACCATGAACATGGATGTGTATTCTGGCAAAAAACTGAGGGCCATATAAAGTCGAAAACTCTGGATTGGCTATTGTATCTAGACTAGTCCAGCTGGATAGTGATACTAGACGAAATATTACTACTGACACCTGATTGGATTGAAATATCAATCCAATTAGCGGAATCACTTATGAGGAACCATTAGTTGACGTTAGTGGGTACATTAAAAAATAATTAAGTTGAGATCCCTGAGGTGTTTATAAATACAAAAATCCATCCTGTTAATTCTTCCATGTTTGCTTTCAAGGAAAATAAGACCTTATTGTCCTACTGCCCGAAAAAGAACAAAGTAGTATTGCTGATCTCTGCTCTCAAGTATGCACAGCGTAGATAGATTGATCCAGGCTCAGGTGAAGCAAACAAATCACACACACACACACACACACACACACACACACACACACGCATGCACGCACAAACAACTTTTAAAACTCAAAAAAGGAGAGTTGATGTTCCTAACGAATATAAGACTAGGTATTCGTACTAGGTACCATGTACTAGCAACCGATGGCCACTAACCCTGTTTTTCAGTCTTCTAAACATTGTAGGGCTGAATAGTTTTATTGTTTTTAAACAACAAAGAAATCAGTTTAACATAATCAGGCATAAATACTGCAAGGAGCTGGCACAAGAATTATACCGTGACTATTTAGTGCATCATCATGACCAGCAAAATCTTCCACAACAGCTAAAAAAAAATATCCATCAAATGGCAGCTTTGGATGAAGACAGAAGACAACCTACTGAGAATGAAGAATTACCAGGATTGTAACAGTCTCTGTGGGTGGAGGAAACATAGGAAAACCAAAACAAAGTGTCACAACTATCATAACTTTATATGCAAGAGCATACAGTTTGTTTTTGTGTTAACTGTGCTAATGAAAAAAATACTTAAAGAGTACAAAGATGACTGAACATTTATGTGATTTCTATTTGTCCATGTACTGGTATGTACAATACAAATATAAATTGTTTAAATTTTAAAATATTTACTAAAAGTTCATTTACATTTACTTAGTGCCTAGTTTGTTACTTTAGTTATTCATTGAAGTTTTAGACGTTTATTTCTATATTATTTTCATAACATGTTTTAACTGCTTGTATGCTGTAATTTTATCAAATTATTTTTTTCTTACGTTTGACATTAACACAACATTATACATTAACACAACATAATTGGACTTTTACATGATAATTTTTTTACTATGTTTTGATTTTAATTAAGTAATATAGTTTTCCATTAGTTAAATCTGCTTTTCATGTTTAACAGTAGAAAGAACCATACTAGTTCTATAAACTTGAGCAACATTTATATTCGTACTATGTGTGTTTTAATTAATAATTATTATTTAATATATTAAATATATTGATATTAATAATAATTAATTAATTAATATTATATTTTGTAAAAAAAAATATAATCTACGAGGTTTGTCTAATAAATACGCGAACTAAGGTCATAAAAACTTTATTTTACAAAATTTCATCTACATTGATTTTGTCCCCTTCAAAATACTCTCCATTCACTGCTATGCACTTATCCCATCTTCTTTTCCACTCTTCAAAGCACCCTTGGGAGTCCTCGGAAGTCAGGCTTTTCAGTCTCCTCGTCGTTTCTTGTTTTATTGTGTCCACATCTTCCCAATGCTGTCCCCTCATCACATTTTTGCATTTAGGGAATAGAAAAGTCGCAGGGGGCGAGGTCCGTGAATAAGGGGATGATCAAGGATAGTGATTGAATTTTTAGCCAGAAACTGGCGAACAATCAAAGCCGAATGTGCGGGTGCATTGTCTTGATGAAGAATCCATCCATCGTTTTGAGTCAAATGTGGTCGCACACGACGCACTCGATCTCTCAAGCGCTTGAGAACGTTAAGGTAGAACTCAGAATTTACCGTTTTTCCTCAGGAAGGAATTCATGATGAACAACACCTTTGATATCAAAGAAAACCAGGAGCATGACTTTGATTTTTGATCGGCTTTTCCTTGATTTTTGTTTGAGCTTCACCTGTTGCTTTCCACTCCATGCTTTGCGATTTCGATTCGGGTCATACTCGAAAAACCACGATTCATCACCAGTGATAACCCTATTTAAGAATCCAATATCATTTTCCATGGAATTTTTCCAGTCAGTAACACATTCGACTCTTCTCAACTTTTGATGCAGAGTCAGCAGTTTTGGCACGATTTTCGCACAAACCTTTCTTAAGCCCAAATGCTCGGTTAAGATTGTGTGCACTGTTGATTTTCCTAAATTTAGTTCTTCAGCTATCATTCGGACAGTTTTTCGGCGATCAGTGAGGACAAGACGCCGCACACGATCAATGTTTTCATGCACACAAGAGTTTGAAGGTCGTCCAATTCCTGCATCATCCGTGACGTCTTCTCGACCTTCTTTAAAGCGCTTAATCCACTTGAAAATGGCTGTTTTCTTCATAGCATTATCACCATAAACAACTCTCAACATTTCAGCAATTTCTTGGTAATTTTTACCAAGCTTTACCAAAAACTTGATGTTAATTCGTTGTTCAGTGAATTGGTCAATTTCCATATCGACGAACAAAAAAATAATGCAAAACTAAAAATAACTCTACTCGCAAGATCCGCACAGCGTAACGTTCTGCCAAGCACTGACGGCTCATTGGGTCGCAGACAACACGTGAGGCCAGTGGGCGTGGCTTAACTCTCCGTAATGGCCACCATATTCGACCAGTTCGCGTATTTATTGGACAAACCTCGTATATTTATTTTATATATTTGAAAATACTAAACATGTAACAGCTTTAACAGATATCATTTTGTGTCTATTTATGGAGTTTTTATAAACCTGGTCTAATCCACCCAATGCGACCCGTCATATAATTTTTCCACGTGCAACCCCTACCAAGTTAAATACTAGCCTATTCAACAAACTTGGAAGCATTACTTAATTTGTGATTAAATCAGCAGAGGTCTAAGAGACAAGAAAATTTTTAAAAAATCATTTCCCTAACACTATATGTTCTCATAGCTCACAAAAACCTTTCACATGACTTTCACTTCACACTCTGATATAACAGTAATGAATATTATCTTGTGTAGGCCTAAATTCAAATTTACTTTTTAATCATAATTTGAAAACTAACCTTAAACTGTTGTTCCACATCCTTTACAACTGTCTGACAATCTAGACAAACAAACGTGCCTAACACTAGTTCTGGATGTACAGGGTGTGTCCTTACTACTTGTCCTGATATACGAACCAAAGTTCCAACCTTGGTTGTCGTTAATTCCCGAACCTTATGTCGTGTAGGTACATCAACAAAGCTCACATAGCACTCTTTGCCCGATCTCGCTTCTCCATGGTCTTTGGCAAAGTTGCTTACTGCTTGGCATAAGTAAGGGTATATCCTGGAATATTTTCGTTAAGTCATTATTAAAAAAAAAACATTTTAGATGAACAGATAAGGTATGGGTATCATATTTTAAATAAATTGGTTTTACTGTTTTATCTTCACAATTGTGAGTTATAACCAGAAACCACTGCAGTTTCTTCTACAATTTCACAGAATTGGAATGCATATTTTCTTAACTCATCTTCTACTGCACAAGTCAGTTTTCTATTTTTTTTTAGAAATTACAACTTTACAAATAGAACCACTTATGGCAATAAATGTGAAAATATATTGTAAATAGAACAAAACAGTTAAAAGTGATTAAAAACCAAACTCAATTAAATAGAACAAAAACTAAAATTAAAACAAATAATAATTCATCACTAAACTATTTATCATATTTTTGAATTTATACTAACCTGTAATATTCTTCTACAATAGTAGTTGAAAGATTCTGATTATATTTCTCAATGTCTTCAAAACTAACTTCAAGAGTACTGCGTTCCATGCTATGTAACTCCTTGAAAGCTTCCAAATATTTGATTTCACCATCTTCTTTGAATCTATTGTACAGAAAAATAAAAGAATTTATAATTTTGTTAATATTTAGTAAAAAAAATTGTATAACATACTAAAGTTAGATAGGTTACAGCATATTAATTACTCATTTAAAAAATTTAGTAATTTTTGTTTGTTTCTTACATCCCTTGCAAAATTTTCAAGCAGCAATCTCCCTTCATCTTTACATTAGAAGGACTTCAGCTGACAAAGACTCACTGCACTCTTCGACAAATTTTAATGAAAGCTAAAATTAAGAGTGGCCTGCACTTCTGTAATTACAAGTGACTAATGCAGATATCAGTGCTGTGGGATGTGTGTGCAGTTTGCAGAGTAGCTATTTTAGTCTTGGGATTCGATTGTTAGAGAAGTCAACTCAAGGACAGGTATTTACTACTTTTCTACACCATGTGATCTCATCTTTATATTCCGGTACATTTTATTTATTCCCTGTCAACTTTTTTAAGGTATGTGCGATTCTAGATGCGTTTCAAATAACCCTGGTTTCAGTTGACCCAAGTTTGGATAACTGAGGTTTATTGTATATAAATTTTGCAGTTAAAGTTAAATGTTTTGTCCACAATCTAAAGAAATAATCTGGTAGGGCGTACATATATATTAGGGTACATTTATATCTTTTTTTTAAATGTAATTTATGATTAATTATTAACCGAGCGAAGAAAGGTTTCTGATTCAACTCAAAAATTCGGCATTTGGTGTCTGTTACACAGTTTTTGTCAAATACATTGACAAATCATTTTAAAATTTGGTATATAAAGGTACTTTGGACAGCCCGTATGATGTAAGATTTTTTCATCTATTTCTATTTCAAGACGAATTCGGACAGTATGAATCCAGACAGCGATATTCATAGCCTACCTTACACGCGTAGATCTGTATTACACACATGTACAAACAAAATAGACCTTGTCTCTAAACACTCATACATGTAGGAAAAGATTACTTCCTCTAGTTTTTTGGCACCAACATTAATTGTAACTACACTACAGGAAATGCTGGACAGAAATGCTTGCACATGTAAGTTGGCAAACAAGTTAGAGTAGTCTAAAATGTTTGTAAAAACTTATATCCGGCGTTTTGTATGAAACAACATGTGTCATCACTAGACGCATGAAATAAGTTGGCTCCAATTTGTTTGCGCAAACAGTTTTCTACCTTTAAACATGAGATCTGTGTGTGAAACTTGCATGCACATACATGTCGCTGTAAATCAAAAGGGGTTTGATTTCACTTGGTTTCGTGTGCACTTAGAACCGAACAAGGTGGTTCAGATTACCAATTCATTTAGATTATCAAATGTGGCCAACATTAATTATACAGCATGAATCCAGACAGAGCAATATTCATAGTTTACCAACTTTCTTTCAAGATTTGTATGACAATGCCACTTACATTTAGATTACAGTTGATTAGGCAAAATTTCGTTTTACATTATGTATTACTGAAAGAAGGTAACATGGTGGGACTATGTAACTGCCCATACAAGTACAACAGCTCCAAGCAACACCCACTGTTCCTGCATCACACCACTTCATACACAACATGCGATCAACCCAGATAACGAGACAGAAAGAAAAATAAACTAAATATAAAAATGTTTTTAATTGCCAACACACAAACAAGACCAAAAAAAGGAAAAAGATATTATATTTGAGTGTCGTGAATGCAAAGTAGAACTTTGTATAAAATCTCATTTGACAGTACAGTTTCATTCACAATAATTTGAATAAATTTTAACTATTTTTTTGTTGTCATTTCTATGAGTGATAAGCATAAATTATTAACTTCAGAACATTTTGAAATTATTTTTATTATTTTTTATACAGCGTATTCAATAATTTCAGAACAGCTATACTGTCAATGCAACAAAGAAGCTTAGCACAAAATTTTCTGCTACTGTAGCAAAAATTATTATTGGCTACATTGGTTTTCATTACTGAACTATCGGATTATCAAGATTCTATTGAACTAGCTTTCAAACCAAACTTAAAAGGCAAGTTGCATAATACTAAAAAAAAAATTAGGCTCATAATATTTGACTATTAAGCCTACCTAAATTACACAGCTTTTTGGTCCATGTGGCTGAAGTACTAGTCAGCTTTGTCTAAACTGTACACCTCAAGGTTGTAGGTTCAAGACGCAGTTATTCATGTTGCTTTACCCTTAACCATTAACACTCATCTTTTGTCATCATTAGTCTAACTGGCATAAAGTGCCAACATTAAGCAACAATACCAAAATTAATTTTAACAGCTTTCAATGCAACAAATTAGTCTAACCTATGCCTACGTTCATTTGTTTTTATATATTGGCCTACTTACTTTTTATTATTGCATTCATTCTACAGTACTTTAGAATACAATGTATATACATATATTCATTTTGCGATCACTTACTCTTCTAAGAAATCCTGAAATAATTTTTGACAACGAATTCCAACCTCATCACGCACACGAAGTTGTCCGGTTTGAACATCAGCTACGTCCATTGTTATTGTTATAAATATTTTGTTATTTAATCTCTTGTAGAATTGTTGTTTTCTCCGATATTTTAATAAAATAAAGATTAAGATAAAACACTACTTATAAAGTAAACAACATTGCTAAAAAAAACGTTGTTACTGTTAATAACAAATAAACCAATCGTATTTATATGTAATACCTACACCTGTAATAACCTACAAGATACAAGTATTACAACGATTACAGAACGCAGGCAGAAAAAAAATCGTCCCGCCAAAACATGGTACTTACCGCCAAAACTAACGTATAGCCAACATTATAAATGTTACATATTTATTACACTTTTTAAATATTTATAATCTATTATTTATTTTAAATTAAAGTAATACTTATTGTTTAAACATTCTAAATATTATTAAAACTAAATTTAATTTATAGTATGGAGTATTAAAAATAATTGAAAATATTATTAAACAAAATTTAATAAAAAAAACGGATTTCACAATACTATGTATAGTGTCTTGTCAGAATTTAATTCACAATCCTGGTGGCCACCCCTTTAAATTATTCTCAACTATATTCTTAATTTTATTCTTGATTATAAATAAGCAAATTACATACTATAATTTTCTGAAGCAATAATTCTGTTATAACGCAATAATTTTATAACCCACCATTCTGATTTTACTCAATTAATAAATTTAAAAACATTACTGTATTATTACATTCAAACAATGGTAGTAAACATATTTTGTACCACAGATTATATAAGGGTACAATTATTATAGGGGCACAGATTTTATATTTGACGCAATAATTCTGTTATAACGCAATAATTTTATAACGCACCATTCTGATTTTACTCAACTAATAAATTTTAAAACAGTACTGTATTATTACATTCAAACATTGGTAGTAAACATATTTTGTACCACAGATTATATAAGGGTATAATTATTATAGGGGCACAGATTTTATATGTTTTTGTACTAGCCCAAGGTCAATTAGAATTTTACAGCTGACAGACACGGAACGCACATCTGGTAATCTGGTATCGCTGTATACAACTATTCAGCTGTTTAGTTTTGTTTTTAATTGGATGTATGGTTATGGTTATTGTTACTGATTTTTTTTATTAATGCTTTAATTACCAAGTTATTGAATATAGTGTTATCTTCTTACTGATTACAAAATATTACTTATCAGTATTATTATATAAATATTTAACATCTCTATATACATATAACAAAAAGTAGTCCCTACAGAATAGTTTCTGAATTTTTTTGGTAATGCTGTGTTGTTACAAAAATTATAGAAACGTTACATCATCTTGATTAACTCCTGTTATTTTTTAAATATTTATAAAATCTTAATGAAATACATCACCATGTAAATTGAACAAGTTAAATTACAAGAAATAATTTTTGTTTATTTATTGTCAAATAACTAATTGTGTAAGTCCTTACCATACTTATTAGTATTTCTTTTAAAAGATGAGAGTTCAAGATAGGCATAAAATAATGTAAAATTTGGTTTGAAAAAAGTATTTAATCCAACATAAATTATGAACAAAATTAGTTTTTAATTAGCTCTTAAAAAAATTGTGTAATTATTTTTTAAAGTAAATAAACTAGATAAATATCTAGGCCTAGCGTATATATATTAGATACTTGTAGAAAAAAAGTGTAAGGTCTAATTAAGCAAACTTATAATTGTTTATTTTTTGGCTTATCTAATTATTAATTTTTATATTTTACAGATTAGATTTACAACATGCTTCGCTTCATATGTTTACTTGCATTTCAAAGGCAATTTACTCTTGCCCGTTCTGCAACAACAATTAGACCTTTGTCACAAAATTTAAATAACATTTTTGAGTATATACCAAAATCTTACAAGAATCATCCTTCTCAATTAAACAAACTTTTTTCAACTCATCAAGCAAGTTTACAGGTAAATGCAGCTCCTTTAGGCAAGATAAATACAAAACTCAGATTAGCATTTACTTGTAAAAAGTGTAATACTCGAAATGATAAATTAATTTCTAAAGTGTCTTATACAAAAGGAATTGTTTTAGTGCGGTGCGACGGTTGTCAAAAATTGCATTTAATTGCAGACAATTTAGATTGGTTTAAAAATCCTCAGGGTAAAAACATTGAAGAAATTTTAGCCTCTAAAGGTGAAACAGTAAAAAGGTTTTTAGATCCAGTTGAAGAAGAAAAAGAGGAAATTGTAAACAAGAGTGTGTAAATATAAACCTTAAAATGATATTGCTACGAATAAAAAAACAATTTTTATTTCCATTGATAAACATGAGTTTTATATTTTCAACCAGAGCATATGCGAGTGTGGTGTCAGTTGGGTCTAATATAACAATTACAAAAACAATAACTAAAAATGATGTACAGTTATTTGGACAAATTACAGGTGATATGAATCCAATACATCATGAAGGCGAACAAACAATTGTTCATGGTGCATTGTTAAATGGATTGGTGTCAGGAGTTATCGGGATGAAACTTCCAGGACCAGGAACTTTGGTTCTGAAACAGACTTTACGATTTCCTAATTCTTGTTGTGTTGGAGATACTGTTTCTGTGAGTGTGGAGATTAGAGATGTTAGAAGGCTCATTAGTTGTGTTTTTAAAGTTGTGTCACAAAGTACTAATAAAACTGTGCTTGAAGGAGATGCCCTTTTGATGTTAAAAAAATTATTGTAGGCAAGTAATAAATGTTTATTTATTTATTATTGGAATATTTTTGTTGTTAAAAATGTCTACACTCTAAACATTGTTCACTTTCTCATTTAAATAAGACTATACTTTATATAGGCTACTTAGAAACGTAGGCTAACTTTGATATGTCAGATCCAGTTTTAAATTAGGCTATATATTTTAAGAGTTAAACACAGGACCAAAATTTTTATTATTTCTAAAACACTTTTGAAGAAGAATTTTGGTGTTATTCTAAAACTGTGTAACCAATGGTGTGTGTGTATGTGTCTTGCCTATATTTTTGTTAATTTTTCATGAAAGTAGGCCTCCTTGTTTTCCTGAGTAGGCTAATGTGGTAAAAAAAATTTAGCACTCAAAATAGCCCAATTTAGCTGACAGAGTAGAATTTTTTTGAAAATTATAATTTAATAATAAGCTGTTAGTTTTATTTCAAGTAATAAAAAATTTAATCATTTAGGCACAAATTTATATTCAATACAAAAACATTTTGTTCAAAAGTTTACTATTTATTTACAAATCAAATAGTTTAAGTCCTATATAATTTAGAAGTTGCCGATGATTTCAGAAGTAAGATGACCATTACAAATTAATAAAATTGTTTCATTAAGATTATGTACAAAGATAAGTTTAACTCTTCATTAAATTTGAAGAATTTTATATTGAATTAGCCTATAGCGTAATGTAAATATTTCTTATTTAGGCCTATGTAACCTATATGAGTAAAATAATAAAAATACATGGTTACTGACATAAGTAACAACACAATTTTTTTTTAAATAGTAACAGTGTACAAGAGTTGTAGTAGTTACAGAAACTTTCTCGCTTATAACAAGCAAGGTTATTAAATAAGAGAATGTGCTGTATTGAAACCTCTTGTTTATTACTACCCATAAATAATTTCTTTTGATTTAAAAAGCTTTAACTCTACAAGTTATTTTTTTACTAAATCTAAATAATATTGTAACATTTTACAAAAAAATTTTGGAAAATATTTGTAATAAAAACTTTTAAAATATCCGAAAGTTGTAGTAAAGTTAAAGCTAAGATGTTACCTTAAATTATATCAGTTTTAAAAAAGTAATAAAATCAGCTTAATATATTTTCAAGTTAAAATTAGTTGTAAAATTTCTACAGTTAAAAAGAATAAAGAATGCAATTAACTGCTTTAGTATTATAGTTTGATTAATCTATAACATAATTACTTTCACCACCAAAAAGCTGATTTTTTTTAATTTTAAGGTTATATTATTGTTGTTGCATAAATTATGTAGAAGTCATCTGTGAATTAAGCACGAGTGTTCAGTCATTAATATTTTATTTTTTTGAAGATCAATTATTTGAACATTTTATTGTTTGGTTTATGAACTATTGTTTCCTAAATGTAATTTGTTACTTTTTTATAGCTCTTTGGACATAAATTATGGTTTACAGTAATTCAAAATATTGCATGTTCTTGTTCCTCTTACATTGAACTTCTTCTTGACCTGTGCTTCCTTTAGTTTAAAATAAGTATTAATAACATTGTTGTGTGTACTCAAATCAGTTGAAGTAAGTGAAGGTGGTTTATAGTTTAAACACTTGTTTAGCAGAAATTAATTTTAGTTACAAAAAAAATGTGCTAACTCTAATTTTTGAAATATGGAGTAAAAATATATTACTTAAATATATTAAAATTATTGAAAGGAGGAAAATTATAATGTGGTTGAATAGAAGATATTAATGCAGATAGGTTAATTATTAAAAATAATTAGAAATCAGAATTTTGAAATAAGCCTAGGGTTAAAACTGCCCAAAATTGTGTTTGGCCGAAAGTCAGTTAAGGTAATTGCATAACAGAATTTCAACTTTAAGCTATTTTACTATGTACTGCATTTCTAGTTCATTCCACAAGCTTGAAGGTATAATCTAGCAGTTTGTAATTGTCCCTGTATCTTAAAAATTCAAGAAAGGTTAAAACATATTTCTTTTTTTATTTATTTACATGTTCAAAAAATAATTAGACTCATTAATGTTTTCCAACAAACTACATACATTTGGCCTATTATTGTTATTATTATTTCAGAATAATAACACAAGTAGACTAGTACATTTTTTTAAATTTTACATTTTAATCTTTACAATATAATGAGTAAATAACAATTTAAAAATAGGCTATAAAAGGTTACCAAATTATTATATAGTAAGATATATTCATTCATATTGCTTCCTTAATGCATGAACATGTAAACAATATTTTCTTGTACCTACAAAGAATCTTCTTTCTTATCAAAAATAAGTTTAGCTGAATTTGTTTTTTCATTAATACTCTTCATTGTAATGTAGTTTAAATTTCACAAAAAGCCCAAGATAGCAATGTTTATATGTTTCATTGCTAATATGACAAAAGTCATATTTTTGTCTTCTTCTACCAGCTCCCTTTGTAACTGTAACTTTAAGGAAGCTATTTATGGACCATTCATCTGTAGCATTAATGAACAATAGACCATTCCTAATTGTAGCATTAGCCTACACGTAATTGCAAAAATAAAAAAAGTAATTTAAATAAGTTTAAGAAAAATAGGACCATTATAAATAGACCAAAATTTTCCTCAGGTTTTAAAATAAAAATTTTTAATTTATGGATCTACTTTTGATGTAATTGCCTTATTATGTGGTCTTGGATGAGTAGGGCCTGCATAAAACAGTTAGCAGGTGACGAACCACAATTTGAATTTAAAACCACTGCTGCATTTGACATTATCAGGCCTGAAATATAAAGCTACATTTCATCAACACATTCTACCCATTTTTTTTTTTAAAAATGATTGCATTGCCACCAAGGAAGCAAAACAAATAAATAAACTTTTAACAATATTTATTTAAATATTGAGATCAAGCAGCATGCTTCTTGGGATGAGGTGGAACTCCAAAGCAGACCTTGGTCTATATCTGTTGGGCGAAGTAGTTGGAAGATATGGATATTCTTGTTGGAAACCTTCTGGTATGCTCGACACACTTTTTGTTGGACGAAGTTCTCGATAATCCATTTCATAAGGTGAAATAGTAATATCATCAACAGATCTCAGAGAAGCAAGAACAGCTTCTCTGTGTGGTATGCCACGGAAAAATCCATCAGAATCCCCAGAAATATCTCGAAAGAGACCTTTAACATGAAACCTTTCTGAAAATTTCTTATGTTTTTCACTATTGAAGTTATAATCTTCAACTCGTTTATAGCTCTCAGTATCAGATGTTGGTGCAGATCTTACTTTTATTTCTTTCTTCTTTCTTCTACGTCCACGTATTTTATCTCTCTTTCGTTGGCACCGTGTTTCTGTGCCAGAATCAGAATCTATTGATGGTTTTGAATGTTTTATTAGTGTAGGTGGTATATTCATTCTCGGCATTGAATAGTAACTCCTATCTTGCCTTCCTCCCCGACTTTCCTTTTCTAAAACTTTAAAAAATTGTTTTGCTCTTTCAAACCTTAATTTGCAATCAATTTTGTCATTATTTTTATGCTCATTTGTATTTGCATTATTTTCAACATCATATTTTTCAGTACTAATGTCTTCTTTCATTGTTCCTACAATATTTATATTCTCCATGCTGTAATGTCTAACTATTTTTGTTGGTAGTAATAAAGACGTATTTGTTTTGTTGTTGTTATCTTGTAAATTTTCTAATTTTGTTGTTTGTGTAGAACTTTCAATACTGTATGAATTTGTTTGTACATCTTCAGAAAATAAATTTTTACTTTCATTTACTGTATTGTTTCCTTTTTCAAATAGTTTAATCCTTTCTAGAACAATATTTTTAGTTTCTAAGTGATTTTCCTTAACTTTTTTCAAATAAATATCGTTCTTATTTAAATACTCTGAATTTTCTTCATTTTCAACAAATTCATTTTCTGTTAAAATAATTTCATTTACAGTTGGTTTTTTTGGTAGCATATTATTTTCAATTTCTTTATCACAGTGTAGGTTGGTAAGTTGTACATGAGGGTTTGCATTAGCAAATTCAAATTGATGTTTTGCATTTGATATGATACCAGTAACATTTGACACTAGATGTTTTGACATTTGATTTTCATTCTGTTCAGTTATGAATTCATCCCAATAGTTTTTCCATTTTTTTACCAAATTTGATGGTATCACATCTTCTTCGATTTGTTTTGTTTTTTCATGTAAACTTTCATTTTCTTTTAAATTTGTCTCTTCAGTTGAACAATCTTTTAGTGGTTTTAAAGTATTAATGTCCGTATTTTGATTTTGTTGAACTTCTTTCCCTATTATCATATTTTTTTCAATAGTTAAAGTGTTATTTACATCAAAAAGGTTTAAATTTGATTCATATTTTGTCACATAGCTCACTTCCTCATTTTGGGAACAAGATTTCTGAAAAGAATTAGAATATTCTTCATTTATATATTCTTTTTCTTCCTGTGATTGTGTAGTAGTCTCCATTTCTTTGCCATTATTCTCTTTATTAATACATCTTTTTTCAGTGACTGTTTCTTTCATTTGGCAGCCTATATTTTCTGGCAGATCATTTACACTTTGCAGAGGAACATCCTCCTGAAGACATAACTTAATGTGTGACACACTTTTAGATTTTATTTCATTTACTCTTTTCTCATCATTTACTTCTGATTCTTTCAAAGTTTTAATAGTTTCAATTTTTGTATCCCAGTATAGAGCCCTTTCACTTACTGAAAGTGTAGGAACCATTAATTCATTATCTGTAGTTAATTTTGAATCTATTAAAGGAGATGAACATAATACATTTTCTGTAAGAGTATCCCTATAAACATTTTCTTGCGACATATTTGTATTTTTGACTACATATTTTTTTGTAAAATTTTCCAAATCTTGTACAGTTACAAATTTATCATTTTTGATACATTCTCTAACTTCAATACCATCTGTAATTTTTATATTTTCATGTTCTTGTATTAGAGTCATTTGACAATTTTCCTTTTCTCTTTTTTCAAATTTGTTTCCTTCATATTTTAAATCTTGTAACTTTTTCGTTTCAATCTCTTCATTTGTTACATAGTTATTATCATTTTCTTTGTATAGTTCATGGATAGCATTATTTTCTTCACAGGACACCAAATTATAGCCAAATAAATTTCTGTTTGGTCTTTGTTCTGCTTCTATATTAATTGTATATGTTGAATGACATAAATTGTTTGTAATATTATTTAAATCATGTGTTAAATTTGTCTTGTGACTTTCTGTTACATCATTTTCTCTTTTTATATTTATATTCTGATAACCAATTGCCTCTTCTTCACCAATTCTTTCTTTTTTCACTTGTTGAAATTCTTGTAAATTTGTCTCTTCTGCAGTTTTCAAATCAGCAAAACATTGATCTATTGAGACATTGCTCATTGATTTACAAACATGTAACTGTGCACAATCTATTGCACTTTCATTATTTAAGTCAGCACTGTAATCTGAATCTTCCATAGGGTTCAATTCATCTAAATTTAATTCATCACATTCATCTAAGATTCCAATGCATTCATTTTTGGAATCTTCTGAACTTTGTGAATAACCTTGATATAGTTTATCACCACTTTTTATTGAACCAAAACTGTCTTGGCTCTTACTTAACATCCTTAACAGTGGTGAGTTCATTGCTCTTGACGAGGCCCGTTCTTCTTCTTCATCAATCAATGACATTATGGACCTCTGTGGTGGAAGAACTCGTGGATAACGGTAAGAAGAAATTATTGGACTCCAGTTTCCTTTTTCATCATCTACTTCATTTTCCCACACTGAAAATTCAGATGTAGGTCTACTTTGAACATCGTGCTTGTCGACTGACCACAATGTCCGTGCAGAATCTAAAGACAAGAGGCTGTCTTTATTTTCAGATTCTAAATATTTTGAGATTTCCAAACTAATATCATCCATTGTTTTGTCCAGAGTTGTGTACTCATCACTTTCGCTTACTGCATTGCATACATTGTTTTCCTTGACCTCTTTTTTATCTTGGATATGCTTTTCTAGTTTCTTCAATGCTTCGTCTAAATTAGGAGCAGAAATAATAGCATCAAAATCCATTTCATCATTCAGGTTAAAGTTATCTGGAGGAGACCCAAACTCAGTGTTTGATGACCATAAATGAAAATCTGTGTCAGTATTACTGTGGACTAATTCTGTAAATACATCTGCTGTTGATTCCTCAGAAGAATAGCTCACTGACTTTGGACTACTTTTGTCAAAAGTTATGGCGTTGTTTGTTAAATCATTATTTTCAAACCCATTTGGATTCTCAGGTATTTGTAAATATATTTCTGAATCATCCAAACTCAGTTCAGAATCATCGGCTGTATCTTGCGACATATCAACACTCTGGATTGGTGTCAGTAATTCTTCATCTATACTTTTTCCCCTGAAGAAGTCATAATTATTCATATCTGGAAATGTGATACCTGTTTGTAAGTCTGTTACTACAGTCTCGGAATTATTTTTTTTAACAAACGTTTTATTTACTAGTTCTGGATTTATGTTCAAATCATTCTGCATTAGAAAATCGTCTTGGTTTTTATTACTTAAACCAAGTTTAATTTCATGATCGATTAACAAATCTTCCAAAGTTTCTTCAGTAATATATTTGTCCATAAAATTATCTTTAACATTTTCTAATTTAGTGAAAATTTTATCATCGCTTAAATTAATCTGTTCAACTTTTGAAATTTCCTCTTGTATCTTTATGTCTAGTTCTTCTTCTTCGATAGTTGTTTGCCGATCTGGCAAATGTTTAATCAATAAATCCTTTCTGAATTTATTAATTTCTTCTTGTATTCCTTCAATAATATCAATACTATCTACTCTAACTATTTCTTCCATTGTTTTCAAATCTAGTTCTTCATCTTCTATACTTTCATCTTTTAAATGTTTAACTTGAATTTCAGTTAGTTCAGTAGTATTTTCTGTTAGTTTTTCCATCTTAGCTATTTCATTTTGCATTTCTTCATCTAATTCTTCATGTTCAATACTTTTATCTTGCGATATGAAGGATGTAAATTGCTTATCTATAAAATCAACTTTGAAATCAGAAATCAGTGTGTCTGCTTTAAATATTTCTTTTTGTACTTCTTCATCAAGCACTTCATCTTCAATATTTATAACATCAGTAAGTTCTTTTTCAACAGATAACAAATTTTTATTTAATATATTATAATCGTTAATGTCTTTTATTATATTTTTTAATTGATTATTTTTGTCTAAGTAAGTACAAGTGATTTGACTATTTTCTTCATTTCCACTGCTATTTATGTATTGAAATGATTTTTCCTGTTCTAATAAATTTGCACTTTCATTTTTAATCTCTTTGAGTTCTAATTCTTGAAACATTTTATCTTCTGTAATATCAACAATCTTAGACTGATCAGTAACTTCTGTTGTACCTTTTTGACTATCTATTTCAATATTACATACAATATTTTCTTCTAGTAAATTAAAATTTTTGTTTTGATTTGTTACACCATCATGAATCTCCAACTTTTCAACTAATAATTCTCTTACACAAAATGGTTTAACAATACATGAAGTTTTCATGTACTTATCATTTAATTCAGTTTCATCAGCAATCCCTTTTGCTTTCTCTGTTTCATTTGAAATATTACAATCAGATAAAGTGGAATCATTTAATTCTAAAATGTTTATATTTCCACCACTTGCATGAGTAACTACGGATGGTATTTCATCGGTATTTTCCTGTTTAAAAAAAGAAGTGTTATAGTTTATTTGTAAATTATATTTTGTTTGTAATTTATTGTCCATTTTGTTGTAATCAGATGTTTCTAAATTTTCATTAACAACATTAGATACTTCACAATCAGTGTTAATCATTTTATCTCTTTCATAATCAGATACTTCACTTTTTTGTATATCTAATGAATCGTTACTATCATTTGATTTTATCAGTTGTAGATTGACTCCTAAAATTTTGTCAAATTCTTCATCTATCATTTCATTAACTTCCAAATTTGATAGCGTTTCGGCGTCGCTGGTTTTATCAGGATCTATGTTATTCGCATCTAAAAGCTTGTCAAACTCATTTTCAATTTCATGTATTTGTATTAAATCATCTTCCGTTATTTGATGAACAAAACTGTAAACTTCACCACACTCACTTTCTTTTTTCTCTTCATTTACATCTTTATTACTTTTTAAAATTAAGTATTCATGATTCACATTTTTATTTTGCCTATTTATTTCCTCCCCAGATCTCGATAATTCTTCTCTAACATCTTCATTGTTTTGAATCATTTGGTGACTACATATTTCGCCATATTCATTTCGAACATCAAACACATTTTCTACATTTTGTTCTAAAATTGTTTCATTTAAACTATCTTTACCTTGGATTTCTTTAAGTAATTCATATTTGACTAAATCTGTACTGTTACTCTTTATTTCCCCATTTTCTTTCTTTGTTCTTAACACATTACTGATGGGGTTTGTATTTATTTTGTCATTTTCAGTGTTTGAGTTCTTTAGTTTTTGCAGTAGGTCATACTCATTTTCTGATTTTAGTAATTTATCATTAAAAGTTTCTACATTTGTTATTTTAATGTCCTTTACATTTTCAGTAGTGTCATTTTTATAATATTCACTTTCCGTTTTTATTTCTTTATTTATTATTTCTTGCTTACATGTAAATTGGATTTCTTGGTTTAGCATTGTTACATCCTCAATAAAATCTTTATATTTTGTATGTAAGCCTGTATTGTGTAATATACCATTGTGATTAATAATGTGACATTCTGATTGTAAATTTGTTGGTAATATATTTTCATTAAGGTCATTTACTTTTGAAAAGGTGATTTTTGTGTCTAAATAACCACTCTTTTTGCTTTCTTCCTTCATATTTTCAATTTCATAATTACATTCTTTACCTTCGTGACTAAATAACTCTTGTCTTTCATTCCATTCTTCTATTTTAGGTTGAACATTTTTATCACACTCTGTTTTTATCAAATTATCTACCAATACTGAATTTTCAAATTCAGTAATATTATTTTGAACTGAATTATATTTGTCCTGAATAACATGCTTTGAAATGTTAGGGATATGTGCAGGGGTGATATTTTCAAATTGTTTTATTCTGTCAGTCACTGGAACATTTTGTGTTGTTAATATGTTATATTGCGATGCTGGTTTTGGATCGCTTTCTTCCTTTTTTATTTCAGAAAATAGGAGATTTTTAATTATAGAAATATCTTTTTCTTCAGAGCTTTTTTTTGTTATTGGTGCTTTTATAAGACTTTTGACTGTTTTAAGTTGTTGTTTTGTTAAATTTTGTTCTACTTCTTTTGGTAAACAATTAAATGTATTTATTTTAGATTGAACAGAAGCACAAAATTTGTCATTTATTTTATTTTCAAAAGGTATTATATTTTCTGTTAGCTTATGTACTGCAATTTCTTTATTTGGTTCTAAGATGTTTGCATATTTCTCTTCAAGCTTCATAATAGGTTTGTCAAACACATCTATCGAATTAACTTCATCACCTTTATCTTCAATTCTAATGTCTGCATTTTGCTTAACATATGTAGTAATACTTTCAACTTTGTTACTATTGTCTGATTTATTTGTATTCAAATCTATTTGTATTTTTTCTGTATTCTTTGCAATTAGTTTGACATCCTTACAACTTTCCTCTTTTGTTAAATAAAATGCATCGTCTATATTTTCTGTAATATCTAAAGCTGTAAATTTCTTATCTTCCAATGAAATTGCTTCAATAACATTGTCAATACTGTTTGTGTCTTCTGTACTGATGATATCAAATTCTTTTTCATTACCATATGTTTGAAATTTTTGCACATTTGCAGTAGAACTGTGGTTAAGATCTATGATGTCTTCTAAAACAATATATTCAGTATCATCTGTTTTCATTTCTTGCTCATCTGCAGTAGAATTATGGTCAATATTTATGTTATCTTGTAAAATAATATTTCCAGTAACTTCTGTTTTAATATCCAGATCACCTACAGTATTAATAATGTCTGTGTGTATGATATCTTCTACAATAATATTTTCGCTAACTTTTGTTTTAATTTCATCCTCTTCTACAGTAGTAACATGGTCTATGTTCCTTTCTAGAACCATTTTTTCAGTTTCTTCTGTTTTAATTTTTGGCTGATTTGCTGTAGCAATATGGCCAACATCTGTGTTGTCTTCTAAAATAATATTCTCAGTAACTTCTGTTGTAATTTCCTGCTCATCTGTAGTAGTTGTATGATCATAGTCTTTGTTATCTTTTGAAATAATATTTTCAGGAATTTCTGTTTTAATTTCCTGCTCATCTGTAGTAGTAGTTGTATGATCATAGTCTTTGTTATCTTTTGAAATAATATTTTCAGGAATTTCTATTTTAATTTCCTGCTCATCTGTAGTAGTTGTATGATCATAGTCTTTGTTATCTTTTGAAATAATATTTTCAGGAATTTCTATTTTAATTTCCTGCTCATCTGTAGTAGTTGTATGATCATAGTCTTTGTTATCTTCTGAAATAATATTTTCAGGAATTTCTGTTTTAATTTCCTGCTCATCAGTAGTAGTTGTATGATCATAGTCTTCATTATCTTCTGAAATAATATTTTCAGTAACTTTTGTTTTAATTCCCTGCTCATCAGTAGTGTGATCGTTGTCTGTGTTATCTTCTGAAATAATATTTTCAGTAACTTTTATTTTAATTTCCTGCTCATCAGTAGTAGTTGTATGATCATAGTCTTTGTTATCTTCTGAAATAATATTTTCAGGAATTTCTGTTTTAATTTCCTGCTCATTTGTAGTAGTTGTATGATCATAGTCTTTGTTATCTTTTGAAATAATATTTTCAGGAATTTCTGTTTTAATTTCCTGCTCATTTGTAGTAGTTGTATGATCATAGTCTTTGTTATCTTCTGAAATAATATTTTCAGTAACTTTTGTTTTAATTCCCTGCTCATCAGTAGTGTGATCGTTGTCTGTGTTATCTTCTGAAATAATATTTTCAGTAACTTTTATTTTAATTTCCTGCTCATCAGTAGTAGTTGTATGATCATAGTCTTTGTTATCTTCTGAAATAATATTTTCAGGAATTTCTGTTTTAATTTCCTGCTCATTTGTAGTAGTTGTATGATCATAGTCTTTGTTATCTTCTGAAATAATATTTTCAGGAATTTCTGTTTTAATTTCCTGCTCATTTGTAGTAGTTGTATGATCATAGTCTTTGTTATCTTCTGAAATAATATTTTTAGGAATTTCTGTTTTAATTTCCTGCTCATTTGTAGTAGTTGTATGATCATAGTCTTTGTTATCTTCTGAAATAATATTTTCAGGAATTTCTGTTTTAATTTCCTGCTCATCAGTAGTAGTTGTATGATCATAGTCTTTGTTATCTTCTGAAATAATATTTTCAGGAATTTCTGTTTTAATTTCCTGCTCATTTGTAGTAGTTGTATGATCATAGTCTTTGTTATCTTCTGAAATAATATTTTCAGGAATTTCTGTTTTAATTTCCTGCTCATTTGTAGTAGTTGTATGATCATAGTCTTTGTTATCTTTTGAAATAATATTTTCAGGAATTTCTATTTTAATTTCCTGCTCATCAGTAGTAGTTGTATGATCATAGTCTTTGTTATCTTCTGAAATAATATTTTCAGGAATTTTTATTTTAATTTCCTGCTCATCAGTAGTAGTTGTATGATCATAGTCTTTGTTATCTTCTGAAATAATATTTTCAGGAATTTCTGTTTTAATTTCCTGCTCATTTGTAGTAGTTGTATGATCATAGTCTTTGTTATCTTCTGAAATAATATTTTCAGTAACTTTTGTTTTAATTTCCTGCTCATCAATAGTAGTTGTATGATCATAGTCTTTGTTATCTTCTGAAATAATATTTTCAGTAACTTTTGTTTTATTTCCCTGCTCATCAGTAGTGTGATCGTTGTCTGTGTTATCTTCTGAAATAATATTTTCAGTAACTTTTACTTTAATTTCCTGCTCATCTGCAGTAGTTAAATGATCTTTGTGTATATTACCATCTAAAATAATATTATCATTCCCTTCTGCTTCAATTTCTTGTTTGTTTGTACTATCAATATAGTCAGTGTCAGTGTTATCCTGTGAAATATTTTCAGAAACTTCTGTTGTAATTTCCTGCTCATCTTCAGTATTTATATCATTTTTGTGTATGCTACCTTCTAAAACAATATCATTCCATTCTACTTCAATTTCTTGTTTATTTGTGTTAGAATTATAATCAGTGTCTGTGTTATTGTCTAAAATAATATTTTCAAGATTGTCTGTTTTAATTTCCTGCTCATCTGTAGTGGTTGTATGATCATAGCCTTTGTTTTCTTCCGATATAATATTTTCAGGTACTTCTGTTGTGATTTTTTGTTCATCTGCAGTAGTTATATAATTTGTATGTATTTTATCTTCTAAAATAATATCATTCCATTCTGCTTTAATTTCCTGTGTATCTGTATTAGCAATATAGTCAGTGTCTGTGTTATTGTGTGTAATAATATTTTCAGTAAATTCTGTTTTAATTGCCTGCTCATCTGCAGTAGTTGTATGATCTTTATTTATATTACCTTCTAAATTAATATTTTCTCCTTCTACTTCAATTTCCTGTTTATTTGAATTAACAGTGTATTCTGTTCCTGTGTTATCCTCTGAAGTAATATTTTCTTCAGTAACTGCTATTCCATTATACTGCTCATCCGCACTGGTAATATAGCAAATGCTAGTGTTATTTTGCAAAATAAAATTTTCTGTATTATCTGTTTTAACCTCATGCTCTTCTGATGTATTCATATGATAATTATCTGTGTTAGCTTCTATAATTATATTTTCAGTAGCTTTTCTTTTAATTATATGTTCATCTGCAGTTTCAATAACTTCTATGTCTGTGCTATCTCTTGAAATAATATTTCCAGTGTCTCCTTTTTGCAATTCATGTACTTCTACAGTAGCAGTATTGTCTATGTTTGTGATACCTTCCGAAATAAAATTTTCAGTAACATGTGCTTTAATTGCCTGATATTCAGTAGTGACAATATGGTCTATGTATGTATTACCTTCTAAAATAGTAATTGCAGGAATTGTTGTTTTAATTCCTTGCATATTTGTAGTACCAGTATCATCAGTGTTGGTTTTATCTTCTAAAATAATATCTTCAGCATAGTCTGTGTTAATTTCCCACTCATCTGCAGTAGGTATATGGTCTTTATGTATGTTACCTTCTAAAATAATATTATCTATACCTTTTGCTTTAATTTCCTGTTTATTTGTAGTAGTAATATAATCAGTGTCTGTGTTATCTTCTGAAATAACATTTTCAGTAACTTCTGTTTTAATTACCAACTCTTCTACAGTAGTAACATGGGCTGTTTTATCTTCAGAAATCATATTTTCAGTATCTTTTATTTTAATTTCTTGCTCATCTGTAGTAGCTGTATGGTCTGTTATTGTGTTATTTTCTAAAATATTATTTTCAGTAACTTCTGTTTTTATTTTCTGCTCATCTGCAGTAGTTACTTGATCGTTATCTATTTTATCTTCTGAAATAATATTTTCAGTAGATTTGGTTTTAATTGTATGATTATCTTCATTAATAATATGGTTAATGTTTGTCTTATCTTCTAAAACAATATATTCACTAACTTTAGTTTTAATTTTCTGCTCGTCTGCAATAGTATTATGATCGATATTTGTGTTACTTTCTAAAATAACATTTCCAGTATTTGATGTTTTAATTTCTTGTTTAATAGTATCAATATCGTAAATGTTTGTTTTATTTTGTAAAATAATTTTTTCACCAAATTCTGTATCAATTGTCTGCTCGTTTGCATTAATTTTATGGTCTATAACTATGTTGTCTTCTAAAATAATATCAGAACCTTGTGGTTTAATTTCCTGTTCATTGGTAGTAGACATATGATCAATGTCTGTATTATCTTCTGAAATAATGTGTTCAGTAATTTCGGTTTTAATTGCCAGCTCTTCTACAGTAGCAACATGGTCTGTGTTATTTTCTGAAATCATATCTTCAGTATCTTTTATTTTAATTTCCTGCTCATTTACAGTAACAATACAATCAAAGTCTGTGTTATTTTCTGAAAAAATATTTTCAGTAACTTCAGTTTTAATTTTCTGCTCATCTGTAGTTACATGACTGTTTTCTGTTTTATCTTCTAAAATAATATTTTCAGCAATGTTGTTTTTAATTTCATGATTATCTGCATTAGGAATGTGTTTGATGTTTGTATTATCCTCTAAAATAATATTTTCACTAATGTTGTTTTTAATTTCATGATTATCTGCATTAGGAATGTGTTTGATGTTTGTATTATCCTCTAAAATAATATTTTCAATACTGTTAGCTTTAATTTCGTCCTCATATGTATTATAAATATGGTCTGCATTTGTATTACTTTCTGAAATATTTTCAGTAATTTCAGTTTTAATTTCCTGTTTATCTGCCCCAGTAACATGGTAAATGTGGGTGTTATCTTTTGAAATAATATTTTCAGTACTATCTGTTTTAATATCATGCTTAGCTTCATTATTAATGTGAATAATATCTTTATTATCTTCCAAGATGTCATTTTCAGTAGTTTTTATTTTAATTACCTGCTCATATGCAGATGAAATATGGTCTATATCTGTGTTCTCTACTAAAATGTTTTCATTATCATGTGTTTGATATTCCTTTTCTTCTACAATAGCAATATTGTCTAATTGTGTGTTATTTTCTGAAACAATATTTGTAGTAACTTCTGTTTTCGTATCTCCCTCATTTTCATGAAATAAATTGTCATTTTCGGGAACAATATTTTTAGTAACTTTTGTTTTCATTTCTCCCTCATTTTCAGTAAATAAATGGTTAGGACCTGTGTTTTCATCTGTAATTATACTTTTAGTATGAACTGTTTTATTTTCTTGCATGTTTCCAATATCAACATCTGTTTTATCTTCTGAAACAATATTTCTAATAAATTCTGTTTTAATTTCTCCCTCATTTTCAGGAAATAAATGATCAGAACCTGTGTTTTCGTCTGTAATTATACTTTTAGTATGAACTGTTTTATTTTCTTGTGTATTTTCAGTATCAATGTCTGTGTTAGCTTCTGAAATTTTATTTTCAGTAACACGTGTTTTAATATTACTGTATATATCTTCAGTGGAATCAGTGTCAGTTGTTTTGCTACTTCCTGAAACAATAGTGGCAGTATCTCCACTTTTAGTAACTTCTATATTATCCGCCAAAAAGTTATAAATTTTCTGTTTGCTAGTAGAAGTGTTGTTTTCAGGAACTTCTGTTTTTATTTTGTTTGAGTATGCATTTCGAATTAGGTCGCTTTCTTTTGTATTTTCGAAAGTAATTTTTTCATTGTTATCTATTTTAATTTCTTTATTGATAATGTGGTTAGTATCATTGTTATGTTCTAAAATTAGTTTTTTAGTAGTATGTGATTTAGTGTCATCTATAACATATGTTTTAATGTCCTCCATATTTTCAGCATCACGAAATGTGATTCCATTGTTATTGTTTGGAATAGGATATTCGGTAACATTCATTTTGTTATTTTGCTTCTCTTTAAAATCAAGTTTGTCTTTAATTTGTTCTGAAATTATATTTTCCGTACTTTGTGTCTCAATGTCCTCTATATCTTCAGTAACAGTTGTTTTATTACATTGTGTATCTGCAGCGACAGTAGAGCTAAAGTCTTTGTTATCCTCTGAAAGAAGCTCTTTAGCAATATCTATTTTATTATCCTGAATAGTTTCAAAAAGATTATACTCAGTTTCATTCTCTTCACTTTGAATAGTACTTTCAGTAACACTTCTAAGGTTAATTTCTTTGATATTGTATGAAATGTTTTTAATATAATCTGTTTTAATTTCTTGTAAATCTTCAGTAACAATTAGGTCAATTTGTTTTTTATTTTCTGAAATAATGTTTTCAGTATTTTCTGTTTTCATGTCTTTAACATTACCAGCAACAATAAGATCAATTTCTTTTTTATCTTCTGAAATAAAATTTTCACTTGTATTTGCTTTAGTGTCTCTCATATGTTGAGAAACAATAAAGCCTGTAAAGTTGCTGTCTAAAATAATATTTTTGTCAAAGTCTGTTTTCATTTCTTGCATGTCTTCAGTAACAATACAGTCAATTTGTTTGTCATCTTCTGAAATAATATTTTCAGTAATATCCGTTTTAGTGTTCCCAATAGTTTCAGCAACAGTATCTTCAATGACCCTGTTATTTTCTGAAATGGTATTTTCAGTAAAATCTGTTATATGTTTTTGTGTATAATCAGTAACAATATAGTCTAATTCTTTATCTTCTGTAATAATGTTTTTGTCTGCTGTAATATTTTGTATAGCTTCAGTAACAATATGGTTATGTTTTGTGTTATATATTGAGATAACATCTCCAGTACAATCTGTATTAATTCCTTGATTATCTTTAGTAATAATAGAAGTTTGATTTTGATTTTCTGAAATAATGTTTTCAGTCATATTTGTTTTAACGACCTCAGTAATTTCAGTAACATGATTGTCTAATTCTCTGTTACATTCTGCAATAATATTTCTAGTATCGCCTGCTGTCATTTTATGTTCATCTTCAGTAGTAATATGCTTAAGTTCTGTGTTGTGCTCTACAATAATATTTTCAGCAACATCTGTTTTATTTTCTGCTGTAGTATCTTTAGTAACATCTGTTTTTATTTCATCTACATTATATTCTTCAAAGTTTAAGATGTTTTCTTTAATTTCTTTGCTAGAAGTTGTAAGAACTAACATTTTTTTACTTTCAACATTAGAAATTACAAATTTGTTTTCTTGCATCTCGTCAGGAATAGTAACTTCTGCAGTATTCATTGTTGTTTCAGTGTAAGTAATATTTACATCACTTTCATTCCCTCCTGCTTCTGCTACTACTATTTCATCAATTAAGTCTTTTAAAATTGTATTTACATCGTGTATACTTTTGTGTATGTCTGTTTTCACACATTCACTAAAACTTTGTTCTGTAGTACTTGGTTTTTCTAATGTATCTTGTAAAGTGTCACTTTTCAGGTAAGTATATTTTAATTCATGTTCATTGTTGCTTAAAGTAATATCTGAATTTGTAAAATCTTTTAAAAATTCTTCTTTGATTTTAGGAGTAATTTGTTCAGTTTCTTTGATACCTTCTACAATTTGTTCTTTTGTATCATCAATGATTACATCTAATATTTTATTACCTTCAGTGAAATCTGGATTTGAATTATTTGTTAAATTGTTTTTTGTTAATTCAACATTGATAGATTCTTGCTTTTTAATGTTGTCAGTGACGTTTATTTCTTTCGAGTTTTCTTTTAGATCTAAAACTTCATTAGTTCCTACTGTAATTAACTTTGTAACATCTTGCAAATCATTTTTATTTGCAACATCTTTTTCAGTATTAGAAATAATTAGATCTGAAGTTGTGTTTCCTTCAACAGCATTTAATTCTGTAAGATTTTCCAATTTTTTTCGTGAAATGTTAACATTGTTTGGTTCTTCTTTCTTGTAATTTTCACTGTCACCTATATTTGTAATTTCGTCTTTTATGTCATGAGTGGGTTTATCGGAAATGTTCTTATCAGCAAATTCTGTTTCTGTAATATTTCCAAAATAATTACTGGCAATATTAACATTGACAGATCCTCCCTTTCTGTTATTTTTAGGTGTATCTATTTCTGTAATATCTTGGACGTTTTCCTGAATATCTTCATTCATTATATTTGATTTTTTAATAAATTTAGTCAAGTTTGACTCGGCAAGATCTGCTAAAATATCATTTGTACGATAAGCATTGAGAGATAATTCGTATATAGTATTTTGAGTTGTATCTATTTCTATATTTTCCGTGTATGCATCTAAATTTTGCATCCATTTGATAGCATGTGATTCTGAAACATCTGACATTTCCATTGTAATATCCACATTAGTAATATAAAATGTCTGTTTGTTATTTTCAGTTGTATCCAATACAGTGATTCGATCGGAAAAACTACTGCTTTCAGCGACTTTTGATTCACTTTTGCTACTATCAGTTGCATCTTTTTTTGTGATATTTTCTTTAATGTCTTTTGTAATTCGAGGTGAAATTCCCCTGTGTTCAATGACATTTGATTCTGTAAGATCTTCCACGTTTTTGTATGTAACATCCGAATCTGTACTGATAGAGAAATCATTTTTGTCGTATTCGGTTGTATCTATTTGCATGATTTTTTTTGTAATTAGATCTGGAATTCTGTTGCTTTCAGTAACATTTGATTCTGTAAGATATTTCAAATTTTTATTTGCTACATTAGTAGCGATATTTGTGTTTACTTTTGTGAGTTGGTCTAAAATTTCAGTACTTTCAACGACATTTGATTCTGTAAAGTGTTCTAAATATTTTTTTCCAACATGCATATTAACCGATGAATTACTTTTGTTGTATTCGATTGTGCCTTTTTCTGAAATATTTTCGTTCATTTGATGTGAAATTGTACTACTTTCAATAATATTTGATTCTTTTGTATGTTCTAAATTTTCATTTACAATATCCATTCTAGTCTTTATATCTATCTCTGTACTATCTTTGGTGATCTGATCTGGAATACTACTGAGATTTAATTCTGTAAGATCTGCCAAATTTTCTTCTGCACCGTCCATACTAATAGGTAATTTATATTTGTTGTATTCTATTGCATTTATTTCTGACATATCTCCTGTAATAATCTTGGTGACTAAATCCGAATCGATGCTGCCTTCACTAGCTGCAACCACATTAGGGATATCAGCCAACATATGACTATTAGCATAAACAATGATTGGCTTGTCTACTTTATCAACTATTTCTGAATGTTTTTCTTTCTTTATTTGGTTTGAATTGTTGCTATTTTGAGGAACGGCATTTGTTTCAGTAATATCTGCAAAAAAAATGTCTCCATCAATCTGTAAACTTTTTTCATTACACACTTCAGGAATAACTGATTCTGTTTTATGGACTAATGTGTCTTTATTTTCCATATAACTTAATATATTTTCACCTTCATTAAGGTAATTAACTCTACCAACTTTACTGATAGAAACAGTATCCGGAACTCTAAAAGCATGTTGAACAATTTGTGTACCATTATTTCTATGTTTATCTATAATTGCAGGTTTGTATTCATTGTTCATATTGTACTTGTTCAAATCAGTTCTGCAAACATCTCTTAATATGTTTGATTCGACTTTGTTTTTATCTACATATTTTGTTTTCTGTTTATGATCCTGCGTCCACCCCTTAGGCATTATTCTTACTCCTACATTCGGTGTTATAGAAACAAATTTATTTGCTACTTTGTTTTCATATTCTTCTTTAATTTTACGTACATTTGCAGTTCTCAACTTCTGTTCATCTGAAATTAATTTTGTAGATGGTGACAAACTTTGAGCCTGTTTATTTTCACTTTTATTTCCATTATCACTTACTATTTTATCACTTTCAACTATTTTCAAATGACGAGGCTTTGGTTTAGGTTTTACCTTACTTATTTTTGATTCGTCTACTTTATTATTTGCATTCTGTTTTAAACTGAACATTAAGGCTGCATTATTTATTTCCTTCTTGTTTAAAATGTCTATTTCTCTTAAATCACTCATTATTTTACTTTCTGAAAGTGAACTTGTTTGTTCTTTTAGCTTTAACTCTTCACAAGGTTCATCAGTTTCAGTTTTCTTCGTAATATCTCCAATGAAATTTTTACCACTTAATCTGTCTTCTTTTTCTGTCATCGATTCAAGATATTTTCGAAATCTTTCATTGTTTGACACAAAGCCACACATTCTGTGTGTAAAATCCTTCAAGAATGATGGTTTCGCCCCAATTATATTACCAACTTCTACTGATTCTGACTTGCAGAATTCTACAACTATTGCCGGTTCTGCTCTAAATATTTCCTCTACAATAGCAGGTTTAGCTTGAAAAACTTCCCCTACCATCTCTGGCTCTGAACGTATAATTTCTATGACAATCCCTGGCACCGCTCTATATAAATTTTCATCCGTTGTTGACGGAAAGTCACTTGAAGATTCGGTACAATTAGATTTATTTGAATTATTTTCCAATTCAAGAATATTCTCTTCTATTTTATCATTATTACTAAACTGAATAAAGTTATTACTCATTTCTAATTTTTTATGCTCCGTTAAATCAATTACTTCGTTAGATTCATTATGTAAACTTGATTTAGGCTGAAAAACTTCAAAGGAAAACATCTTCGATTGTTTTCCATTCTTTAAAATACTTAACGGTTCAAAAACAGTATTATTTACTTCAGTATTGTCTCCTAACTCTTTAGAATTATTTTCTGTAAGTTCTCTTTTATCGTCTCCTGTTGAACACAATCTAGGATGAAACTCACTTGGCCTTCTTAAAGTATACATATTGGATACGTGTTCTTCAATTGTCGCGTGTTCGGTTATATTTATTTTTCTAGTTCTATCATTGAACTCTTTTTCTTCCAATTTTAATTTGCTTTCGAATAATGAACATATGTCTTTTATATTACTAGGGGCATTATTAGCTTGAGTATTTGCTTTGTCAATATCACATTCTCCTATAACATTGTTTGTATCTTTTGTTCTGTTTGTTGTACTTTCTATTATTGTATCTGTTAAACGTGATTGAAAATAGTGTATAAATGCATCGCTAGTATTTACATTTTCATTTATTAACTCTTCTGTATCACCTCTGTCTTCAGGACGTAACTTTTGTTGTATTCCATTATTTTCAGCAGGATTTAAATCTGTTATATTTTGATTATCACGGTCAACATATTTATTGGTATCACCTTTATGTGATTGGTAAATAGTTTGGTCTGTTTGATCCAAGCAAATTTCATTTACTTTAATTTCTCCACTTACATTATTACTTTCTTCAATGAGATTTTGTGAAAATTGTAAATCTGAAATTTCGTTTATAAAAATATCTATTTCATCTTCCATTTGTTTTTCTTTTCTTTCTGTTAAATTCTCAATAACTTCACTTGCAATAAATTGTTCATTGTTACTATTTTCTATCTTTTCAGTTTCACTTTGTTTAATGTTCTGATCTATTTCATTAACTTTATCCTTCTTAATACAATCAGTCGAACTCGAATGCGTTTCAAACTGTTCGATAATTTTGCATACAAGTTTTCCTTTTGCTTTAAATTTCGAATCCTGTATAACATCTAAATTTGGTTCTTGTTTTTCAGTTTCGAACTTTTTCTCTTTGGATTTAGTTCTCATTTCTTGATATTCCTTAGTACCAGTTATATCAATTACATTATCTGTTACCGTCAGTATGTCATCTTCAAGTTTCAAGTACTCCTGTGAGTCACTTCGATTGATTGATGAAAAACTTCTTTGCCTGCATGGTGACTTGGTGTTCCCTTGAAGTTTAAAATGTAACCTGGCTTCGGAACATGAACTACTTCTCGATGAAACTTGCACATCATCTGTTGTAATACTACTATCAGATAATAGATGACTGAGCGATTTATTGGTTTCATTTTCAACAATCATTTCCGTAATATCGTTTAAACCATCGCTACGTTTTGGTGAGAACAAACTAATTCTCTTGGAAAATTTATTTGAGTTTTGATCCGGCAGGAAAACATCATCATCTTCGTGTGAGTTTGTTAAACTTAACTTTGGAATTGCTTTTGACTCTGTTTCAGATAAGTATGGTTCAGCTGTTTTTACTTGTGTTCCATGTGCTACTCCCACATCTAAGTTTGGTTTTAGTTCTTCACTACCTACGACCGAAGGTTTGGATGAGGATTGTAATATTCTGTTAGCGTTCGTAATAATATCTAAACTCTGTTGTTTTGGAAGATTTTTTAAAAGAAAATCGCAGGTGTTGACAATTACTTTACACTTTTCCTTGAAGACAATACTAGTAGGTTTGTATTCTTCAATTTGTACTTGGGCAGATGCGTCAGATACAGTTATATTCTTAACTGGTGTCAGATAAAGTAGTTTTTTTATCGCTCTCATTGATAAGGAGCTGTAAGTTTTTTTTTCTTTATGTTTGACTTTTCTCGGGCTAATACTTCGTGTTCTTGGATGGAATTTCTCTTCATATGGTACTAATTTATTTGGTGTTACTTTTGGCGTTAGACTTAGTGTATTTGATGGTAAACTTGATGTTGTATTTGGTGGTATTTTTACCAACTTTCCATCATCTGTTAAATACATCTGTTCCGTTATAAAATCAACTATCCTACACTTAACTCTGCTCTTTCGTTTTATCTCTTCCTTTTTCTTCAGTTCTTCTTCTTCTTTGATTGTTAACCATTCCATCGATGCATTTCGTTTACCAAGCCTGTGGGATGCGTCATCAACGCATACATGGAATGGTGATCCAGGTATAAAGTAACCATAACGAGTTAAGGATAATTCATGATTACCTAAAGTCCGAGGTTGGTAGCTGACTCGGAGGTAATCAGTTGTGAGACGGTAATCAATGGGAATTGTGGTTGTAGTAGGAATGTCTGGTGTCTCGTCCGTCACAATAGCCAGTCCATGGTCTCCTTCGGGACCTTGAATCTCAATACGGATGTTATACAGGCTCGAACCGTCTCTAGAGTATATGTAGAATATTGCGCGTCTATTGCGAGATGCCATGAGTAGTCCCATTCCACGGGCAATGTATTCATCTGCTACCTGTGGGTCTGCGTCACTGTCATCATCCAGGCTGATGCTCTTAGAGACCAGACGGCGGTTGAGTGCTTGACGGATGGTGGATAGGTAGCGGAAGAGGCGTTTCTCCAGTTCCGAGTTCAGATCTTTCTTCATCAAATCTGATTCATGGAATGCCTGTAAAATTAATTTGACTTATTTACGTTATTAAATTCAGTGTACGGGGTGTGTTCAGAAAGTAACGAGAATTTTAATTTTTTGAACAAAATATTTATTTATTCTTCTACATTGATGTTGTCGCCTTCAAAATAGTCCCCATTGGAGATTATGCACTTGTGCCAGAGCGCTTCTTCCAATCCTCGAAACATTTCTCAAACTCGATCTTTAAGATAGCCTTTAGTTCTTTCAGCGATGCGCTTTAATGTCATCTACGGCTGTAAAACGACGGCCCTTTAAGGTTCTCTTTATTTTTGGAAATACGAAAAAGTCACACGGAGCCATGTCTGGCGAATACGGAGGCTGGGGCATCGTTACAGTACTGTTTTTGGCCAAAAATTCACGAACAAGCAATGAAGTGTGATCTGGTGCATTATCGTGGTGCAAAAGCCATGAATTGTTTTTCCACAGATCCGGGCGTTTTTTCGGAATGCTACACGCAAACAGCGTTGAACTTGTAGGTAGTACTCCTTATTGACAGTTTCACCTGGTGGCAGAAATTTATGATGCACTATGCCATTAATATCGAAGAACACAGTGAGCATAACCTTCACGTTCGACCGCACTTGTCGAGCCTTTTTCGGTCTTGGCGAGCCAGAATGCCTCCACTGGGATGATTGAGCCTTAGTTTCGACGTCATATCCGTAAACCTTTCGTCACCTGTTACAATACTTTTCAGTAATTCTGCATCGTCGTTGACTTCATTTAGTGACTCCTGAGCAACTTCCATTCGCCGCTGTTTTTGTTCAAAATTCAACAATTTTGGAACGAATTTTGCTGCCATGCGTTTAATACGCAAAACATTGGACACAATGTCTTGACATGATCCAATCGATATGCCAACATCATCAGCGACCTCTCTAATTGTGATTCGGCGATTGTTCATAACTATTTCTTTCACTTTTTCCTCATTTTCATCGGTTGTTGATGTGCTGTGGCGTCCAGGGCGTTCGTCATCCTCAAAGTCTTCACGGCCTTCTTGGAAACGCTTATACCACTCGTAAACTCTTGCTTTACTCATAGCAGACTCATCATAGGCCTTTGTTAACATTTCACAAACTTTGTTACACGTTATTCCATTTTTTACGCAAAATTTTATACAAATTCTTTGATTCATTTCTTTTAACAAACGAAAATCGCCGAGCCTATAAAAACATGTCTAACCGTAGTGGCTATCACAGACAAAGTCAACAATGAAAACAGCTGAAAGTTTATCATACTTCAAGGGCATGTATACCAATATAATTAAAAAAAAATGTTTGACAATCGGACTCTCCAAGCCCGCGAAATTTAAAAATTCTCGTTACTTTCCGAACACACCTCGTATACAATATTATATAGTAAACGTGCAAATAAAATGTATACTTCTCTACTATGTAAGAATGTTTTGTCAAATTTAATACCATTCTCAGAATCTACATAAAGATTCCAACAAGAGTAATGCTAAATAATCGAGGCTCAATGAGACTATCAAATAACACAAAATATAAAAATAGTTTTCTCTTAAAAACTTCTACAATGTTTTAATTCTAGTATTTATTTAATATAATGTAGAACTGTTGATAATCTCGGTTTTATGGATGTCTTTAGATTCCAGTATGCTTTAGAGCTTCCAACCCAAAATTAAGCAACCAAAGTTATAGGTTTTTTGATTGGCTGCAATCAAAATATTTTCGTTACAAATTTGTTCCAAATAAACTATAAATCCTAATAGATTACTCGAAAGACTTGTTCACAAGTTTAAAATTATCACATTATTTTCATAACCATTTAGATGTAAACAATAAAACTTACTGGTTGGATCTGAAGGCAGCGTGTTGTCATACTTTGACCTTGACCAAACGTCTTCCCAGAGAAGTAGTCCCAATCATTAAAAGCATCAGGACATGAAAGACGTATAATATCGCATAGTATCCTGCCGTCCTGCCATACTGCGTCCAAGGTGGCCACATGGTATCCTGTCACACTTTCCATCCATGCCAATAGTCGGTCCCGTTTACGTGACCTTGGATCGAAACCTGAAATATTTAAGAACGGTTTCGTTCATTCCATCCTGTTTAAAAAGTGATTCATTTAAATTATTATAAAATGACTGATGTTATTGCGTTGACTTTACTGGCCTTACATTAGTGGTTTAGGAGACCTGTTTCTGGTTTTAGTGGTAATTCACCGCTAGAGTGGAGATGCTGCATCTTTTGTACCTTCTAATTTTCTGTCAGTGTGCTTATTTCTACCTGTTTGATGTGCGAGGTTATGCTTTTGTTTTTAATAATGGTTAATGTCTAGTAAATAGGATGAAATGTAGTGATGTGGTAAAGAAAACGTCGCTGATTAAAATAACCAAATACGATAAAATAACTGTTATTCTAGTAGCATATTACTGAAAACCATAAACATATTCATTCTTTGTCTGTGTGCAGGAAGTTAGGCAAACAAACTGTGTGTGCTCAGATAATACTAATACAGAACACTAATTCGTCGTTAAATATAATAAAGGTAGGAGCGCCTCCAGAATCTTTATTACTTTACTATTGTAGTTAGTGCGTTTTCTATTAAAATTAAAAATTTAATTCTCTATCAGTAAAAAGATGCCATTACCTGATTTTATGTTTCGATACAACTTTGCAATTAGATTGGACTGTCTCCAAATGAAACTCCACAGGAACACTGGATTCAGATAACTGAAGATATTCGCCCACCAAGGAATGACCATAACTTGATTTTTATTTGTAGAAGTAGCCATGATTTTCCCTAGAAAACATTGAAAGTATTAGTGGTGGTAGATAGTGTCCAAATGCACAGTTGTATCTCATTTCAGAAAAACCTTGTAAACTGTCTTTAACCAAACTGTGTTTTTATAATGCGCAGAAATAATTAATTCAGAAATTTATTATATTAGCTTTAAAAAAAAAGTTCATGTAAACATATGCCGGGACTATCTGTCACCCATTTCTCCCTTTTTCTTTATTTCTCCCCATAATTTATAATGGCTGTAATAATAATTGATATATAGTTAATCTCAAATGGCTTAACAGATTGAAGTGCAATTTTGTAAAGGCCTAGTTTAGAAATAATCAACGTGTCCCTACAGTCCGTTTCAAAATGGCGGCTGTTGAAATATTTTAAAGTGCAAATTACTCAAAACTAGTACATTTTTATAACAAACTTCAAGAGTCAATTTTTATAGGTTATTTTAATTTCCAATTGAATGGTGTGATTATCAAAACTTTCGAAAAAAGTATAACAGCAAAGTTAGTGTCCATAGCCGAAAGCCGTAGGTTATATCATGTAATATGAGCAGATCATTGATTATCTTTAATTTACCGCTTTCAGCAATGTAGGCCCTGCACTAATAGACGCTGTTTTACTGTTACCCTTTGTTCAATAGTTAAGAAAAATCCTCTTCTCCATTTTTTTTTTTTTTTTGAAAAATTTATTTCACCTTTGTAATCAGTTTTAAAATTTGTATAAGTTAGTATTTCAAATTTCGTTTGCAGTGAGGGTTCATTTTTTAATATAATTTGAAAAAGCTGATTTATGCAGATTTTAGCGCTGGTTTATTACGTCAAACAAGATATTATTTTACAACAAAGAAAATTATTTTTAATTTAGTGATTTCTCTACTACTAAAAAGCGATATTGTTACTTTTTCTAAATTTGTTTCTATCATGTCAGTGAGACGGATTCTTTTTGGTTAGAAACAAACCACGAAAAACGGCCCAGTATATTTGGTATAGATATTTGCAAAAAACCAAATAAATTTTACTAAAACCTATGAATTAGCTGATATTTAGATACTGATATTAACTGAATTGCCGATTGTTTAATCATTCATTAACGCTGCATTCTACGTAATTAATGGTATAGGGACATAAATTTCCCTTTCGCACGTTCTTGTTGCTTGTTAAAATAAACGGTGCAAAAAAATGGTGTAAACATTTTCATATAAGTTATTTCTCGAAATCGATTCATCAGTTTTTGCTTAAATTTCAGTCGTACATGAATAATCATAATTGAAGTCAGTGTTCGAATTATTTATTTGAAATAAAAATTTACTGTGTGGAGTAATCTGACCGTAGTCAGGGTTAGTTTTCGATTTTCTAACAAACTGTAAATTCAAATTTGCTACAGTAGCTTGTATAAGTTGTACAGAATGAATCAAAAGTCTGCATTGCAGTTAATTGTACTCGCCTTCTACGGATGCTGATAAAACGTTGAAAAGCTTTTGACCAGAATTAGCTACATGGTGTTCCGAAATTGCAGTTAAAACATCCAGGTGAGTTAAAAAAAACATATAAAGTTTCTTAAATGTAAACATTTCGATATTGTCCTCTACAAAACGGACATTTTGGTAAAATAACAAAATTATTTGAATTTGTTTAGTTATAGTGTTTAAATAATATAAATTTTTAACGCGATTAGGCCTGAAATCGGCATAGAAAAACATTACCTCTCTATGGAGAGTTTTCTTACCTTAATTCACAAGTTAATACATACAATTTTAGGAAAGTAGGCCTATAGGGTGTTCAAACATTGGATTTAAAAATTAATTTCATTTTTTATTTTTTTATTTTTGGTTAACGTCCGACTATTGTGCACACTTGGGCTAATGCAGACGATGGGATGATTTATAGCGTATGAAAATGCCAAGCCCTGGCCGGGAATCGAACCCGGCTCCTCGGGATGAAAGCGTAGTACGCTATCCACTAGGCCACCGAGGCGGCTTTTTTATATTTTTCATCAACTTATAATTGATTTAGTAATACGCTTAAACGGCGTCTAAATGCACTAATGTTAGGGTTGTCTGTAGATTGATAAATACGGAATCTTCCAAAAAATTATGTAATTCATTTTTCTAATATTTCTTAAATGCACGCAAAGTAATATTTTGTAATATAGTAATGTCCTGGACCGTACATGTAATTTAGTAAAAAAAGATTGCATTTTCTGTTATTGTGAGTAAAAATTTAATATTAAAAGGGCACTGCTACAAGTTTGCTTTTAATAGACATATTAAAAGCCTCTTTAAAAACCGGTAACTCGGAAACTATTTAAATACTAAATTATTTTTTTTGTAAGTAAATGCTATTAAAAAAATATACTAAAATACATATAATAAATATACAGATTAATGTGTTAAAAAAATATATTATTGGTAGGGGCCTACTAATTTCGAAATTCAGTTTTTGAACACTCTTTACTTTTTCGAAATTGTTTATCCTAATCTGTGGATATGCGAGGTAAACTACTTCCATAGAAAGATAATATCAATAAAAACAATAGCGGCGAATTAAGAGCTATAAACGTTAACATTTCATAAATTGTTAACTAAAGTTAGGTTACAAATTATATGTTACCTTATCTCCCCGCTTCAAACAGCCGTTCGTTTCGTTTCTGCATTGGTTCTAGAACTTTTAAACAGTCGTTTATTTTGAAACTACACCTATTCTGTCTTAAACAATGCTACCACAAAAATTAAAACCACATTTGTCACACACTAGTGGAAAAATTCAACACGTAGCTTGTGTTATTGTTTGACTGCGAAATTTAGGCCTACAACTGACCTCGTCTGACAGTTTGGCTTATCAAATGTCGTGTAATAATTAGTACTATGTAGTCCAGTAAATAAGGAAGTGAAATGAAATGGCGAAGAAAAGAAACATTGCAATAACTTTCTCACAATCAGTAGATCTTTGAAACGGAAAAATTCAAAGTAAAGTGGTACAAAAATTGCAGAAAGTTTTCACATTCAGATAGACATGTTTTGGTTCAGCCGCTATAAACGAGAAATCGGTCTGGTTCCTCAAAATTGGTTCATGGAATTTTGCTCAAATTGCGAAGATCCATAATTCGAGTCTGTGTACTAAACCTGAAATAAAAGGATTGTTCGAGGGTGGGCTAAACGGTCAGGTTCAATTTTCGGTTATCTAAATGTACACCTTTATGCTTACTTTTCAGTACAATATGCATTGCAGATTTTACATTTTAAGGGAGTTTACGATGCAGTTACCTTTTTGTAGCAAAGAAGAGATGACGTTATTGTGCAGTCATAATTTTATCTGGGCTTAAGTGTGTGTGATAGAATAAATATACAGCTTAGTCTTGAGAACAGCTGTGCGTTTCTACAGAATGAAAAGTGTTGATTTCTGAGTTGTGCTTTTATTTGCATTAAAATTCTGGCTGCCAACTTCTTTATTAACCTTATCTGCCTGTCGGCCACTTGTATCAAATAATAACCGAGACGTACAATATTTAATGGCCATAAAATAGGGGTTTTTAAACGTTAAACGTAGCTGTTAGGCCGGACTTATGAAAAAATATGCTACTTCCGGGTATGACGTAGGCTAATATCCTAATGTATACCAGGACTTTCAAAAGTTATTGACAATTTAAAATGAGTCCAGCCATGTAATAAACGGGCTGCGCGAGAATTTCTTGAGCAAGTAGGAGAATTACCCTCCAGCTTCCTCCAACAGTCCTTAACAGCCAATTAGTTTACAAACTGTTGCTACTCAGCAACAGTGAAGGAAAAGGAGGAGAGATGACTCGACCTCTCACTCGCACATTTTTTTCTCTCTGTCCCACTGATCTTAGCAGGCCGTTTTTTAACGACTGACCTATAATTTTGGTTCAATATTATAATGAGATTCATTGCTACATGCAGGGACATTCGGGATGTAATAATCAGGATTTTTGTAAATATATATTGCCGCGCACTCTATGCAAGAGTTAATTTTAAAATGTATCATGTTTTAGGGTTGGTTGTGATGCTGGATTTTGCACGATGCGAGCACAAATTAATTTTTATATATAGTAGTATATTTTGCACGTCGCAAGTCTCATTAAATTCGTTATAATTAAAATTTCCTGTGTTTTCGCCCGGGGACCGTGCACGTATGACGCATACGTGATAACCACTACACTACGGAAACTACGAAGAAATTTGACCGATGAAAATATATGAAATGATTTAATTTTAGTAAATATGTAATAGTAAGGATCAGTTGTTTTACATTAATTCGTAACGATCAGCTGATTTCATTGAACAGCTTATAGGCAATAATAAGTTTCAGGTGTGTTGTTAAAATTGGCTATGTTAATTTGTCGTGTTTTCGAACAAATTATCGAAACAAAATTAATAATTAAAAAAAATAAATACATAATATGTAGTAAAATAATATTGTCACTTACTTTTGAAATGGGTTTAAAATTATAAAGGCTATATATAGCCTATATATATATATATATGTGTGTGTGTGTGTGTGTGTGTGCGCGCGCAAGTTAAACAACTAAAGACGGGAATCGACGTTATTCACGGAAAAGCTAACAGTAACTAGACTCTCGAACATGCGCAGAGGTCAACGTTGTAGCTAACTGTCCGCTATCCTACCAACTGAGCTACGGTGCTAGTATCTTTATGGTTACAGGGATTATATGCAACGATAACTTTAGATACTTCTGAAGGGTTGCAATACTGTCAGACTGGGCAGGGATGAAGCCAGACAAGTAACCACAACGTCCACTCTTACTTGTGCCTTAATTGGTACAATCAATAAAACTCGTATTACGACTTTATCTTTCAAGGTCGATATGGCGTAAGAAGCAGGTTCGAATAAGAAAACAATAAATAGTACAAAACTGTCTTTTCGAATTATTTGAAACAGGCTCAAATGAAGCAATATAAATCAAAACAACGTACAGACTGATGCCGCTTCTCCAAGAACTCTGGTTCAAAGCTCAATAAAAGGGAACCAAAATCCGGCAACGTTCAGGGTTCATTTTTCTCGATTTACTCAAGAAGCATTTTTTTTTTAATTTGACATTTGATGCATTGTTTTTATTTATGAATGTTCATATTGACAAAACTGAGAAAAATCTGAAATTAAAAAAATTGACAGGTAACTACTCAACTCGTAAGTTTTTTCGTGGAACATGAGCTAAAATTTACATTTTAGCTAAATTTGATCAAAATCTTTGAACTTAGTTTGCAGAACTTGGTTATAAACCACTTTCTTCAAAACCCTTAAATCTAATTTTATACGATTACCATTTTTGTTTTTAAATCACATTCAAGTGTTATACCTAGAAGTGTTATATACTTCTAAAATATTACGCACGTAAGAAATTACAAATTTAGCGTTGGAAAAACTCAGAATAATAATTTCTTAATCCTTTTGGACGATTGAAAATTTCCTGTTTAAATTATCCCATTAAACATTCTTGATTCAATTATTTTCCGAAACAATCCGATTTGTGTGCTATCGAAGAAACAGAAAGTCTACCGAATTATTCAAAATTAGCGTATCAGAATTTGATCCAATTTTAGTGGGATTGGAAAACCTACGACTCAAATAGGTGTTGCAAATATCTTGCTAATCGAAAAACCAGGGGAAAGAATTTAACAGTGACCGTAGAATTTAATATTATTAAGCTAAGTAACTTAGTTTAGAAAACTTAGTATAAGAATATAATTTAAACAAATTCTTGAGAAACTTGGTAGATTTTTAAGTTTTTGTTTTGGTAGGCTTATTTATGGACTACATTTGAAGAAAATGTGATCAGAATCGTTAGAGCCGATTTTGATAAAATCAAATTGTTATGTTTCTTAAATGTTAAAGCTTCAAAAACCTTTTTTGAAAATCTTAAAAACATTATTCTGATGTATGAGCGAACCAGACCTACATGCTAAATTTCATCAAACTCGGTCATCATTTAATTTAAAACTAGATGCCGGACAGGGTTTGATTTTTTCCCGATTTACTCAAAGTAACTTGAGTATTATGCTGTTTTTGTTTTTTTTTTTTTTTTTTTTTTTTTTTTTTGTAGTCCTTAAATCAAATTTTGTTCGCGTATAAGGCCCATTGTTTTATTTGGGTAATTCTAGATTACATTTCAGCAAAGTTTGACGAATATCGTCAGAATGTACTTGTACTTGACACGACATACGTTACGTTTGGTTTATGAAAACTACTTTCTGCAAATCATTCAGGAGTGGTAGCGCTCCCAACTACAAAATCTTCCTTCGTGTAAAGTTAACCTAAATAAATGCCTCACCTTTATCTGTTTTGCTTAGTTTCTTCATGTTTGCAAACACTTTTCACCAAATTAATGCACACAGTTAATAAAGTAAAAGTTACGAGACCAGTTCCGGTGTTAGCGTCGCATTTTGTCCTGAACACCTATGTCGGAGTTATGGGTGACATAACTCCGTCACAACGCTCCAACACTAGCAAGTCTTCATCGATTTCTTGTTAGCCAATTTAAAAAAAGAACACCTTTTGTTGTAATTTATATTGGTAAACGAATTACCTTATGGGAAATGAACTCTTGGAAACGTCGTTATAGTAAGTACCGAGAACTTAAAATTAACGCCGATCGTCCGGTTCACTTTTTGATGAATTCTTGAAAAATTGTATGCCATACTGCATAAATATATAACATACTTCATACAGTATATTTCTGCCTCCTGTAATGCGCGGAAGTAGTTCAGGAGGTAGTTCAACGAAATAAAATAAAAAATCCTATAAACATGTGTCCAGAAACTATGTTTTTTTACCAACTATCCGTCAATTAGTTTTTTTTCAAATTATCTCTAGAATGTTTAAACAGATTTCATTGAAATTTTGCATCATACTCATCAATGTGTTTAGAAAAAATAATCAACTTGTTCTAATGCCAGTTTCAAAATGGCAGCCATGTAAACAATTCTGAATGAAAATTACTCAGAGAAAGTTGTGTAGGTCGTTTAATTTTTTATCGAATGGTACAACAGTCAAGAATGTGGAACAAAGCGTAACAGTAAAACAGCGTTTATAATAATAACGTGTACTTTTTGATAGCTGTAGATTCTGTTCATGACCACTCGTACACCACTTTTTTTTTATGTGTTTAACGTCCGACTATTGTGCAAACTTTGACTAATGCAGACGATGGGATGATTTATAGCGTATGAAAATGCCAAGCCCTGGCCGAGACTCGAACCCGGGTCCTCAGGGTGAAAGCCCAGTACGCTATCAACTAGGCCACCGGGGCGGCGAAGCAAATTAATAATGGTTATCAATAATTTAGATTTTGTTCATATTTTTGTCATATATAAAGATTTATTACTTAAATTAGTGTAGAAGATTTTAAATATAAGAAATTTACGGCTCGAAAGTGAATCAGGAAAAACTAAAGTCAAATATTGCCCGACTGGTTTCTTTTTATTCGATTTATTAACGAATTGTAAATTTTAATTATTTTAGATTTTTACATTCACTTGAATTATGAAAAGATTAAAATTTGACAAAATCTGATAAACTGGTTTTAAAAAATTAGACTGTTTTCGAGGTAAATGGATTAAAAAAATACAAAAATTAACTCAATAAGGTCAAATTATTTTGTTGAAAAGTAATATTTAAAAAAAACTTAACATATGGAGAAACGACTGACTAAAAACCGAAAAATCAGCGCAAATTATCAAATTTCATGAAATTCCGTTTTAACTCTAGACGTAATAAGTATACCAATTTTGTGAAAAAATACAGTAACTGGAATATGAAACGAATGGCATCGATTTTTTTATACTTATGACATTTTTTATAACGAGTCATTTTTTAGAAATCTTACGCAGCGTTTTGTTTTGTATTTTTAAATAATATGGAAAAAATGTACAAAATAATATGAATAGGCTAATATAATGCAGTATTTTGCAGCATTTAGTTTGCCCTCTGTAGCATATGCTTCTGTATATATGCGTACGGACTTCCGATGTACCACCTCAACACAATATTAAGAGATTTTCCCACGGACATCTTTTAATTCCAGGCGAATGTAATTTTAGGTGTAGGACCGCCTACACTACAGTATTATTATCTTGTCTAGCTGTGACTCGATTGGTCTATAAATAGCTACGACGAAATGTCATACTGCATCAGCTGTTCCCGGCACGGCACGGTGTGATTCAATCAATTTTATGCTTTCTAAATCACGCTGCACGCTTCTGCAGCGATTATTAGAAAATACGTTTATGCAATAGTCTGCTGTCTACTAACGGCAGACTGTGTAAAAAAGTAAATAGCAAGTTATGGTGCGGTAGTTTACTTTGTCGAGTGTCAATATTTTGAGGTTAGAATTTCTCGTGAAAACAAATAGGTTATTTTAAACTGTGATAAGTGTGTTAAATAATGGCTTACGGACTAAACTTTGATAATTTGTGTGGTCTAGTGACGTGAGCTTATGGTGAAGACACAATGTAGGTAAATTATTGTGTAAGAGTGATAAAATGACGTCAGTAATATTAGCCCAAGTGACATGTGTAATTTTGGTATTTTTAAGTAATTTTTTGAGGTTAAGATTTCTCGGAAACACCCCACTTGGTGGATAAAGTTTCAGTTTTAGTTTACTTTATTGTAATAAAATTATGTTACTTATTATTATTACATAATGTTGCATATATTTAAATTCCGTACTTTAAAATTTTGAAATTATTAAAACTGTCTGATTTAAAATTGTGTGGTATAATCGTAACAATATTATAGCAGTAGTCTACGATTGTTGAACATCTGTCGATAATTTTTTTATGTTAAATTAGAATTGATAGATCAAATCTAAAGTTGAAGTAATGATGATCATCAATCATACATTTTTTTTAAATTTATTCTTGTAACCGAAATAAGTTTTACTTAATTTTTATTTATACGAAATTTAATCCTAGGCCTATCCAGTTATCATAAAATTAACTGTCACTGTTTTATTGTCAAATGCTATAAAACATTTGTCAGAATTTACTGGAAAAACTTATCGAGTTTAGGCCATATAATATTGAAATAACGATGCAGTTTAATCTTATCTTCGAAGGTAGTTCTTGAAAGCCTGTATCAGTGATAATGTTTGTGATAAGCTATTAGCAAAAACAGTTCTTGATGTTGCTGAACATAGTCAGTTATGTACAATAGTTTAAATTCAGTAAATTTCAGTGTTTTTAGTGAAAGTCTACAGAAAAAATCTAAATGTTTAATTTATTTTCGTTGTGTTAGGACTGTATATTTTAATTGTAGTTTACGTTTTTATAATTAAAACAATTAATGTTATTTTGTTCAGTAATGATGCAGATTATTTTAACTAAAAAGTATTTAAAATATTAACCACGAATGAATTTTTAGTATTTCAAAAGACCTTATATAAACTTTAGCAAGAATAGCTTTGTCGAAGTAACAATTTCTATTACTTTTGTCTAAAATACAATCTATTTTAAATTTACAATATTATATATTATTAAATATGTAAGAAAACATATCTAAGTGTAAGACGTTCAGTATTTAAACGTTGTAAAAATTATCTATGTAAGAAAAAGTTGTATAAAATACTAAACAATCGTTGTTTTAAAATAATGGTAATAAAGGTAACTAATAACATTCGCAAATTATTAATAAGTTTGAATAAGTATAAAACAATTTACTTTCACAAAAAGCGTTATTTAAATGTTATAAGTTAAAGTTATTTTTAAAACATAAAAAATCAATCAACGGTATAACTTCACGCGTGGCTTTAAATTTAACAAAAGGAAAATTTCACATCAAAGCATTGTAATTAGTGCCAGTGTGAAGAACAATAGAAGAAAAGTGGGAGAAACTGTAGCAACAGGTTTCTTTGCGTGCTGGAGATACGATACAGTGACAGTGATGTTCGTGAAATGTTAACTTGCAAACGTGAACAATGAATTGCACGAACGAGGAAAACGAAGTATCTACAAACGATAAACTAGACATGCTGATATCAGAGGTGCGCAAGATAAAAGAAGAACAAACTGATATGAAAAAATCAATAGATTCTTGCCACCTTACTTTGAATGTCGTGACGCGAGAGTTGAAAGCGCAGAGTATCAAGTTGGATCTGTGTTTCGGCGATGTGAACTACTTGAAAACCGAGTGCAATTTCCTCAGAGACAAACTGAGCGAGACGAACGTTTCTTTGAACGACTGCCAACAATATATGCGACGGAACATAGTCGAAGTGCACGGCGTACCGGAGAGTATCGGCGAAGACATTGTACAGACTGTCATCAAAGTGATTTGTGCGTTCGGTTTCGAGTTGAAAATATCGATGTTTTACGCGGCACACAGACTGCCGAAGAATCCGTTCAGGCCGAACGATCCGCGGAAAATCTCTTTCAAGTTCATCCATCATCAAGATAAGGAGAGCTTGATGAAGAAGAGGAAATTGAAGAAGATTCTGTTGGCCTCGGAACTGGGATACCAGAGCAATAGGGAGATTTATTTGACCGATTCGTTGACGGCCGAGAACAGGAAGCTGCTGGCGCTGATGAAGGAAGCCAAGGCGGAGAAAGGGATCAGGTATGTTTGGACGACGGACGGTAAAATTCTGGTGAGAAGGGTGGAAGGCGGGCCGGTGAAAGTAATCAGGAGTCGAGAGGACATTGATTTGTTGTGATATTTTGTATTGGTTATTTTTAATAAAAGTGTAAATACGATATGTGGTGTTGATTTCTGCATCTTCACTATATTGCCATTTTATATAGGTAGCAGTTTTTTTTTGTTTGTTAAAAGTTACTAATTTTTAAGTACTTTCTTAAGCGGTACATTTCGTGATAGTGTAAAAATTTATTGTGGAAATTTTGTTGGATAGTTTCTGTTTTTAAGTTCTTTAAAAGCATAAACGTTTTTATATGTGACTTTCTATCTATCAAAATTGACGATTCTACTCGAATTTAATAAACATATTTTACTTTCAATAACGAAGATCGTGAAAATTTGATATGATACGTCCGTTTTTAGTTTACTGATTCTAAAAAAGAGGTAATTGAATAATTTGGTATACAAGAAGACATTTACGTTTTGGGAATGAATTGAAAATTTTACAAGTCTTCAGGTAGTCAAACCGTACTTTTATTTAAACAATTCTGTGGTGTTACTCGTGAAATTAAAATGTTTTCATCGTGGCTGTTCTGTGTAAACAAGTGTAATTTTCAGCTATTTTAATTTAAAAAAAATAATTTGAAATTTTAAAATCCGGTTTCAAGGTGTTGTCCGACCTTCTATACAACAAATTTAAGAATTTAAATCATTGTGTATCATAGATTTGGCAGTAAATCTCCGATTTTTACTTTTAAGTTTACAAGCAAAATATGATAAACCAATTTTGATTAATTGGGACAATAATAATCTGAATTGGATTTTTTGAAGTAATAATTGAATATGAGGTGCTTTAAAGTTTTAGAGACACCAACAAAATAGGCTCTAAAATGTAAATTTATCTATACACATGTAACTTTCTTACATAAAATATGTATGTATATTAGCAGATTTGTAAAATCCAAATGGTCTTAACAAAATCTGTAAATCCGATTTTGATAAACTGTATCTCAGTTTTTTATATTGCATGTTCCCATTATTGAATTTCAACAGTGATCCCAGTAAAAAAAGTGGTTATTTTTTATCCTTTGTCACATGTGTCTACTATGTGTACATGCATGTTTTTTAAGAAAACACTGGCTGATTTTCATGAAATATTTTATTTTTGTTGAAAACAAATAATAAAATGTATTTTCTAAAATTAAGTCATAAAAATTTTGCATTAATAATTAAAAAAACACTTTGTATGTGAATTAGATAATTGTAGGGAAAATAAAGTAATAAAACAAATCAATATTAATGATTGAACTTTTCATTATGTAAAGATTTTAACATAATGATAAGATTATGTTGGTGAAACATAAGATTGCAAAGGAGAAACATATTATCTAAAAAGTATAAGGTAAAAAATTAATTTTTTTGAAGATTTTTATGACTAACAAACTTGTCAAAGTATTTTCAAATCATTAATTTTAAGCCTAGTTTGATTTTCATGAACTGAAATATTAATGTGATGTTATTCAATGTTGTTTTTTGAAAAACTATTTCCACCACCTTAAAAGCATACTGTGATTATTGTTTTCGAGCTTATTCGACATCTAAACTTTATTTAATTTTACCGTCTTTGAAAATATCAAAACCTGCATACATTTTAAATTTCACTAAAAATACAAAATTAACCTGATACCACCTTCTTATGTTTTCAATAGACTATGAAAAAACTATTTTTTTGCAGATTATCATGTTGATTACTGCTGTGATATCACATTTTCAAAAAGCATAAGAATTTTTTAAAATTTTTAATAGCTGTTATTGTGAAAAGGTTGGATGTATTACGTGGTGTAATGTACTTTTCTGAACTATTACAAAAATGAAATGTTATACAAACACACACACACACATGTACCATAAATCACACGTGGAATTGGTGCTCATTTTCCATGATTTTTCTATAGCCTATTTTTCAATGAAAATTTGCTGAAAAATTAATATTATTGCATTTTTCCTTAAAAGAATGATATGCATAGGACATATTCTGCAATATGAAACATGTAACCTAATATGATTGTCATGCTGGCAGCAATTTTGAATATGATAAAAAGAAACCTGAATTTTCTTAGGCACTGGATTTTCAGTTTGAAAAAGTAATGTTATTAGCACTGACCTGAATTTGGCACACTGTCCTGAGGCATGAATCCACATGCATCACTAAAACTGATTTTGAGAAATTAGTGAAATTTGTTGTTGATAACTCTTGAAACTAAATTTTTTGGGAAGTATGTGGCCTGTATGTTTTGTTTAGGTGCTATGGGACATTTCAACAATCTTTTATCAAAATTGTTTAAGGAAATTTTGCAGTTATATCTATTAAAATCTTCTTTTATTGTTCATTATAACCATTAATGTATTTCTTATAGGGGAAAAAAGTAACACTCTGAAAGAACTGGTATAGGGTTTCACAGCCTATGTCGCGCACAATGTATGTAAGACTGTAAACATGAATCTTATTATACAGTAACGTAAAACACTGACCTACTAGCAAATTAAACTGAATTTTGTATGAATAAATGATTACATTTTATATACCTTAAACTAAATTTTTTGATTACAAATTCGTAAGATTGGTATACTGTGAAGCGAGGTTTCCGTTCGAACTCAACTGTTCTGTATTTGGTTTATATTCTGACTAAAACATTAACCAATTATATTTAAATTTGGTACTAAGGTACCTTATATAAAGACCAAATGACATGTATAAGATTTCTCCCACTTCCATTTCAAGATGGCAACCTCTGATTTACAATTACGAGTGTAGGCAGTTTTGGGCAAAATGCATTGACTGAATGTTTTGAAATTGGGTACAAAGGTACCTGTATAAAAACAGACATAAGATTTTCCCCCCAAACACTTATGTTTTAGGATGGCAACCACTGATATAACATTGACTAATATACAGTTTTTAAATTTGGTATGGAGATACCTTGTATAATGCCCAAAATAAGTAGGCATAAGATTTTTTTTCATTCATTTTCACGTGAAGATGATGGGCTGTGATTTAATGATGAGAGTGTAGTTGCTGGTATTTTCTGTAATAATGGCTGAACGGCAAGACCTATCATAACTTTGACCACTTCATGGAGAAAGAACATTATATTTCCAATAAAGTTTGTAGTATAACATTTTTTGTAAATACAATGGTTACCAAATAAACTGACAGAAAATGTTACAAGTGCTATTGTTGAATTACTGTACATTAATTAAGAATATACTGTGATGTCTACTGTTTTTTAAAATACTAGTAGTAGTAGTTGCAAATGAAATCGGTGGAACACAAATCAAATTCTATTTATGCAGTATTAATTGTTTCAATTACAGCAATAATTATTCTGCTAGTCATTAAATTGATGACTACCGCAATTAATGAAAAATAGATTTGTTATTAAATAACAGAACTGACCATTAGTAAATCAGTCAAAACAACTGTGCAAAATATCTAAAAATTAATGAGAGGGATTGAATAAATTTAGAGAATTCATTTCAGCCTGTTACCTTCTCCCCAGTGGTCATCCAAATAATTCTACCTTTTTTTCTCTCTCACTAACTGCATTGTATTTTTAAATTGTGTATGTTTTAATTTTTATGGAGACCAAATTAAATTAATGTGTTTTAGAGATTATTCTTGTAAGATAATACGACATAATTTTATGAAGCTGCCTTACATTGGTACAATTTCCCGCTAAATAAAGTAAAATTAGTACACTTATTGGTGAATGACAATTGGGTGTTCCCGGAAAATGGGATGGCCTTGTATTGTCAGTACAGTATGACATGCAAAACACTGGCGGCTTGGCATTAGTTATTGTCCTTTCGGTGCTAGAAGTAAGACATTTGTTGGTAAGAGGGTTTATTTCAATATTGTGTTGGTTATTTTTTTAAATTTTTGTTACAATTTATATTTACTTGACTGACATACAATGTGAAGACCTTTTAAGGGTCTAATCATTGTTAATTTTTAAACACCTCTGCTACTTTTCACTGATCTAAAAAGTTATACCACATGAAATATGACCTTAAAACTCTGTGGACAGTTACGTTCACTATCAGTTAACAATAAACTGAGTCTCTGAACCCCTGTAACATTAATTCAAAAAGAAAGTAGAAATGAAAAACAATGATAGAGTGTAAATAACTTAGTGTTATTTCATCAAGGAGCACAAATAATAGTTTTGCATATTGTCCTAAAAGCAGGACACCTTCCAAATTAATTACTTTGTGATGTGTATACATATGTTTAGAAAATATAAAATTTCCCTCTAACATTGCACACACACACACACACATTATAACAATAATGTTACATAAAATGTGCTTGAAATAATGCCCGCAGCAGTGGCTTGCACATGGTTTGTAAGTTTGACTACAACAAATGTGTCCACTTACTTAACTGTCTGAACTGTTTTCCCTAGTTTCATTTTAATTAGAAATTTTAGTGTTATAGTCGCAAGTACATGGGGTTAAGAACACTGATGTAATTAATACATATTCTTTGGAGGAATTATAAGTATGTATTTTTATACTGAAGACTTAATGATGCAGCCATTGTAAATTTTAAACCATTGCAATTAATTTCAACTGTGAAATGTTTGCTATAAAATTTTGCACTCCAGCTATATGTATTCAAAATATACGAGGGTTGATCAAATATAAACGAGACTGATTTTTTAAAAAATGTATTGCTTACTTACAAATTATTCTTGATACAACTTATTTTTCTACATAGTCTCCCGCACGAGTAACACATTTTTCCCACCGGATTGGAAGTTTTTTAATTCCATCTTTGTAAAAAGTTCTCGGGTGTTCATTGAGCCATTGGAGCACGAAGGTCTCCACCACAGAATCGTCTTCGAAACGCTGGCCTCCAAGCGCCTCTTTGAGTGGCCCAAACAGGTGATAGTCGCAGGGTGATAAGTCTGGACTGTATGGGGATGTTCCATTGGTTCCCAGCCAATTTGATCGAGTTTAAGCCTCGTAGCGTTCGCGAATGTGGTCGGGCATTATCGTGAAGAAGAATGACGTTTCTCGCCGGTTTAGATTTCCTTTTCCTACGAAAAGACTGTTTTGCGGCCTCTAAAACATCGCAATAAAATTGTGCATTTATTGTGCATCGTTGATGGAGGAAATCGATGTGAAAGGCGCCTTGATTGTCAAAAAATACAGTGGTCATTACCTTCCTGGCCGACAATCATGATTTGGCCTTCAGAGGCGCCCTCTCTCCCCTCTTCCGCCACTCCATACTTGCCTGTTTCGACTCGGGAGTGTAATGGTGAACCCATGTTTCGTCACAGGTGACAATCCGGTTTAATAATGCCTCACCATCTCGTTCAAATTGGGTCAATAGTCGCTGGCAAATCTCCAAACGATTCCGTTTGTGAACGTCGGTCAAAATTCGTGGAACCCACCTTGCAGATACTTTGCTGAGTTCCAGGTTTGATGTAACGATTTTTTGAACGCTACCATAGCTTAACTGGAGTTCATCTGCAATAAATCGCAGCGATATACGTCTGTCTTCGTCCAGGAGCTTCGAACAGCATCAATGTTTTCGTCCGTGGACGGAAGTGGTCGGGCGACGATCATGGCTGAGGTTTTCTACTGCTTCCCGTCCTTCGGCGAATTCCTTGTGCCAAGCATAAAAACGCGAGCTCTTGACAGGGTCCTGTCCCTGTATTGAGCCGTCAATCTACGAAAGATTTCAGTCGGATTGACCCCCTCCTTGGCCAAAAACTTAATAATAATTCTCTGCTCCACGGAAACGTGCACTTCACTCTCACTCATTGTATAGTTTTATACTGAAGGGTCCGAACGGAAATGTTGCCCGTCTACGCCCGTCCCAAACCTCCCAGGCTACCTGAAACCCCACCCTTTAGAGTTCAATGTCCAACGGAAAAGTTTTTTGAAAGTCAGTCTCGTTTATATTTGATCAACCCTCGTATATAACCTGCCTTGTATGCATACATTGCATAATAAATCATTTATAAAACATTCTTACACTTACAAGAATTTTAGATATTATTAAAAATAATTTTCTTTATTAATATACACATTTGACATAAACATGAGTGCCATTAAAATACTGGATTTACAATTTTAATACAAGAAACAAATATAGTAATTGTAAAAAATACATTGTATAGACACCAAAGTAACATACATTTAAAGTAGCCTATAGTTATATAATTATGTACAAAATGGATAGAGAGCATTTTCTAACGTATTTTAAAATATGTAATATTGGAGGATTTTGCATTCCATGTTAAAAAAGTTATAAAAGTGAGGTTTAAAAATCAATATTTTTAACAATAACTTGAACCATGATGCGTACAAATCTTATATAATGGTTATAGCATATAATATAAAATCAACATGGACAAGTTTTATTTTGGCTTTTTCCAAAATTACTTAAAATAAATTTTAAAACTGTGTTTTATTTCAACAATAAATTATGTGAAGTCTTAGTTTTTAGAGACCACTTTGAACTAAATTCAATTTCATATTTTGTTGAGAAAAACTGAATTATTTAACCCTTTAGAGTGCATTAAAAGTACAAATATGAGTAAGGACGTTGGAAGACATCCAATGATTTCTTAATGAGTATGGACGTCATGTGATGGTCCATTGGTTATTTTTTTATATTTAAATACTACAATTATTGTGTAAACGGAATACAAGAAGATAATACGATGTTATTTTTTGAAGCCGTTTTACATTGGTACAATTTCCTGCTAAATAAAATAAAAGTATTACAATTATTGATGAATGACAATTGGGTGTTCCTGAAAAATGGGATGGTCTTGTAGTGTCAGTACAGTATGACATGCAAAACACTGGCGGCTTGGTGTTAGTTATTATCCTTTTGGTGCTAGAAGTAAGACATTTGTTGGTAAGATGGTTTATTTCAATATTGTGTTGGTTATTTTTTTTTAAGTTTTTGTTTTGTTATTATTTATGTCATTGCTGCTTATTGTAGATTTGTTATTATCGCTTTTTGTTACAATTTATATTTACTTGACGTTGTTATCTTCAACATGTATCAGATGTTCAATTTACATACTGGTAAAAAATCACTAATGGATTATTGCCTCAATCTGATTAGGCAAATTGTAGAAGTACATTACATGCTTAAAGAAGGTCATGATCCTTGACACACAGTCACAACCTCAAGTACTGAAAGACATCCCTTGCGGCTTACAATGCCATTTTATCCGACCTCTACCAACAAGTAGTGAACAGAAAAGAAAAATTCAAGGGGAGTGTTATGTTTGTTACAACACGAAGACAAAGGAACAAAAAAAGAAAAGACCCTTCCTTTGAATGATCACAGTGTAGTTGCACTGTGTAAATCCATGTTTTGAGGATTTTCACACAGAAAACATAAAAAAATATATTATTTTTCATTTTTATGTATTTTTACAATAAAATATTTAAGTTCTGATTGATTAAACAAAATTTTTTTTACTCTATGTGACCATTTTGATGTTAATATACTACTCACACAGGCCTCAACTCTAAAAGGCCTATGACGTCTTTACTCCTCAAAGGGTTAAATTAGAAATTATGTATAGGGGCACAGTCCTTGCAGTAAAAACTTCATGCTTAATTGAAAAAAAATAATCTAAAATGTAAATACAACTTAATTATTATTACTTTTTTAATTGCTTGATTAATATACTTTTTTATTATGTTAAATTTTAAAATATAGCTAATGTAACACAAACATTTTATTTTACAGACATTGAAAGTTATTAATGATTAATTGTCTACATAAGAAAATGTACACAAATTTCAGTTCTAAATGTTAAGCATAAAATAAAAATACTTACATAGGCACAATATTAAATCTAAACTTATAACTAACCTAGAAATACAGTTCTTAATTATTACATAAATTAACATTTTCCCATCTTTACATACAATTTACATGTAGGTCAAGATAGGCAAATATTCTGTATATTAAAAAAACATACCTACAATTAAAAATATTTAAGTACAGAATTAAAAAAAAAGATTGAATGCAGATTCTGATGGAAACCTGGTATATACAATATATGGAATGTTTACCAAGTATAGCTAAATTTTATAAATGCCAAAAGCTTGTAATTGTATGAGAACTAATTAAAATACACATTTTAATTATGTGTACGGATTATTATGAAAAAAAAAAAAACTGTGCTTGGAGAAACACAAATATCTAAATATTAAGTAATTTTCAGATTATGTTGCAAGACCTGTAACCAAAACGTTGAAGCACAAAAAATTGTGTATTTTTTATAATTCTTTTTATTTAAAATAATAATTTTAAATATACATTTGTGTCATAAAAATAAAAACTTTCTCATAGGGGCACAAAAAATACTAGAAACAAATTGCTATTTTCATCTTTACTCAGTAAATTTATCTCCTAGATAGATAAAAAATAAATCGTCAGAAATATTTATAGATATAGATATTGAAACTGAAAATCTTTGGCAGTTAGAGTAGGTAAAAATGATCTTTATATACAGTTTAATAAAAATAAATTTACAATTTTATTTTTATTTTGCCGAAGTCTTAAATATTAAATTTAGCTGATTGAAATAATTTCTTTAGTACAACTATTTTAAATAATTTATACTCAGTACTAATGCTAAAATTAACACAAAAGAAATAGGCCCTACAAGGGACAAACAAAACCAATGTCCCTCCTAAATACATCTCCTGTTATTTCTTGTTTACAATTCCACTTTCTATCCCCTGAGATCTACAATTTGCCGAATTAAACTCAGCAACTTAACAGGTAATTCAAACTCTCAAGGCAAACGTGTTAACTGTTTTCATTTATTTCAACAAGCCACGATATGATTGGCTTGTAATTGGTTTTCATCCACTCTACATTGCCTTCTGTCTTCTCGATCTGTTGAAGCATTACTTTGTTTGCGCCCTTCAGTTGTGACTTGTGCTGATTGGCAAATTCTATCAGCTGTAACATTTAGAATAGTCAATTCATATTTAATAAAAATCGTTTTTGTAAGGATTTTTACATTCATTAGTCGTAAATAATTTTAGTAAATCTTTTTTTATTGTAATGGACACATGTATCAAACAAAATTTGTTTTAACATCATGTTTTAGGGCTGGTTGTGATGTGGGATTTTGTATATTGCGTGATGCGAGTGCACAAATTTATATTGGTGGTTATAGTAAAAGATCAGTTATTTTATATAGTTTGTAATGATCAGCTGATTTCATTGAACAGCTGATAGGCTATATTATCACAGGTTATGTTATTAGTTTTAGGTTATATTATTAAAAACTAGCTAAGGTAGTTATAGTAAAAGATCAGTTGTTTTATATTAATTCATAATGATCAGCTGATTTCATTGAACTGACTGATAGCCTATAATAAGTTTTAGGTTATGATGTTAAAAACTAGCAATGTTAATTTGTTGTGTTTTCAAACAAATTATCGTAAAACAAAAAAGGAGAGAATTTTATAGGATTTTAATTTTTGGTTCAATATTTGTTTCTTGCTCTGATCTAAAATCTATTAATACTTAACAGTATTAAAATTTAGGCCACAAACATGTTGAAAATGCAGTGTGTGCACATTGATATATTTGCACCTAAAAGATCAATGACTTTTTACGAGTACCAAATCTCTAGAAATAACACTGTTTGATAAAAAAAAATGTTACAAGGAACGTCATATAGGGCTCTCAACAAGTTGCTGATGTCAGAAGACTAAGCTGGTGGATACAGAGAAGTAACCTTCCAACTTTGTAGAATATTTTTTTCTTAAGAGTGCACTTAAAGTTATAGATGGTGACTGACTGTAAATAGCACTCTCATTATCTGTCAAACGGTGACCCACATTGTGGATTATACACAAGTTACCAATAAAATAATTATTTGTATTAATAAATGACATTTTTAATGAAATTCATAAGAATGAAACTAACTGTATTTATTTTGTGCATACCACAGTAAACTCATCTATTTCATGTAGACTTAATATTTACTTTACAATACAATACAGTACATGGCACATAGCAGTGCACGCAACTTTGTTGGGGGAGAATAAGACAGGGCAGAGTGTTCAGAGGAAAACTGCATTAACATCATGCTACCTATCATGAAGCTTACAAGATAATACATGACTAATATGAAATCGATGCCCACCACTTATATTATCAGACCAATGTTTTTGTAATTGATAAAAAAAATTGTGGTTGAAAAAGGTCACTTGCTTAGCTACTGGTATTCTGTATTGTATAGTGCTTTATAATGCAACAAAGTTTGTTCCAACTTATTATTTTGGAAACGCTTAAGCAGTTGTTACAAAGTATGAAAAAAATGTTTGCTTCAAAATTATACAACTGCGATATTTAATTATATTTTTTATGATAAAATGTTGTTTATTTTTTTCCTAATGTTTATTAACAATCCTTTATTATATATTTATATAATTAGTAGAGTTTATATAGTTTACTTTGCCCTTTTTATCCATTGCAGACTACAATCAACACAACCCGGTGGATAATCAGGAGTTTACTACAATAAAAATTTTAAAAAAAACCACGCTTGTTGTGCTAGGTTTATTTTAAACCAAATATATGATTTTATAAAATGTTATTAAATAACTTTACAATTAAATACTTACAGTTTTAAGTTCAAATTCTGTTGTCATCTTGCTGGTAGTCAGCTGTATGATGTGGTTGATGGTAAACAGTGTACCTCCGAAACTAAAACAAACAAACTGAATGACTGAAACTATTCTTGAACAATCTCAAAACAAATGGAATTCACACACTACCACATGCTTTTACTTGCTGTATTTTTAAATATCAGGTGCAACATATTGTAAATAGTTCGTTTTAAACCAGCAGTGTAGCATTTATCACACAAGAATTGTATTCGTAGTACTGTTATGTTAATAGTACTTGCATACTAATATTTTGAAATATTGTTATGCTTATTTTGAACTAAAGAACTTTACATAGCCTGTGGAGTTATTTTAGTGCCAATGGTTAAGCGCAATCTATATTCTGGAAAGGTTAAACCTATTAGGTAACTGACAATGACAAACCTAGATATTTTTGTTAGCAAGTATATATTTTCTCGTATACTATCAAATTTCTATTTTTAAGTAGAAAGTATATATTTTCTCGTATACTGTCAAATTTCTATTTTTAACTAATTCATAAATTCCAAACTAAATCAGATATTTAAAAAAAGGGAGAGTTAACAGTTTAGAAAGTTTATAAGTAAAAATAGTTTTAATCCACTATAAAGCTTAATTACTTTTTCCTGCTTTTGACCTTGAAATAATTAAAATTACCTGTAAAGGTCGAAAATGGTGCCGAGTAGTAGAACTTTATAATGGATTAAACGGTGGTGCGTTAAAAAACCTTTATTTTAAAAAAGAAATATACCATAACCTAACTGACACGGTTGTTGGTCCTAACACGGTCATGCGTGATCTTTAATGTATATTACGATACGGAAAAACCGTGACGGGTAACAGGTAATCATATTATATTTCTAAAAGTTTGTTTTTGTTTATTTATTTGTTATTCAATCACACTTTAACTACTGGACCAATTGAGATTAAATTTGGTATGAACACGGTTTAGGTACCTGAGATAAACACAATACTATTCCAGTTTAATTGAATAATAGTGACTTTTTAATAATACTGTATTTTATTAAAATATGACAGGACCCTGTTTTAGAGTATCGAGTAGCAAAAATGTATATTTCTTGGCCGAAAACCATAAATCGTATAATATTGTAAATAGAAATATATTAAAATGAAATGATCTATTCTGATTTTGAAAATCGACTATAAATTTTATTGCCTACATTATAATTGTAGGCAAAGCCGCAACGGGTAACAGCTAGTTATTTATAAATCTTAACATGTTTGACTTCCACATAGTTAGACTCAAATTTCAAAACATTTCAGAAAGACAAAATCTTCAGATTTATTGCACCTGTTACCTTATATTAAATTTGTCTCATAAAAAAAATTTTAAGACACACACTCTTGGTTTCATAAATTTATCATAAAAATTCAGACCCATTATTTTGAAAGAAAAAATATGTCTAACAGATGTTTTTCCACAGTTCAAATTCATACTTAAAACACTTTTACATATATTGCGAAGATATCAAGAGACTTTAAAATAATGCAAATCATTTGATCAGTACTCACTATTCTTTAACACGTTTCCATTGGTCCCTGATGAAAGCAAATGCTAAAGGCTGTCCAATCACATTGTTTGACACTGCTGCGAAAACTGTTGTAGCATCTTGTTTCCTGATGCCAGAATTTTTAGACACAGCTCGATCTAAATACCTGATGATGGAGAATAAATTTATTAAGCAAAACTGTACCAACTGAATAAGTAGAAAAAATTGCTGTCTAGAATTCTCTTGCAACAATGCTTTTAATAATATTTTCTGATATGTTATCATAGTTGCTATGTTTTAGCCCATCAAAAAATGTTTATTATTAGGTACTGAAAAGTAGACGTATCTAATTTCACGTGTTTAACTGTTATATCCATATAATTTTTGTAGGAAAGGAAAAACACACCAACTTATTAGCACACTCAATGCAGTAACAAATAAAATCACTTTCTACTGTTATCTGAGTGAAATTAGATGTCTTCTATTTATAACTTATATAAAGCTTCTTTATTTTGATACCAAGTAACCTAAAATAATTTTTGTCACTGTTAATTTAATTACTGTTTCAGTATAATTTGTTTCTAAACCAAAAAAATACTGACAACCCCAGTAAAGCTTTTAAAACTTGAAATTTTGTTATTAATTTGTGATTTCCATGACCAAAGAGTAGGAAGAATGTTTGCATATTGTCCTCTTTGTTTTTATCACTCACCTGCTCAATATCCAAGTTTCCCTGCTACAGCCCATCGCATGAAGGAGTAGACTCTTCTCAGAGCCGACATTGGTCCTGAGGTACCTTTCCCATGCAAAGTCCCATTCTGGCTGGCCTCCCTCTCTCAGGGCTGTGCAATAGAAGGTACTCTTCAAATTAGGTGAGATCCTGAAACAATCAAAGTAAAATTTCTAATTTTATTACATAATCTGAATATATAATATCAACTGGTATGAAAAACACCATGAATCGCAAATATATATATTTTTTTGTTTCTTCTTCTTTAGGTTTTGTTTCCATTTCAAAGCTCGGCAGTCATCACTGCTACTTGCACTTTTGATATTGCTTACTTAAATACTAAAAATAAGTTCTTTCCTTAAGTGGAATAAAAAAATTTCTCCCAACACTTTTCTTTCCTTGAATTTATCCTAATATTAATATCTGTAGTACATTATTTATATCTTCTCTCGTTACATGGCCTAGATATTGCAATTTTCGTTTCTTAACAGAAAATAAAACTTACTTTCTTTTTTTTTCATTCTTCCCATCACCTTTGTTTTAGTTAGTTTTTCGTACTTACCTTTAATATTTCCAAACAATAAAATCAAGCTATTGGGCAGCCTTTATCAATAGCTAACTACAGCAGTATTATACAACTATTATATCAACTTACGGATTGTGTTTGTCTGGTTGTGGAGATGATTTCCAGTTTTGGAAGTGAGTAATGGCATTACGTACACAATCCTCATAGCCTAGCAAGCATGCCCATTTGAGCACTTCAAGGCGTTTATACACTTGCAGCTGATCGTCGGATGACCTGTCTGATGTGCCAGTTTCATCGTATAACTTTTTCATTATATTTAGTAAGTACACCTGGAATATTATAAAATTTAAATTAATATAATGGTAATATTTATTATATGGTCAAATACATGAAAATATACCAAAATATATGAGATGTTTTGAAGTACCAGGTTTTTTAACAGGATGGTTCTGTTATTTATTGTCTAAACTCTAGAAGAGAAAATTCTATTCCATGCAAATATAATTTACTATTAATTCCACCACTTTTTACTTGCTACTATAGTAACATACTTTCTCTTGTCTTATTACAAACATAGAAATTTAGTAGATACATGTAGGCCTAACAGTAGATGACAAAATATATATTTCTTTTATTCAATCACATTTTTAACTTTACAAGCATACATCACACTGATACAAATTAACACAAACGATATTGCACTTCACCACTCAGTCAGATTAGAGTGAGAGAGTTAATATTTATACAATGAAAGATAAGACAAATGACTCTCTCTCTCTCTCTCTCTCTCTCACACACACACACACACGCACACACAGCGATGCAAATGTTCTCCAAGTGGAATGTCATTTGAATTGGCCTGTACAATGATATGTGAATGAAATTTATCATCTGGTTTATAAAAAATATAACTTAAATAAAATTGCACATAACCTACATATTAGTTGGAACAATAACACAGCACACAGTTGTTAGAAGAAAACACAAATGACTAATTACTATTCTTATTTTCGAGTAAACTAATCCATAATTCCATTAAATACAATTATTACTTTTACTATTGGTAATATAAATATTATATGGTTTTATAACAAAACAAAATTAAAAATTTAAGTGCTATAATGAAAATAAAAAGGGAGTTTTGTGTGCAAAATGTTTTTGGATAGTAATAGCGCTTTGTCAAATTATTAACATTGTGCACATGTCATCAAATTCTTAACAGATGCGAGGACCAGATACAGACATAATTTAGTCACCTTAAAGTTATCATATCCTCCGGTTTTGACTAACATAGTATGTAAGTATGTGAATGCATTAAAAGCTGCTTTCCAGGGCAAGTAATCCAACTCTTGATGGAGATACCGAGTGACATCCAATGCTACAGAATAGTTCAATGCTCCTGCTCGAGCGAGGTTTAGAGAATCACTGATCAGCTGTGCTCGATTAATCACTCCTAAAATTAAAACATATAAATACGAGTTCAGATAACAAAGATAACATGGAGATATTTTTTATTTATTTTATTTTAAGGTGAAAAGCACCTTGAGGCTATTATCGTCTCCATAAATGTAAGTGTGAGAATAAAGTGTTAAAGTCGTAAGTGTAGTGTTTTAAGTATAAGTGTGTGTTAGACTCGGGTACAGCGAGGGACATGTAAACCCTTTCAATAGGTGCAGCTAGTTTGCACCCCCATACAGGAGATAACATGGAGAAACAAAATTACGAAGGATGACACTGAACTGTGTTTATAAACATATCTCACCATCTAATAACCCAGTCATTCTTTTCCTGAAAAGCTATATAGAAATCAGCTCACACCGAAAATAATGGTCCAAATCATAGTTATGAATAGTATAAAATACAAACAGTACACACACACACACACACACACATATATATATATATATATATATATATATATATATATATATATATATATATATATATATATATAGGTGTTTCAGGAAGAAACGGAAAGAAATTCAGGATGAGTTCTACCCGTAAAAATGTAGAAAAAAGTTTATATAAACATGGGTCCAGAAATGCTTTATTAGCGAGTTACAGCTGGCAAAAAACTTCACCACGATTCCTGGAAAAAGAGTGAAATTAAGCAACTGAAATTCTAAGAACCTAAATATTAAGAGGTAACCTTGACGGTTTCTTCTGGTTTTTGACCTGACAAATTGAATAAAACTGTTCTCAGAGCTGTAAATCAAGTAGTTTTTTAGGAAAGTGGTGTTAAACGCAAAAGTCAGAGCCAAAACTACACATTTTTTTACGTTTGGCCAACAATTACTCTGTTATTTTCATAATAAACAAATAAAATTTTTAAATAAAACTTGTAAAAAATTTAATTCTTAAAATTATAAATAGTCAACTATAAAAAAAAAGAAATTAAAAAAAAACGAATTTTCATTAACATCAAAATATTCACCAAATATTGGGAAAAAGACATTAATTAATCAAACATAAAGCACAATACCTTTTATATTCGAGAATATCTAGTGATTATTTTTTTATTAATTAAATAGTAAAAAAGCAATATTTAAATTGTAAAAACCATATTAAGCACTTATAACAATTGTTCAAAATGTCTATCAGATTACTATTAACACAGTAATGTGCTCATCTGTTTACTGAGCTAAATTCCAGTACTGAAAAGAATACAAAAATAAGTCAGAATATTTTTTCTGTTAGATGATATCTAACATCTGTCTGGGGAGCAATGGTAGGTCACTGTCGAGTAACATACACTGTATTTTGTTTGCACAACTACTATTACCAAGTTTTTTTTGTAAAAATAATGTTTCTTTTTACTCTAATGTAAAAATTTATTACAAATATAGCCAGCAGAGTATAAAGTATTCTAAATTATTTAAGATGTCATAACTAACCTATTTGCCTGAACCTGTTTGGATCCATGAGATGTTTGGTAAGCAACCTCCAGTTCTCTACATCGTAGTTGACTCTATAAAAACCTGCATAGAAAAATATTCTTTATAATTTGATTACAATACAACATACATTAACAAAATAATTAGTGGACCTAAACCATCCCTATAATTAACAAAATACACAATTACAGGATAAACATGTTTTTAAAAACCTAATTTTAATACAGTCTATCTCACTATAACAGACTTTTGATTAGGGGTTTGCAGGGCCCCGAATTTTATGGATCGAGTTGGGCCATTTGAAAAGCTTGACTTTGGTACGGGCCAAATAAATATTAACTTTAATATTTTTAGACAATTGTGTACACAATACACATACATATTTTCATTGCCAAATAGACAAATAATATAAACAAAAACAATTTTAATTACCATCAAAGTATCTAACCACTTAATCGTATTCTATTAGCATACTAAACAAAGTTAACTGTTTTTGACCTCTTAGTGAGCACAATACTGTCGGTTTATTTATTGTGATGTTACAGTAAGGCAGGAATAAAAATTACAGTCAAAACCACATCAAATTGGCACTATCTACAATAGATAACACATTGGATACTTCTGCAAGTCAATATAATTGGCCAGTGGCAGTACTCAAGATGACTTTGGCGTGCCAATGTAATTAGCCTATGGTGGTATTCAAACAACCTTTAAAGTTGATTATATCAACTAGTGGCGGCCAAAGAATTAAATATGAAATGAAGAAATTTTAATTCTGATTTTTTTAAACTCAGACCTAACTAACAATGTGATGGATTCCCCATTTAACCATTTAGCCTGACCCGAACACTGAAAAAAACCTGATATGAACTCTAAAAATTCAGCCCGCAGTCCTCTACTTTTGATATAACATATTCGGTCAGAGAACTACAAAAATAGGGCACTTACATTTTAACGTGGCTCGTAATTATTACTGTATGCTTAAACAGTGAGCACACATTACATAAATCACTACTATACTATCTTGGTTACATCATAAATATCAGAGGTTTATTTATCTAGCAATACTCATCAAACTTTAACTTAACATTAAACAAATGTATATTAATGAAGTATATTAATATTAATAAAAAATATTACTTTGGTGATCTGAATCACCAAAATTGTGATCATTTTACAGCAAATATGAGAAAATTATCATATCTCAAATATCATGTCCAAAATGGATATGTTGCATTCAAATTATGTCAAAAACTCATAACGTATCCCTAATGAAATTTTGATGGGTACTTTAAATTTATTACTTTTTGAAAATAAAGAAAATAGTTTTCACCCACTAAATATTGATCTGTTTTGAAAATTTAGCTAATTGAGTATATACTATATAACTAAAACCTCGAACTAAAATTTCATTATCTAGTTATTGTTAGATTTTTTTTGGAAATCTAATCAATCTGTCAGGTGCTGAACTATATCATTTTACAACGACTGACCGCAACCAAATGGGGGGCTACACAGGATGTGCTCGTGACTGCTTATAAAACATATGTTAGGCCTGTCATGGAGTATGGCAGTGAAGTGGGTTCCTTGTCTTCTGCGGCTAGTCTGTCTAAATATGACGTAGTACAGAACAACGCCTTGAGAACCATCACTGGCGGAGCCAAGTCAACTCCTGTAGCGGCATTGCAGTTGCAAACGGGTCTGGAAACCCTAGAGTCCCGTAGAGATAAGGCAACACTCAAATTTTGGGAGAGGGCTAGAAGAATAGACAATAATCATTGGTCAAATTACAGACATGCAACTCAGCGGCTCAAGACGCAGCTCTCTCCTTTAGAGCATGCCGAGAGACTAATAGAAAAATACCAGCTACCAGCAGGAGATGCCGCACCTGTTAAAAGTTACACGGTAGTTGTTAAGGCATTGCCAAACATACGCCTAAGCCTTCAAAACCTAAACCCAGAGTTGAACAAAGCGGAAGTAAACCCCTCAGAACTGAAGATCTATGCCTTAGAAACCATTAATAATATCTACCCACCTGAGGAATGGTTACATATATATACAGATGGCTCTTATACTCTGGAGGCAGGAGGAGCGGGTGCGGGATGGCACTGCCACCTGTTCGAGGGATCGTTGGCGGTTGGAAGGGGAACCACTAACTTCGACGGTGAAATGAATGCCATTTACGAAGCGACCTGCAGGTTGCAGACATTGTCACTGACTCCGCATAGGTTGGTTGTCTTTGTTGACTCTCAGGCAGCAATTGTGGCCCTGAGTAGCAATTCCCCAACGGACTGCCTCCGCACTGTTCGATGTCGTGCCAGATTGGCTGAACTCATTTCGGAGGGCTGGATTCTTTGGATCCAGTGGATTCCTAGCCATGTGGGAGTTCCTGGCAACGAGAGGGCAGATGAACTTGCAAAAGGGGGCGTTATCGAGCAACCAGCGATACCTGTGACTCTTGGTGCTGCCCACAACCTGATAAACAGTGCCATTGACTCCTATTCAAAGGCAACCCTGAAGGATCAAAGCAAGGGGAAAAGGTGGGAAAGCCTCGCCTCAATGGGACCCATTTCTAAAAATATGGAGAGGCCTGCTGCTGTCGCCCGATTCCGTCTAGCTACCGGACACGATTATCTCCAGACACACTTACACCGCATTGGAGTGGTGGGGGACGATATCTGCCCATTATGCCGATCAGGCAGAATGGATGGCGAGCATCTGATGTCCTGTGTGGAGTTGCGGAATGCGTCAGGGGAGATCACTGAGAGATACTGGGAGGCTCGTTGTCGAATGGCTGAACAGCCGAGGACAGGCGTAGGCTAAAGTAAAGTAAGTTATTTATTCTTTAGGTTAATTCCTGTTACCTTTATTTTTATTTTTTAAGGCAGTTGTGTTGTTTTTTTTGTGTGTTAAATTTGTGTTAAACACAAATTTTCCCCAAGCTAACTTCCACACTCCCACTTCCCTCTATAGATTGAATTCTGGGAAATTCTTAAACAATTATAGAAAATATTATATCCCCTTAATTTATCCCTTTGGAGAATTAAATCTGGAAGATGCTGAAATACGTTACATTATTTGTGTTTTAGTAAATTTACGTTGCTTCAAGAAAATCTTGTACTACTTGTTCTTATGCAAACATTTAAACTACCTTTTTATTACTTTAGGATATCAATATGGGAAAATAATGACATATTTGTTTCATCGTTTGTATTTTAAAGGAGCCTATTTATTTTTGTTGTTTCAAAGAAATCTGACCACAAAAATGTTTTCTCAAGCTAACTTTTATGCACCCTTTATAAAGGATTCTGGAATATATTGAAATATCTGTGTAATTATTTGTGTTTTAGAGAATTTTTATTTAGTTTTAAGAAACTCTTATCAAATATTTTTTCCAATGCAAATTTTTGAACCTTCAATTTACCCTTTTTGGGGATGAAATTTCGAAAATTCTAAAAATAAGTGTTTTATTATTTTGTGTTTTAGAGTACATATGTTCAGTTTAAAAAATCTCACATAAATATATTTTCCTATGAAAACTTTTACACCTTCTTTTATCAACTTAGGGGGTGAATTCATAAAAATGCTAAAATTCATTTTCACTATTTCTGTGTTTCGGTATAATTTTTGTAAGTTTCAAGAAAAATCAGACCAAAGAAATATTTTAATATAAAATTTTGCACAGTCTTCCTCCCCCTTTTACTATTTAAGGAATGAATTTGGAAAAATGCTAAAATATGTGTTTCATTATTTTGTGTTTTAGAGTATTTATGTTAGGTTTCAAAGAAATTTGTCTAAAAACATATTTATTCCAATAAAAATACTGTTGGGTACCCCTACCCTTTTAATGGTTGAATTTTATAAAATCTTTTCTTAGTGCATGCTCGCGCCTCGGTGGTCTAGTGGATAGCATACTAGGCTTTCACCCCGTGGATCCGGTTCGATTCCCGGCGAGGGCTTGGCATTTTCATACACTGTAAATCATCCCACCGTCTGCATTAGCCCAAGTGTGCACAATAGTCGGACGTTAAACACAAAATATATATATATATATATATATATATATATACACACACACACACACACACTCACACATGTTCACACATATTTTACTTGCATTTGGCTTTATTTTCTAATCCAACTTTGATTTGGCATCTTACTAATCACTTTTTTGGTAACATCTCTGATGTTCCCCAAATGTACATCAGACTAAAGTAACCTGACTATTTTGATATAATTTTTATTCATATTAAATTAGTTTCTTTACTTTTTTGTCAAAGAGATTTCCTTTTTGTTATTAATCCTACTTTGTTCTAAAGAGAAAATATTTTTAGTAATCTATCTACGTTATACAATACGATTAGAAACATAGAAATAAACAAATAATACTGTCTGATGCTAATTTTGTTAATGATATGAATACATAAACAATGCAGCTTATGACCATGTTAAAAATTGAAAATTAAAAATTATAATTATAGCAAACATGGATCCTGAGTTATTTAAATTTTTATGTTCAAGTTCAACTATAATTGAAGACAAAAACTCACCTGTCTGCTGCACATTAAATATGACCCAATGATGTCCCTCTGCTTCCAGATCCACAGTTATACTTGTCTCGTTATTCTTAAGCCAAGCTTTAGTTTCTGTACTTTCAAAATCTGGTTGTGGCAGGCTGGTGTATGTCAGAGGTACCCACCACAGGCTGTTGTTTGTGTCAGTTGTATTGCCCAGCATAAATCTTTTCTGGAAAAATTAGCGATACATTTTGTAAAAAATATTTGATTTCCAAGTGTCCATATATGGTGTGATAAATGAGTCTGGAATGAACTTGCTAACTTTTAAATAATAACATAAAAACATTAAATTCTACAAATTATTATTGGTTATAGAGTAAACTATTTTTCTCTGCAGTTAATGAAAGGCGTTAACCTTTGAAGTTAGAAATAATACTTCAGTGACAATTAATGTTGAGTTTTAACTAACTGAAGATATAGTTTTACTAAAAACAATGCCACAAATGGACTGAAGTAAATAGTTGATTCAGTAGTAAGTAATTATTGTTCAATGTTTTAAAAATATATAAATCATAGTACAGATCAAACAAAAAGTTATTCTATTACAAGTCGAGCCAATACTTAGTGTGCTGTTTACAAATCAATTTTTCGTCAATCAAGGTTTCATTAAGTTACATGTTTGCTAGCCCACTTTCATAAATGTATATTTCATTGTATAATATACAGGTTGATTCAGGAGCAACTGGCATAACTTCATGAAGTGGGTAAGGATCTAAAAATAATCAAAAATATTCATATAAACATATGTATATAAACACTTCATTTTCCCACTAGCCGCCATTTTGTTTTTTAACAAGCTACTTTATATCTCCAGAACATTTTGACCAATAAAATTAAAAATTAACGTGTTTTTTTACCTGGCAGATGCCTTATGGGACAAATAACTAACTTCATATAATGACCTGTTTTAAAATGGATAATGTTTAAAATTTGTAAACCAAAATAAATCAATAACGGTAAATTTTACTGACATACATCTTAGCCCTTTTAATTTTGTATTGAATAGTATAATTTTTAAAACTATTTAGCCAATAAAACAGCAAAGTTATGCAAGTTAGTCAGTCACAGCACAAAACCATGGTATAATGCATTTATTCTGAATAGACAGTATGGACTCTTTTGCTTATTATTAGGACCCCATTGCTTCCCAAAGTTGTGCTGGTTACGCAAAAATCACCCTGTATAAACACTGACAATCGTTATTCCTACTATTTCTTTACAAATATTTCAAATAATATTTCCGAGTGAAGCTCAGCCACCTGGTACTATTAAATGTTGACAAAATTATAATAAATATAACATATACAAGTCTTGTAAAATATAAATGTAAGAAATTAGTGAAATAATTTACTGGAATCCTGCTGATGTTACTTAACAAATGTTTTTATTTAAGCCCATAATTCTAAAAAAATGTGACATTTCCTTATCAGTAGGTAAACAGTTAAAATTATAAATGCAGGGAATGATTTCCTTTACAAGAATGCTTTGAATGTTTAGACTGCTCAAGAATAGACAGAATTTTAGCCTCTAAAAATAAGCCCTAAGTATCTTCAATACATATTATTATTAATGGGCTTAATGTACTTTCAAATAGTTTCAACCAATTTTACTGAACAATCTAAGACTGCATATGTACCTGGGAAACTTCAGCAGTTTTCCTATTATACTGTCGTGTAACCGTGATCAAAGGGAAACCAGTCTGCAAAGTCCAAGTGTCCATGATCTCTTTCACAGTCATCGATTGGTCAAGGACATCCTCTTCATGTGCCTGCTCGGTCAGGACTTGCCAAAGGTCGTCCTGAGCAGCGCTGGAATATGCCCTGGAAACAACAATTTTGTATTAATAACATAAATCTATCAAGTTGATATGCCACTTTTTTCAAGAATCAACAGAACTAACACATTTTTTATTTTTACAGAACATTTTTTGTAAAGAAATTTTTTGGAGAAATAAATGAAATTCCGTTTTGGTGGACTTGAACAGTACAAACTCTTTATACAACAGTACTTCTAAATGTTTCAGCACCATTAATAAATAGTTCTTTACAAAAAACTTCTTCATAAGGTAATTTAAACATTTATAAAATTGATCTTTAAATATTACACATTTTTTCCCAACAGAACAACTGAGGTTTCTATGTGCTACGTGTGCACTACAAACCCTGAAATAATAAAGAATGATTACTTTTTCTTTTATAGCTTGTAGGATTCAAGAATTGTATTCAAAAATTTGGTAATTTAAATAAAAAAAAAAACATTGATTAACTAAATATGAAGGGAAGAAAGATGAATATACTTACCATTTTTCTATATAGCTGTCTGAATTAACCATTTTTAATTACTAACCAAGAATATAAAAAATTTTAATAAAGTAAAAAAAGACTAAATAGAATATATAAATAGGAAAGAGTTATTTACAAAAAAATACAAGCAGTTAAGTAGCTTCAACACATTACAGCGCAGCCAGTATCTGGCACCGCTGGCAGGATGTGCCACTGTAGAGCAATACAGAAAAATTTGTTAAAGAAGAACACTGCTTATTATAAAACAATAATAATTATCCTGAACGAATATATAATGATGACAACTGCTTAAAATGGAAAAATTATTTTATTTTAACATAATCGCTGAACTTAAAATGCAATGCACAACTAAATTTTTGATTAAAATAGAACAGAATTAGACGAAGGAGAAAAAAATCAAAAAGTTGACAATTTCAGAAAATCATATAATTCGCAAATGTTATTTTCCCCCTCAAAGTCCATATACAGTTTATATACAGTAACTCAGTCTCAAATCTGTAGCTTTGAATTGTGCAAGTTCAAAAAAGCAGCAGACTGGCCAGTGCTTACCACCTTACAAATTAGTTGACTTAAAACTAATAATCCTTATTATAAAAAATGTTCAGAAAATCTGCACACTTGTTATTAAGACTTAAAAATACAACAGTGCTGCTTTTAACTATTTGCAAGCATGATGATATATCAACACACTAGTTTTTTTTACCATGTTGTTCCCCTACACATTCTAGTTCTACTAGTGGTTGACGGTTATACCCGCATTGGTATAGAACCGTTTTAGGCTAATGTAGGAGTGTTTTCTTATTATTCTTATTTAGCAATGTGTAAGCCCAGCCAATTTCTGACTTCTATCTGCGAATAATGTCATTCCCATGCTGTCCCTTGTCTGTCCCATGTTGATATCTACTACTTGATGTATGTCTATATTTCGTGCAGATGCATGCTTTGAAGCATATCACACATTGAATGATTACGCATAATTATCACTTGTACTATTTTGTTTTTATTTTTAATGTGTAATAAAAGTAATCAAGTTTGTTATACATTTTGATTTTATTTCATCTGCATTACAGCATACTAATTTTCAGAGGTAAATTACTGGATAAAAAAAAATTATAAGATGGGTGTCTTGTAAACATTTAAAGTAAAATTACAAATATTAATAAAATGAATATAAATTATTCTTAAAAATGGAATTTGTTTTTTTTTAATGAAAAATGAACAAAGCCAGAAAGCTGATGATAGAATTATTCACAAGTGTATGTTTGTTCTGAGAGCTAATGATGGATATATCAGCACAAAATGTTTTTTTAAAATTAAAAAAAAAATATTTAAGGTACAAATCCAATTTTCCATGTGTTTTGAACAGGTACTGAAGTAAAAGACATGCTTAAAATGAGTAATATTTTTTGACTTTTTGCGATTTCTAATTGTGCATACACAGTTATTAAGCTCAGCTCATGAAGGTTGTATATACGAGGGTTGATCAAATATAAACGAGACTGATTTTTTAAAAAAATTATTGCTTACTTACAAATTATTCTTGATACAACTTATTTTTCTACATAGTCTCTCACACGAGTAACACATTTTTCCCACCGGATTGGAAGTTTTTTAATTCCATCTTCGTAAAAAGTTCTCGGGCGTTCATTGAGCCATTGGAGCACGAAGGTCTCCACCGCAGAATCGTCTTCGAAACGCTGGCCTCCAAGCGCCTCTTTGAGTGGCCCAAACAGGTGATAGTCGCAGGGTGATAAGTCTGGACTGTATGGGGATGTTCCATTGGTTCCCAGCCAATTTGATCGAGTTTAAGCCTCGTAGCGTTCGCGAATGTGGTCGGGCATTATCGTGAAGAAGAATGACGTTTCTCGCCGGTTTAGATTTCCTTTTCCTACTTTAAAAGACTGTTTTGCGGCCTCTAAAACATCGCAATAATATTGTGCATTTATTGTGCGTCGTTGATGGAGGAAATCGACGTGAAAGGCGCCTTGATTGTCGAAAAATACAGTGGCTATTACCTTCCCAGCCGACGATCGTGATTTGGCCTTCAGAGGCGCCCTCTCTCCCTCTTCCGCCACTCCATACTTGCCTGTTTCGACTCGGGAGTGTAATGGTGAACCCATGTTTCGTCACAGGTGACAATCCGGTTTAATAATGCCTCACCATCTCGTTCAAATTGGGTCAATAGTCGCTGGCAAATCTCCAAACGATTCCGTTTGTGAACGTCGGTCAAAATTCGTGGAACCCACCTTGCAGATACTTTGCTGAGTTCCAGGTTTGATGTAACGATTTTTGAACGCTACCATAGCTCAACTGGAGTTCATCTGCAATAAATCGCAGCGATATACGTCTGTCTTCGTCCAGGAGCTTCGAACAGCATCAATGTTTTAATCCGTGGACGGAAGTGGTCGGGCGACGATCATGGCTGAGGTTTTCTACTGCTTCCGTCCTTGGCGAATTCCTTGTGCCAAGCAAAACGCGAGCTCTTGACAGGGTCCTGTCCCCGTATTGAGCCGTCAATCTCTTAAAGATTTCAGTCGGATTGACTCCTCCTTGGCCAAAAACTTAATAATAATTCTCTGCTCCACGGAAACGTGCACTTCACTCTCACTCATTGTATAGTTTTATACTGAAGGGCCCGAACGGAAATGTTGCCCGTCTACGCCCGTCCCAAACCTCCCAGGCTACCTGAAACCCCACCCTTTAGAGTTCAATGTCCAACGGAAAAGTTTTTAGAAAGTCAGTCTCGTTTATATTTGATCAACCCTCGTACAATACAGGCTGTTTTATCAACATGTAAGATTATGTAATGACAGACCATCTCTCAGTGGTATGAAGATTGTTGAAAACGAAATGATTTCACTGGAACAAGTATGATTTTTTCAGCAGAATTCAATATGGTCATATATTTTTAAAATTCAGAGCGATCATTATAATTTTTAATTAGAGGTTTGCCACAAATTTTGTAATACAAAATATAGCAATAACAATAATATTACCCTTAGTTCATAATATCATTTTAATAACAAGGGAAAATTGATGATAACTTCCTAAGTTAAAGAACTTTATTTTTCACTATTAGAAACTTACCTCTTGAGCAAATACTTTGTTAGACCTCTCTTGAACACTTCCGTGGTAAGGAAATGATCCATCATTCGTATCACAGACGCACCTGCACAAATATCACCGCTCAACTTTTCTCCATGAACTAAATTTAATTAGTAAATAGAAATTCCAGGTTTTACCAAACTATCATTTGAATTTGAACCACAGCAATGTTCACAATTTTTGATCTGATTTTATTAAAACTTAATACAAAATTTATTTTAGTAAAGCTTTGAAAATTTGTAACCTGAACAAAATCCATTCAACTGCTACAAAATTATGGCCACTAAAAGTGTAAACACATTCAAAACATAATCTTACACTTATTTCTTAAAATCTAATTTCATTATAGTAATAATTTTTAAAATATGCATAAATAAGCATTTTATATTTTTAAATTTCAGAGAATATAGGAAAATTAAACTAATAGAGGTCTCATTTTCATAATTTAAATGACTTTAAAAGTCCATTTTTCACATTATAAAAGTAACTACTATTTACAAATTAACTTCCATCACATCAGTGAGACAGCTAGGTGTCAACTGATTTCCACATTATCAAAATCTGTACGATTAGTGCTTTGGTAAACTTTTTCAAAACATTTTGAAATTGTAACAAAAATTAATCTTTAACATTGATAGCTTTTTAAAAAAAGTATCATTTTGTGTGCTAGAACTTAAATCACTGTTGTTAAAATTTGTCTTACCTTTTCCATAAGAAATGGTGTCAAAGATTTCATCGATTTCGCTGGGATGGTTAACTTCTACAGAGATTGGATGTGACGACTTGTAGACATCAAGAAGGAACACACTCTGTAGTTCTTGTACAACAAACTGGTCCATGATCTTCCAGCTGGGCTCGACCTAGACAAGGGGTAAAAGTTTTGTACTTTTGTAATCTATTGCTGATTTGTACTGTTTACTAATCCAACCATGGCTCACAGAGCAGTGGCTTGTGAGTCATGAAAGAAGAAAGACCAGGACTAAACAAAAATGTTATCAGTTAAACACATTAAACCATTAACCCCCTCAAAATTCAAGAATAAATTCATATGCCCTGCCTAATTTCTTGGAAATTTTGGATATTTTAAAGAAAATTGAATTTAAAAAAACTAAAAGTAGGTTATCATTTACATGTTGTGGACTTAAAACCAATTTATAAACAAAAACATTATCAATATATTTGGCCAATTATCAGACTGGGTTGTACAACAGTTAAGCTATCTGCATATGTGTGTGTGTGTGTGTGTGTGTGTGTGTGTGTGTGTGTGTGTGTGTGTGTGTGTGTGTGTGTGTGTGGTGTGTGTGTGTGTGTGAGAAATATCTGTATTTTAGTTTTCTTGATAGCATTACACTGTGAAAATGGCTATCATTAAGTGTTGAAGAACTAGCTGTCTATAGTAAATACAAGCCAGAGGATAGGTGATGCTCGACACACTTAGTAACTCTACACATACTCAGAAAACATAGTTAACGAACACTAGACGCTGACCAAAATTTGGCCTTCACAGCTGATAAAACAACATGCATAACAATTAAAAAACCAGAATGCACATGCCCTAGCCATTAGGCTTGGTGTGGAGGAGTGGAAATGGAACGTTGACATTCATGCTTCCAATGCAGGTGGATGTTATTCCATCCCTCTATCTTGTTCACTTTGTTTCTCATCCTTGTTTGAGTAAGATTAAAAATCGAGCAGTGCATAAATTTGGAATTCCTCATGAAATTAAAAAAAATTTCAACTGCATTTTTTAAATTGTTAAAGGAGGTGTTTGAAGATAATTGCACCTCACGAAGTCAAATTTTTAAAGGGCACAAATGATTTTTGGAGGGTCAGGAAACATATGACATCAAGAACTGATCAAAACACTAAAACAATTAATGAAATTGTTTGTAAAGACCGACGTATGAGTGTTTGGATGATGTCAAATATTACGAACATTGACACAGACAACACCAAAAATGTTGACCCAGGATTTGCATTTGACTAAAGTTTGCGAAAAACTGGTACCAAAAATCCTGACATGAACAAAAAATGAAAAGGAAAGACATTTGCTCTAACATCATGGAATGTTTTACAGAGGATCCTGAACTGATTGAAAAAATCATCACATGTGAAAAAACATGGATTTTTCAGTATAACCCTGAAACTAAATGACAATCCATGCACTGGGAGACTCCCACATCGGCCAAGGGCCAAAAAAGCTCAAATGAGCAAGTCCAACCTGAAGGACATGCTAATAGTTTTTCTTTCAGTATTAATGTATCTTTGTAATGTACCTCAACACCAAATGATAAACCAGCATTACTATATTGAGGTCCTTAAAAGTTTAGAGAAAGAGTGAGAGGAAGAAAAGGCCAGATCTGTGATGCAACAACACAAGGATTTTGCACCAAGACCAAGTATAGTGGATTTTGCATTATTGTGCTCAAAAATCCACCACACACCTGATTTCGCATCATGCAACATCTACCTCTTTCTAGAAGTGAAAATGCATTGAAGGGAACACATTTTCAGTTTATATAGAAGAGGTGAAGGCAAAAATTGCAACTTACTGAAGAAGGTGACATCTACTGACCTACAGCACTGCTTTGAACAGTGGAAAACACATATGCATCGATGTATTGATAAGGAAGGGAAATATGTTGAAGGAAACTAAAAGGCATTTGTATGTTTTCAATTAAGGTAATTCTTAAAACTACTCCAGTTGACACACCTCGTATATCTTGTCTACACTGCTTGCACCAGACAAGTTCACATCTATTTGCAGTAAGGGAAGCCAATGAAAATTTGGCCTTCATCACTTTTATCATAGTTGATTACATTACTAACTCAATGTCTCTTCTGACATTGACTTCATATACATTTATATGTTACATAATGTTAAATACAGATTCTATACATTTGTTTATATTTAATTACTATTTAAACAACAATTTTGATTTCTTTCTTTAATTTAGCAATAAGAGGTGCTACCCAAAAGTTTGGGAAATTATCTTATAAAAATGAAAATGGTTATTGTAACTCCTAGTTTTCACTAACTCTTTCAAAATAGTCCTCTTGTGTTTTTGAAAGCCAAAAAATGTGTGCATAGGCGTGTTGTCATGGTGGAGAACCTAGTTTTTATTCTTCCATTGTTCTGAAAGTTTGCGCCTAATGCTCTCGAGCACTTACCTCAAAACTTAATAACAAAACTTTCCATTGAGAATTTGACCTCGGGGGATAAATTCCTTGTGGATAATGGCTTTGATGTTAAGAAAAAAAACAATAAGGCCTTAATGTTGCTGCGAACTTGATGTGCTTTTTTTTGGCTGTGGACAAGATGGTGATTTTCACTGCAATAACTGCTATTTAGTTTCAGGGTCACATCCATTTGACCAATGTAAATGAAGTTTGTGTCACCTCTTACTGCAATTTTCAATCCAGTCCACACAGCTACTCATCTTTTTTTGTCGCTGATCAGCAATCTCGGTACAAATTTTGCAGCAATATGTCTAATGCCCAAATTGCCTGACAAGATGCGTTCCACAAACCTGTGCACCATTCCTACAATAGAACAAACATCATGGATGTCCATCTACAATCTGCAACAATAGCCTTTCACAATTTCGTGAAGTTTCAGTGTTGTGCTTGGAAAATGTTCATCCTGAATGCTCATCATCGACAGATGTTTGTCCATCTTTGAAGCTTTTTTACTATAAAAAAAGTTTTACTTTGAATCACAGCATTGTTACCAAATGCTTCCACAAGCATGTGATGGGTTTTTGCAGCAGTTTTTTTAAAGCACAAAGCAAAATTTGATGAACATTCTTTGCTTCTTAAAATCTGTCATTTACAAGAGTTTAAAAGATCATTGTAACACTAAAACACAATGTTACACAAATTCATGAAACTCAAGAATGCAGCCTCTCACTACTATAGCTGTTGGCACACTAATTCACAAAGAGTACATTAGTTTCAGCACATAATTCAAATTCCCCAAACTTTTTGGTAGCACCTCGTATGTTATTTTTTATTGAAACATTGTCGTTACATAACTTTAAATCAATTTCTCTATTTTATTTTTGTTGGTACAAATATTGCAATTGTTTTCCTTAAAAATAGAATGAAAAATTACTTATACTATATACACATTTTGGTAAACAACAATTTTTATGAAATCTATAATCCAATGGCGAATATACTGACACTTTAACAAAAGTTTATGGTTGAATTTATGCTTACTCACCGAGTCTACACCTAAATTTTCAACATAAGTAGCGAAACCTTCATTCAGCCACAAATCCGTCCACCAACTCGGTGTTACAAGGTTACCAAACCATTGATGTGCAAGTTCGTGGCTTACAACGGTTGCAACTCTTTGTTTGTCTTTGTTTGTTGAAGTATCTTTCTGATACAACATGGCCATTTCCCTGAAAAAATGTTTTAAAACTCTTTAATAACTTTTCTTTCCTTAATCAATTTGTAATATATATATTTTTGTAATATATATATATATATATATATATATATATATATATATATATATATATATATATATATATATATATATATATATATATATATATATATATATATATATATATATATATATATATATATATATATATATATTTAATATATATATTATTGTGTTTACTTGGGCTAATGCAGATGATATATATATATGATCTGAATTCACTAAAAAAAAAATTTACTTTTTCATTGTTAAATTGGAAAGTAATTGTTTTTCCTATATTACTGTATAAAACAATTTTGTACAAAAAATTTAACATCCAGTTTACAATATTTAGTCCTTGAGGTTTGAAACAGCATCATTTACCAAGTAAAAATAAGTAATTCAAAAACAAGATAAACTATTGCATTAAATTACTTTCCTTTCTCAAATTAAATGTTTTTTAGAAATTTACTATTATACTTAGATTGAGACATTATTAAAAAATAATAATAATAAAATAAACCAAAATTTAACTAATTCTATTCTAAGCTGTTAGACCTACCTGTAAGTTATAAGTCCCCAATTTTCCATTGCGCCTGCTGCAAAATCAGGCAAAGCAATCATATCGATCTTTGGCAACGGAAAAGGAATATTGAAATATTGCTCAAAATGTTTCAATATCTTTGGACCAATCTGCAGACTGTATTCGGCTTGCTGTATCGCATCTTTTCGCGCCCAGACAGTGAAGTTGGCTGTTTCGTTGGTCATATTACTGAAATCTGAGACAGTGAAAGCGACCAGGTAAGTAGACATTGGGACAGATTCCTCAAAGTGGTCCCATACATAACCAGGTACACCCTCCCTGTAAGCAACAGAAAAACAAACAATACAATTTATTTTTTTTTCAACTGAAAGATAATTACACAGGAAGTCCTTGTTCTGAATAAACTGGCAATAATGGATTATTATCTACATCAATGAAGCAAAATAACTAATTAATAATTAAAATTTTTAATTAATAAAGAAACAGTTTTAAAATCAGTTAATTTAATAAGCACCTAATTTTATAAGTATTTTTCTAATGGCTGTTCAAATTTAATAAGAAATCATAGTACGCTGACTTGATTGTCAGTATCTTTTTTTATATCAATTGCTTTGAAATAACGGTTAAAATTATAAAAGTTTGTATTAACATTTTAAAACTCAAAGCAATAAGTTTTAAATGTAACATACACAAAATATCACTGGCATACAAGAAAATCACTCACACAAATTGATCAGGTTCTTTTACTCGTGGCATGTTTGACACGGCTGTCATATTAGCTGGTCTTCCTATGCTGATGGTAAAGCGAGCTTTCAATGCTGGCTCATCGAAACAAGGAAATGCTCTTCTGGCATCAGTTGACTGAAACTGGGATGTAGCAATCCACCTGCAAAACCAAACAAGATTTAGAAATTACAAAATTTGGTATATCTGTGTGCTTTGTTATTACAAAAGGGTAAAACTGTTGAAGTTTGAGTTGAGCGAGCGAAATGAAATAAATTTTAAGGTACTTCATCAGTGTGGTGACAAATGTGTTCATAATGTATTTATCTGGTGTACACTTACAGACCCTCATCTGTTCAAATCATAACTTAATTTTTGCATTCATTCATCAGCTGATATTGAATATTTCAACTTTATCTAACAATGTCAATCAATATGTATTTTTTCCAAACTACAACTGTCAATTAATTGCAATAAAAGGTATGAAACATTGCACAAATTTTTTCACATTTAATTATTCCCCAAAAATATCCGGTTAAGAAGCTACAGGAAAGAAGGGAAAACTGAGAATCAGTCCAATTTGTCCAAATCTTTCATCAGATTATGTTTAAATTTTTATCTTAACTGAAGCCAGTGTGTACCAGATCTCAAATAGAAGAAATTCATAGTTTTAATTACACAATTTATTAAAATAGTGGAAAAATCAATCTATCAGATCCCCTGTCAAAAAAAAGGATTTTACTGTATGTGTATGCACACACCCATCACTAGGAACTAAATTCATTAATTGATCTTGAAACAAATTTTTAGTTTAAAAAATGAAGTTCTACTAGGTAACTCCAAAACTCTGAAAATCTAATTCAGGGCATCTAAGGGCGTAGTCAGGAGGGGCAAGGAGTTGCCATAGACCTCCTACAACTAAATTTGTACGCAATTTTTTTGAATATTTTACAAAAAAAAATGTGTCAAGCCATTTTGACAGTTGTTATTTATAACAATTCTTTTAAATTGTGAAGTACCAAACTGAATGTTGATTTAATCTGTCTGTAACAATTGGATCAGTGTATTATAATTAGTCATTGATGTGATCCATCTGAATATTGTACTGAAATCATGCAGCATTACTCATACATTAACTGTTTTTTTGTTTTTTTTTTTTTTTTTTTGAGGCAATAAATAAGTACTCTAGTGTTCCAATAGTAATTAGAAATGTGGAATACGTTCTAAAGTTACTGTACAAGCTTTGTTAGTAGTTTGTAACTGTGTATGAACTTCTGTTAAATAATAATTTCAATAATAAAATTGTCATTTAATAAAAATAACTTATTTTTATTTAAAGTTTGTTATTTCATTACTTTTTTCAATAACAATGCACCTCATTAATCAGCTTGAAATAAAGTATGACTCAATTTATGACCTCTGAATATGCAATACAAAATTAGAGAGTAGCTTTCTCTTTAACCAAGTACTGGCGCATAATCGTAAGCAGTGATAGTAATAGTGAACCTTTCATTGTGGCAATTTTTATCTAAGAATTTCAAGTTTTGAAAATTTCCTGCACCTCCATCCCCCCCCCGGGCTTGCATAGGTTTTGGGTCAATTCCATACCCCTGGAAACAGGTTTATCCAAAATATATTCTTATAGAGTTTTCCCACTTCCACAAATCCAGTGAAGCAAATTTTAAATATAAGGAATTTGCAGGAGCTCCAGACAGTTTGATCGCCCACAGGAGTGGTCCAAGTTGAGTGAACAAAAGAATGAATTACACAATATGTCAACATTAATTTTTTAGCAAGACAATTCATGATTGCATCGATAAAGCACTACCATCATTGTGATGTTTTTTAATAAATTCTGGAAAAGTGCAATGTCTATGTACAATTTCCATAGTGACTTTTTAAATACACCATATCAGTAAAAAAATAATGTGAATGTAAAGGTCATTGGCCTAACCACCAAAATTGACTTAAAGTGGCACACACACAACATATGATAGAATAAGCTGTAGCAAATGAAAATTAATTACCCAGCTCTGTTTTACTGGAAACAGCTGATGTCAATATGTCCTTGCTTCGAGAACAAAACAAAACATTTAGTATGCTAATGTTGGCAACTTACACTGTCAGTAAGCCATTATTCATAACAACTGATGAATTAAATGCATTAGTATCAACACTTAAATTCTTTTTGTTGTAAATGATGAAATCATGTCAATAAGGAAATATTAATTAGACTATTTATTAGAATTTATTGCCAAAAATATATTCCAAATTTAAAAAAATTATCAATAACACAACAATTTTTTTATCTACTTTTTTGAAAAATCTGTTTTCACCATCATAATCAGCTTCAAAAACCTTTTAAGTTGGCATTTTAAATTGCAATGAAAATGCTAATTTATACAGCTTTTAAGAAGGTGAAATTACTTTTAAAAGTGTAAAATAAAAAAATGTATTTCTTTTAAAGTTTAAATAAGCTGCCAATATGAAACAAATGAACAGATTTTGCTCCTTAACAAAATTTTTAACACAGATATTACGGATTGGTAACCAAATTTCCTGTGTAACAGATTTTTAGTTGTTTTGTGCCAAGCTAAAACTGAACCAAAATTACAAACACTGCAGTGCTAACATGAGAAGATAAATAGGCTATATAAACATTTTTTTAATGTAGCCTGAAAAAGAGATCTAGAAGTCAGAATCAGCACTCATTTCAAAGGGTCTCAAACTGGTAATTTTCCAATGGAACTTGACTAATAATTTTTGGAAAAGTCAATAAAAAATTGAAAAGTTGTTCATACCTTGTCCATTAATTTATCCATCTAAGTAAGAGTATATCTTATGACTCTAGCATTTACAATGTTCATATAATTTTATTTAAATGGCAAAAAAATTTATTTCAATAATAACAAAATCGGTTGTCCCATTTCCAAATCTTAAAAATCACAGCATCAATGTTGTTAAATTTTGGACATTTGTTTCTTTATGTCCATGAGACAGCTGTGAATCAAAATTATGTACTTTCCACTTGAAGTTACCTTGTACATTCTAACAATTTCAGTTCCAGTTGTTGATGGCAATGCAATACATTATTTTCTATTTGAAATTTGCAAAACAAACAGACAAATATAATGTGTATTGTTTAGAAGGAGATGAAAGCAAATAAAATTGCACAGAATTGCAAATGTACAGTTGCTAAACAAACATTTCTACATTAAAGTGTTAGTTGGCATAGACTGCTGTATTTTCCACATGGCCGCACTTCCGAAAGTTTATTTAAACATTTCTTGCTAAAGAAATAAAATGCGAGAAAGATTTCAAGAACACTGAATGCATAAACAGTCTGTAAAACCTTTAATATAATAAACTAATAAATATTGAGCATGGCAAGCAAGTGTAAGAACTAAAGATGCCAAAACCACATATCAAGTGAGTGTAGGCATATTTTAAAAATATATACAGCTGCACATTTCATCACATTATTTTACAGAAAATACTTTTATACTGTTATAATTTCAAATATTGTGACAAAATTGGCTATAATCATACTGCACTTACTTCTTCTTTCTTTATAGCATACTTGTGGTTCTTCTTATCAAATTTAGGTCGCTTTTTAATTTTTAACCACTCACGGTATCAGCCTTCTTTCTTATCATTATTGTAACATACAATAATTAGCCAAAGAAAATATAAATGTCTCTTTCAGAACAAGTAATAAGTTGTCAACATTATTAAAGAAGCCAGTTGCAAATAACAGTGGAGATAACTTTGAAAAAACTGGCATATACAAAATGAAATGTAGTGATTGCCTAAGCTTCTATATCGGTCAGACATTTCGCTCTTTTAAGAAAAGATTTAAAGAGCACATACCCAGAAGTACATTATCGACAAACTCGGCTTTCGCAGAACATGTTATGGACAAAAACCATAAATTTGAAGACATCCATACCAACATGGAAATATTACATTTATGTCATAAAAGTAGTTATATGGATGCGATTGAAGAGTGAGATTTACAAGAGCAAAAAATCAGACCCCCAGAACATCCTCAATGAAAAACTTTCATTTAAATCAAAAATATGGCTCTAAGGATAAGTGATTTCAGCAACAAAAACCAACAGACGCATCGTAACTGATAACGACAGGCGCGCTACTAATGATGGAGACTCCGCAGTCCAGAATGTAACGACGAACTAGTCGCGTGTGTAGCTTGGCCAAGCCGAATTTCATGATGAATATTTTAAATGTGTAATTGTGCTTAGTGTTTGTGATGTATATTTTAATGTTTTGTTTGACTTTGTGACGACCTCGGCAGAGGGATTTAACATTTTGTATGGCCTGAAGATGAAACTATAGAGTTTCGAAACCGCGGTAGCCTTTATGAGGTGAGTTGATAGACCACTGACGGGAAGAACAGGTATATAATCCTAATCACTTCTTTCTTAGTTTAGCATCAGACGATGACGTTCTAGTCACGTTTATGTTTCAGGCCAGGCAATTGAGAAACACTGTAATTTGTTTCTATACACACAAATATTGCCAAATCTCCCAGCAAACAATAATATTATCATGAATATTCGATCATCAATATTTTTTAAAACAAAGTATTCATTCTCAAGATATTAAGACACATCTAAAAGTTTTTGAGGTGTTGTGTCCATTAGGATTTTGTATCGTTTTCTTTATTATATAGTGTATCTTTTGCTTTTATGTATATTTGTCATTGTATTATGTACTTGTACTTTTTTGTATGAATGTAATGACTGTAATATTATATTATTTCTTGAGTCGATGTTAAGAAGAAGCGAAGATCTTACGGTTTCACTTTAACCTCCATAAATAAGATTAATAAAGAAATAAACATTAAGGATATGTATGCATAAAATAAATTTTTAAAATATTTACCTTTTTTTATTGCCGACATTATAAGAGCTTCTATAAAACCCTTGCAGGACGTCATTCAAGTGGCCAATATATTTGATGAACACCCTATATTGTGACCCAGCTTGCAATATCTGAGTCGTTTTTATTATATAAAACTGCCTCTCCAAATCCGTATCAGTTTTTTCAACACTTACACTATCATAGACATCACCGCCTACGACTTTCTCTACATCTGTGTGAAGCACATCTATGTCATGTATATGTAATGTTATGTTATCTGTGCTCTGAGTTACGTTTATAACAATCCACACTTGTCCATTGAACGTTAAATTGCTTTCGAATATGAACGGTATCAGTTCCACTTTATAAGAATGCGGGACTATAGAAGTCGGCAGACGGACATAAAGTTTGGAACTCTGTGGTGGGGTATAAGAACGATTCAGTTCGCTGGTACTGCCGGGAAGAACGCTGTTGCAGGAAGACAAGTGGTACGCTACTAGAGCTGTGCTGATAACGCAGATCATGAAAGCCGTGAACAATAGGGCTGCTTGAAGGCGGGAAATTATAAAACCATTCGGTTTAGTAAGCGTGGTCGTCGTCTCCATGACGGCTACTACTTCTGGTGTCTTCGTCATTTAGGACAGCACCAACATCTGAAACAGAAATATTAAACTTAATAGTTACTTTCTCACTGTACAAGTCCAGTTACTTTTGCAACACAAGAACCATACGAAAGTATGGGGATCGGGTACTTGTGTCACGTAGTAAGAAAGACTAGAAGGGATAGAAACAGATATCTGACAGTGTGAGATGCACTAAAATTCACTTAGTAGCGGATAAAGAAATATCAAATGAAATAGTTTTTATACGTGTTTTGACGTTGGTAGACGGAAGACTACCAAAGGACATGTTGTGCATGGACAGTCAGTACAGAACAAATTGGGTAGACAATGTGACAGAGTCTTTCAATGACACTGATAAGATCTTTCGTCTTCCAAAGACAACAATGGCGAACTCTGTGCAACTCCTTAAGGCTGCAGAGTACATAAGTACACAACTAAAAAGAATATGGTGATCAGATAAAATTTGAGATTTTAATGGTTATATCCGTTTTCAAGTTCTTTGGATTATAAAAAATGGTTTCCAAAAATGTCTCAGGCAGTTCGCTACAGACTATAAATTAGGCACTCTGATGTAGTGTGGCCTACATCAGGAAACACAATTTTTTTTTTTTTTTAATTAAAAACAAATTAGCACTACAGTTTGCAAGTACTAAATTTTGCTAGTAGGTTAGGTCGTTATCTCTGCAAAAAGTCTGATTTTAGTATTAGGTCAAATTTTTTAAAATCGGATAATCAGACTTCTCTGTAAATATTACTTACAGACTAATTTATAACTGATCGGTGAATAGATACGTGGAATGTTCCATCTTTTCAAAAATTCGAATATTTACGCCATTTTATGTTGGAATAATCAAAACTTTTACTCAAACACAGTTCCTAAGTACATAAACAAAAAAAAATTGTATGGATCGTTATCTTCAATAGCGAACAGTAAACTATTCTTTGATGGCCAGGGTTAAATTTATCCGGAACCACATTTTTTCTTAAATTTCAAATTCAGTAAAGTCGTAAATCTTCATAAGACTTAACAATTTTGAACAAATTAGGCCGATTTTCCACATTTTTTTACGGATAGCTTTAAAATTGGAAGTATCTTAAATATGCGAAAAAGTTTGAACAATGTTTTTGCACAGGTCATTTCATTAAAGCCGTAACTAGAGCGGTATAAATCACATGGGCAGCGAGAGTTGATTAACTCAAAAAGACATTTTTTAAAAACACATGGCAAATGTCTGAATACTAATAAAATAAATCAGCTGTCATTACTTAAGGACTTTTAAAATAGAACCGCTAGTAGTTAGGAGTTTATTTTCGTGAACAGATATGTTGTTCTCATTCGGCGAGAGCTGCGTCACAAGAAAATGAGTTTTCTTTGTGAAATAACAGCCCCAAGTGATTTCTTTGAGACTCAATATCTTTTCTATATGGATTTCTCTAACACTAAAGTAGAACATCCACGACCATAATAAGTACAGTTCCTATTTTACGAGAGTAACGCACTTTGTTGTTATAAATTACATACACGCACACGCGCGCGCGCGCACACACACACACACACACACACACACACACACACACACACACACACACACACACACACACACACACACACACACACACACACACACACACACACACACACACACACACACACACACACGTATATCTTAAACAATAAATCTTGAAATATAATTTATAAAAATAAATTAAGACTACTTTTGCACTGAACAAAGTGGAACCCACAGTACAGTATAGAAGACTGAAGATCATGAAAAAAATATTTTAGAAATAATTTTAAAATATAATATTTTATTTCTAGTCTTACAAAAAATTTTAGTTACAGGTCTTCTTTCAAAGAAATATGGTTTTTAGCTTAGATGTCCGTTCGGAAAACAAAACTGTTAACGCTATTACAAAAACTGTTTGAATCAAATTTACCGCAGCTGCTAGTTATTACTTTACGACGCACACTGTATGCTTGAGCGCAACAGCTGCGCGTCAGATACGTGTTCGTACGCCCACGTTTGTTGATATTTTTAGGAATTGTACAAAATTCGTGATGAAAGACCAGGCGGACAGACAAATTAAAGAGGAAATACGTGATTTAATGAAGAGCATTTAATGATTAGTCAGTTCATTGGCCACGGCGACGGGGATGTGCACTGCTGCCAGTGAAATAAAAATAATGCTCCCTCCTCCTAGCGTTGGCACAACTTTGGAATAAATAACAGAGTGCGTGGTCTCGCTAGCTTGAAATATGTAAATTTCTATTTGTTTTCTCTATTACATTGACGAATGAAGTTATTTTATAAGTAATTTTTTTTTCTTCTTGTAACTTTTTTCTGATGGACTGTTACTTTCTCACTAGGGGCTATAGTCTATCATAGAGTACAGAGTTGCACACAGTACGCTAGCGATAATCCGGTACGTCCAGTAATCCAGTGTTATTCGTGTTCTTAAAAAAAATTTAGAATCGTACGTAAACAACCCCGAATGTGTGTCAAAGTAAACATGAAACAATGAAATTCGGCGAGTTTCCTGAGATCGAAAAGGAAATGTTTCCTGGTTTTTACAAGACAGAGACAAAGACACTAATTTCTGGGGAGATGATGATTAAGAAAGCAAAGGTTTTTTGTAAAAAAAAATAGGGACAAAGATGACACCAAAAACAATGACGGGTGGCTCAATAAATTTAAGAAACGGTGTGGATCCTCTTTTTTTGTCTATTTCTGACGAAAAACTATCGTGTGATGTTAATGTCGTTGCTACGTACATACATTTAGGTTTAGCTCCGAATCACGTTTACAGTGTGCACGAAGCGATGTACAAAGTGTGTTCAGAAAGTAACGAGAATTTTAATTTTTTGAACAAAATATTTATTTATTCCTCTACATTGATGTTGTCGCCTTCAAAATAGTCCCCATTGGAGATTATGCACTTGTGCCAGCGCTTCTTCCAATCCTCGAAACACTTCTCAAACTCGATCTTTGAGATAGTCTTTAGTTCTTTCAACGATGCGCTTTTTTAATGTCATCTATGCTACAGCCGTAAATGACATTAAAAGAGCATCGCTGAAACGACGGCCCTTTAAGGTTCTCTTTATTTTTGGAAATAGGAAAAAATCTCGCGAATATGGAGGCTAGGGCATCGTTACAGTACTGTTTTTGGCCAAAAATTCACGAACAAGCAATGAAATGTGAGCTGGTGCATTATCGTGGTGCAAAAACCATGAATTGTTTTTCCACAGATCCCGGAGTTTTTTTCGGATTGCTTCACGCAAACGGCGTTGAACTTTTAGGTAGTACTCTCCTTACTGACCGTTTCACCTGGTGGCAGGAATTCATGATGCTCTATGCCATTAATATAGAACACAGTGAGCATAACCTTAACGTTCGATCGCATTTGTCGAGCCTTATTCGGTCTTGGCGAGCCAGAATGCCTCCACTGGGATGATTGAGCCTTAGTTTCGACGTCATATCCGCAAACTCATGTTTCGTTGACTTCATTTAGTGACTCCTGAGCAACTTCCATTCGCCGCTGTTTTTGTTCAAAATTCAACAATTTTGGAACGAATTTTGCTGCTACGCGTTTCATACACAAAACATTGGAAACAATGTCATGAATTGATCCAATCGATATGCCACCTTCATCAGCGATCTCTTTAATTGTGATTCGGCGATTGTTCGTAACCATTTCTTTCACTTTTTCTACGTTTTCATCGGCTGTTGACGTGCTGGGGCGTCCAGGGCGTTCGTCATCTTCAACGTCTTCACGGCCTTCTTGGAAACGCTTATACCACTCGTAAACTCTTGCTTTACTCATAGCAGACTCACCATAGGCCTTTGTTAACATTTCACACACTTTTTTACACTTTAGTCCATTTTTTTAAGCAAAATTTGATACAAATTCTTTGATCCATTTCTTTTAACAAACGAAAATTGCCGAGCTTATAAAAACACGTCTAACCTTAGTGGCTGTCACAGACAAAGTCAACAATGAAAACAGCTGAAAGTTTTATCATACTTCAAGGGCATGTATACCAACATAAAAAAAAAAATGTTTGACACTCGGACTCTCCAAGCCCGCGAAATTTAAAAATTCTCGTTACTTTCTGAACACACCTCGTATACTTCAATGGGCAGAGAGAAGGTTCAATGTTTTCCATGATAATTTTAAGAGTTTTCCGTTTGTTTAGATGATTTTTTTCAATAATAATTTAATTTTGAAGTAAGTTATTAAAAATAAAAGAGCTTGTTTGTGTTGTAATTACTTTTTCTCAGTTTATATCATTTACTATCATTTTTCTTTCTTTCCAATAGTCCATCTTTTTCGGTAAACCGGCAAGAGAGATGTCTCGATATACGCCGGATTATCGTATAGCATGTTGCATAAGAAAAATCAATCTTTAGATTTTTATATCTTTCGTTTTCAAGGTCATGTCTGAAGATTTTTTGGTAAAACAACTCGACATGACCTAAAAAAATCGTAACTTAAAAACTGCAACTTTTCAGAAAAACAGTATGAAAGAGTTTTCAAATTCCCTTGAACAAAAAAACGACTTTTCAAATTATTTAATTTTTAGACCGTTAATTACACTTCTCATGCTATAAGACGTAACGCTTTTGGCATTTTGGATTTTTTAAAATAAAAGTAGACCTACTGTTTGAGAATTAACGATATTTTTTACTATTCATCTTCCAATTATTGACAACGTATTTCAAGTAACAATGTCTTTAAATGTGGAATGTTTAAAGTTTTTTTCAATTAAGGATGCCGAATCTGAGGGTAAGATATTCTTTTTAGGAAAAAGTAGTGCAATTACTTTAATTTCAATTATTTAGTAGAAATTAAACTAATAATACAAAATATGCAAAAAGTTTATGTAACAAAGTTACGGTTTTACAAACCAGTCTTTAATTCAATTCTAATATCGAATAATTTGCTAACTGTTTTTACTTTTGAAATAATTATAAAATTTTAAATTCATTTAAATAAAATAAAGTACAAATTTAAAACAATGTTAAGCTTTTTAAAGTGATTTTTCTAAGTATCATTACTATTTCTGAAACCAAATAGTTATTTTACAATAATCGCTT